>JASDFA010000008.1:103447500-104047500 GCA_035772735.1 Datura wrightii
TGAGTAATTTATTGTAAAAAGTTTCTAATTTTTCTGCAACAACTTATAAAGAAGTTGCAACAGTTGTTTCACTTGCTGCAACAACTGTAACAGTTGTTGTACTTGCGGCAACAATTGCAGCAGCAGTTGTACCTTTTGCTGTTAGTTGTTGCAGCAACTGAGTAATCTGTTGTAAAAAAGCTTCTAATATTTACATAACAACTTATAAAGAAGTTGCAACAGTTGTTGCACTTGCTGAAACAACTGCACCAGTTGTTGCATCTTTTGTATTTAGTTGTTGCAACAACTAAGACTGCATTAGAAAAAGTTCTAAATTTTTTCAATAACTTATAAAGATATTGCAATAGCTGTTGTATTTCCTACAACAACTGCAACAATTGTTGTACTTGCTGCAATAAGTGCACCAACTGCTATATCTTTTGTTGTTAGTTGTTGCAGCAACTAAGTAATCTGTTGTAAAAAAGCTTCTAATATTTTTGCAACAACTACAACAGTTGTTGCAATAGTTAAACAATTATTGCAGCCATTATAATAATTGTTTTATTTTATCACAGTTTTTTTCTCCTGTAATGACTAATTTTTTTACTTTATATAAAATATCTTCAAGTGTCTTGAAGACCATCAATGGGGGACAAAATAACAATAGGATTTGATTGTCATGGTGAATGGATTGAATCCAACAACCGTTATATTTGGCATTGGAAGGGTAGAGGCATGGTAGAGACGGTAGCGATGATGGTGAACAAAGATATCACGTATGAAGATTTGGTGAATAAAATCATCATCAATTATGAATTAAATTGTGAGTTGAAAGATCTTGCCATCACTTACATGCATAGCTGTGG
Organism: Datura wrightii; assembly: GCA_035772735.1. NCBI lineage: Eukaryota > Viridiplantae > Streptophyta > Magnoliopsida > Solanales > Solanaceae > Datura > Datura wrightii. The sequence goes on from JASDFA010000008.1 coordinate 103,448,346, forward strand.
GGAAAAGCAGAGGGCAACTTATTTTAGGATAAAGGATGAAGTTAGTTTACGTATTTTTTTGGAAGATGAAGCTAGACCTATTTTGAGGGTATACACGATTGCAGGGTCGGTGGAGAACCAGAATTTATCTCAAAATCAGCAGGATATGTTAAATGATGAATGTGACAGGGTGGATATGGATATTCTAGACAAATAAAGTGGTGGGGTTGAACAAATTCCTACTCCTGAAGTTGCCAGCAATACACAGAGAACTACACAATCAACACAGTCCAGCCATGTTCAAGATGATGAAACCAGTTTTTACAATGGAATGTCATTCAAGAATAAGCAAGAGCTAGATGTTGGACTGAAAATTTCTTGCGTAAAGAAAGATTTTAGATTGAAAAAAGTGATCAACTCATGTTCTGTGTATTGTGTGAGATGTGCATATCCTGAGTGCAAGTGGTGGCTGAGAGCTGTGAAGCTTAAAAGTTCTGATAGGTTTCACATTAAAAAATATGAAAAGTTGCACACATGTGGTTCATAGCATCTTAAGAGTCATAACCCACATACCACAGCGAAAGTAATTGGTGAATACTTCAAAATAGGTTTCACGAGGGTAGAGGCCCGTCCATAAAAGATGTGAGGAATTCACTCCGTGTAGAGTTGGGCTATAAGGTCAGTTATTGAAAGGTTTGGAAGGGCAGTGAGATTGCAAAGTCTTTGATAAGAGGGACACACGAGCACGGGTATGCAATGCTTGATGCATATCGCTATATGCTTAGGATCGTAAACCCCGAAAGTAAGACAACATTGAAGGTTGATGAAAATGGTAAGTTCAAATATTTTTTGTGGCCTATGGAGCTTGTATTCTTGGTTTTGCACATATGAGAAAAGTCCTAGCTGTTGATGGGACATTTTTAAAGAGTAAGTATGGTAGAGTGTTGTTGTCTGCAGTTGTACAGGATGCAGAGAATTATGTTTTTTCTATGGCATTTTGTGTAGTAGACTCTGAGTGTGATGCCTCCTACAAATATTTTTTTGAACAAATGATCAACTTTGTACATGATACACCAGAATTATGCATAATTTCTTACAGATATCCAAGTATTAGAAAGGCGGTTTCAATTGTCTTTCCTTCAGTGCATTATGGTTGTTGCATGAGGCACCTTGGGGAAAATATCCGAACTAGATTTCACAATGGAAAAGTCATCTACCATTTTTATGAAGCGTATCAGGTAGATGTTTTCAATGATCACTTCAATCAAATAAGGGATATGCTTCCTGGAGTCGCTGAATATCTTGAACGTGTTGGATTTCACAGATGGAGCAGGACATTCTTTTCTGGGAATAGGTACACCTTATTGTATTAGTTGTTGTTGTTACATATTAATTAAATTAAATTTCTTATTATTAAAAATTTTAGTTATTTATTTTTTACAGGTATAATATTATGTCTTCTAGACGAATACGATATTGAGATTTTTTCCTGAAATGCGATTGGTTTCTAAGATCACTTCCGGTCCTAGGCTTTTTATTAGTTAGTCCTGGTAAAGCCGAGTTATTGCGAAAGTAAAAAATCGATGAGATTATGGAAGTAAATATTCTTGCATTTATTGCTGCTGCACTATTTATTCTAGTTCCTACCGCTTTTCTACTTATCATTTACGTAAAAATAGTCAGTCAAAATGATTAATTATTAACTAATTTGAATGAAACTTGACTTCTGAGTTCTTAGCCAAAATTGACGAAATAAAATGAAAAAGATTCCAATTTCATGTCTTAAATGAAATGAGTGGACTAGAATTCGGCTTCTTCCATTCAAAAGGTAGTCTTTCCTTGGTAAATAGCGTCTTGAAGTGCGCTTCTGTCCTTAAAGGGAGTTCGCCGAGGGTGAGAACGAGAATCGAATCGATTGAATCACAAAGATCTATTCACTTATATAGAAGAAGAATCAAAAAAGGAGGGGATAGTTCATGTAGCAGTGGAAGAGTCAGTTGCCTTTTATGAAGTCTAGGCGTTGAGTGACAAATGGGAAATTTATGGAAAGTTACAATCCCTACCACGGAATAGTGCACCTACACGCCTTCATCGACGTTGTTTTTTGACCTGAAGGCCGAGAGCTAACTATCGAGACTTTGGACTATCCGGACACATACTTCGTGAAATGGTTCATGCATGTTTGTTGCTAGGAGCAACAAGATGAAGTTGGTAAGGATTAACGCTTCATTTCTATTTCTATGGTCGATGATCATAGAAGCCCCTTTACCATTCTGTATAAATGGGCTATTTTATTTGTACAGATAGGGTAGAGGGGCGCATTTAATCCTTGTTTATCTAGTAGTTTTCAGTTCTTATCTTCGGCGCGGGGTAGAGCAGTTTGGTAGCTCGCAAGGCTCATAACCTTGAGGTCACGGGTTCAAATCCTATCTCCGCAACATCTTATTTTTCCAAACTATTTTAGGGTTGACTCTAGGAACTAGTAATTAATTCCCGCCTTTCGTTTTTTGGGGTTGGAAGGAAAAACGTAGGGGAGGGATAGAATCACTACACTATCACGGCCAACTATACCAAAGCAAGCCCGAATTCTTTTTAATTAGGCTCTATAGTCTGGTCCCTGTCCCTGGTAAGGTCTGATTGTTATCCGTAAGTCTTGTTTTGATCGCGGGAAGGTGAACTTTGCAAAAGTGCTTATTTGGTTGGGAAGAATAGGACTTCTGACTCTGGACCTGCACGACCCTCCTAATAATATCCATAAATGACTTGTTTTTGGTAATAGATGAACATTACCGTATGTAAATTCGCGTGCATGATAGACATCGGTACTCCAGTGCATTTCTCCATCTGAATCAGAATAAATATGTTTTCGAACCTTCTCTTTAAAATTCAAAGTGGATATTCCTGCGCGAATCTCGAGCTCAAGGACGTAGTTTTCCGACAAAAAGATCGACCTGTCATATAACTATTGTAATGAAAGATGTATCTTTAGATGATGAATATGTCGAGTTGTATTCGTTAAAAAAAATGAAATGAAAAAAAAATCTACAGCTATGACGTATCGTGATATGTATAATAGTGGGGGATTATGGGACCAAAAATAAATTCACTTGATTTCAGACTGGGTACAACCCCCATACCTAGAGCTAACATCATATAACCCAATTGAGACATTGTGGAATAGGCTAAAGCTCTCTTAATGTCTTTTTGAGCAAGCGACCATTTTCACTGTTACTGTTCCGGCTGTTAAAATTAGATCCGCTTGTCTAGGACTCGGTCTTGGTACTAGTCCATAACGATCAAAGTCGAAGCGTGAGCCTATTAGTGAAGCAAATTCAATGAAGCAACAACTGGTACCATAGAGAAGCGGCCATAAACTGGAGAGTCTTGACCAATTTGACAGATCATTTAATGTAGTTGAAATAACTGAATTTGGGGTTGTTCGATCAAGTAAAGGAAACTCTCCTCTTCTTGGACGAAATGATCAAGGAATACCCGGAAACACATCTCGAAGAGTTTGGGATAGGAATCCATAAAGAAACGATCCAGATATAGGAAGAAGCCCTATCAAATAGAGATTTTTTCTTTCGAACATATTTCTGTTGTTAATACGATATATAAGGACCGCTACTACAAAGAGTATTACACCCTTGATCGTGAAATATCGATTGCTTGTTGAACCCTGTGAATTGCGTGAAAGTAGGATACTCCAAATTCGGGGGTCAAAGAGTTTTAGAAAACGTTCTTGGTGGAAAAAAATGTGAATGAAGGATTCCACTGAATTGAATTGGGTCCATGAATCTAAGAAATGGTGAGAAGATCTTCCTTCAAACCTTGATCAATGAACCTACAAAATCCTTCAAATTGTATCTGATTAAATCCAGGTATTGTAGATATTCCCTCATTTCCATCCCCCAACATTTTTAATTTCCCATTTATAAAAAAATACCACTATTGGTTCATTCTTCATCTAATTAGATAGATTAGATAAATGATCTAGCAATGATGGCATTTCTATTTTGTTTACCGAATCACATGAAATTTTACCCAACTCCATATCTGGAATGTATGAAATACGTATGAACGGAGGAAGAAAGAGAATTTTCTACTTAAATTGAATTGAAATTTATTGGAATTTTCAACAGATACAAATGGAAAGAAATTGATAAAACATCCCAGGTCGACTCGGTTCTTTCAAATTGTTTCTCATTATTAAGAAAAGGTAACAAAGATAAAATACGAGCTTATTTTATAGCAAGAGTAATTAATCGTTGTTGTTTCAAGGACAATCTATTCACTCGTCTTGATAATATTTTTCCTTGTTCACTAATAAATTGACTAATTAAACTCATGTTTCTATAATCAATTTGATCCCCCGATTGAATCAGGGGCAAACGCCTACGAAAAGATCGCTTGAATTTAAGAAAAGGTTGCTTGGATTTATCCATGGTTTGTTTGTTTAATTTATTCCTTATCCCTAAAATCCTATTTCTTAATTCTAATTCATTTTAAATCCACCCCAAATAGGATTTTAAAAAAAATAGGATTTGTTTATTTTCTATTTAAATATGTTATATATATAATGTCATTTTTTGTGGGAGAGCAATACAAGCGTCGTGCTGCTAGGCGAAGCAGCCCGAATGCTGCACCCTAGATGGCGAAAGTCCAGTAGCCGAAAGCATCACTAGCTTACGCTCTGACCGAGTAGCATGGGGCACGTGGAATCCCGTGTGAATCAGCAAGGACCACCTTGCAAGGCTAAATACTCCTGGGTGACCGATAGCGAAGTAGTACCGTGAGGCAAATTTGGATTCATATATATATCCACCCATGTGGTACTTCATTCTATGATATATATAAGATCCATCTGTATAGATATCATCATCTACACCCAGAAAGCCGTATGCTTTGGAAGAAGCTTGTACAGTTTGGGAAGGGGTTTTGATTGATCAAAAGAAGAATCTACTTCAACCGATATGCCCTTAGGCACGACCATACATAACATAGAAATCACACTTGAAAAGGGTGGACAATTAGCTAGAGCAGCGAGTGCTGTAGCAAAACTGATTGCAAAAGAGGGGAAATCGGCCACATTAAAATTACCTTCTGGGGAGGTCCGTTTGATATCCAAAAACTGCTCAGCAACAGTCGGACAAGTGGGAAATGTTGGGGTGAACCAGAAAAGTTTGGGTAGAGCCGGATCTAAGCGTTGGCTAGGTAAGTGTCCCGTAGTAAGAGGAGTAGTTATGAACCAGACTGAGAAGATTGACTCACGAACCAATTTCATTCTGAGCTCCATTGTAGAATTCGGACCACTTCGGGAATGCGGTGCATGGCTGTCGTCAACTCGTGCCGTAAGGTGTTGGGTTAAGTCCCGTAACGAGCGCAACCCTCGTGTTTAGTTGCCATCGTTGAGTTTGGAACCCTAAACAGACTGCCGGTGATAAGCCGGAGGACGACAAATATTATTGAGTCGGTTAACGCAATATTTTTGGATGAGAGAGAATTTCCAATTACTGCCCTTTTTGATGAAATAAATAAGAGGTTTGCAATAATATTTCATCAAAGGCATATGGAGTTCCTTGATGCACCAACCATCTTTGTCCCATCGATAGAAGTAATCATAGCAAAAAATGTCAATTTGGAAAATAAATTATTGGTCCATCAAACTATCAACTACAAGTATGTTGTCACCAATCCCGATGAAGTTGCAACGATCGACTTGATTTGCAAATTTTGTACTTGTAGAGTGTTTGACCTGGATAAAATACCTTGTCCACATGCTATCGCAGCGCTCCGCATCCAATATGGTGAAGACTATGGGAGGAGAATTTATGAGTACTCCTCTTCGTATTATAAGGTAGAGATGTACCTTATTGCATACTTGGAGGAAATTAATCCCGTGCCATTTGAAGAATCTTGGGAATTTCTTGTGAAAATTTTAGAGAGAGAAATACCTCCTCCATTTGTTGAGTCGAGAAAACTGGGAAGAAGACAGATGAAGAGGAGGGAATCAATCGGGGAATCATTTCCAACAAAGAAAAATAAATGCTCCAAATGCAAAAGAGTTAGGCACAAAAGAACCACATGCACGGAGCAAACTACTACATAGGAACATATTTGATCTTACTTGTAATAACAAAACTTATTCTTATTATTATTTGGGTACTTGGTTCATATTCTTATAAAATTGATGTGAACTTTTAACAAGTTGTTACACTGGTCTAATCTGTTGCAGCAGCTGTTGCACTTGCTAGACTTTTTCAAACAAGTAACCTAATCTGTTGCAGCAACTCATAAACTTGCTGCGAATTTTCAAACAAGTTGTTCGACATGTGCCAACAACTGTTGCACTTGCTGGACTTTTTCAAACAAGTAACCTAATTTGTTGCAGCAACTCATAAACTTGTTGTGAATTTTCAAACAAGTTGTTTGACAGGTGCCAACAACTATTGCACTTGCTGGACTTTTTCAAATAAGTAACCTAATCTGTTGCAGCAACTCATAAACTTGCGGTGAATTTTCAAACAAGTTATTTGACAGGGGCCAACAACCGTTTCACTTGTTGGACTTTTTCAAACAAGTAAACTAATCTGTTGCAGCAACTCATAAACTTGCTGTGAATTTTCAAACAAGTTGTTTGACAGATGTCAATAGCTGTTGCACTTGCTGGACTTTTTCAAACAAGTAACCTAATTTGTTGCAGCAACTCATAAACTTGCTGTGAATTTTCAAACAAGTTGTTTGACAGGTGCCAACAATTGTTGCACTTGCTGGACTTTTTTAAACAAGTAACCTAATTTGTTGCAGTAACTCATAAACTTGCTGTGAATTTTCAAACAAGTTGTTTGACAAGTGCCAACAACTGTTTCACTTGCTGAACTTTTTCAAACAAGTAACCTAATCTGTTGCAGCAACTCATATACTTGTTGTGAATTTTCAAACAAGTTGTTTGACAGGTGCCAACAACTGTTGCACTTGCTGTACTTTTTCAAACAAGTAACCTAATATGTTGCAACAACTCATATACTTGTTGTGGATTTTCAAACAAGTTATTTGACAGGTGTCAACAACTGTTGCACTTGCTGGACTTTTTCAAATAAGTAACCTAATTTGCTGCAGCAACTCATAAACTTGCAATGAATTTTCAAACAATTATTATAATTTGATCATGAATTGTGTGGATCAATCATATTTGTTGTTAAATATTGTGAATTAAATATATTTTAAGGATTCAAAGCTAGATTTAATAGCATTCTTTAACAACGACATAGTAATTTGATCATAATAGACGATCGATCGAGCAATTTTATGCGTAATCAACTTTAATCAAGTAATTTGATCATGAATTTCATGAATCAATCATATTAGTTATTAAATATACTAAATTAAATGCATTTTAAGGATTCAAATCTAGATTTAATAATATTCTTTAACAATGACATAGTATAATCTGATAATAATAGACGATTGATTGAGAAATTGTATTTATAATCAACTTTAATCGAGTAATTTGATCATGAATTGTGTGAATCAATCATATTTGTTATTAAATATAGTGAATTAAAAGTATTTTTAAGGATTTAAAGCTAGATTTAATAGTGAATTATGTGAAAATATTATCGTAATAGCTAAAAATCTGTTGCAACAACTAATAGACTTGTTGGACTTGTTTAAGCAAGTATCATGACTTGTTGCAACAAGTTATGTACTTGTTGAGAATTTTCGAACAACTTAACCAACTTGCTGCAACAACTGTTTTACCACATGACTTAATTTCTGAAATTTTTCAATAAGTAACACGACTTGTTTGAACAAGTTATGTAGTTGTTGGGAAATCTCAGCAAGTGCCATGACTTGTTGTAACAAGTCATGTACTTGTTGAGAATTTTCAAACAACTTAATCAACTTGCTGCAACAACTGTTTTTCAACTTGAGAAATCTCAGCAAGTATTTTGACTTGTTGCAACAAGTCATGTACTTGTTGAGAATTTTCAAACAACTTAACCAACTTGCTGCAACAACTGTTTTTCAACTTGAGACATCTCAACAAGTATCATGACTTGTTGCAACAAGTCATGTACTTGTTGAGAATTTTCAAACAACTTAACCAACTTGTTGCAACAACTGTTTTTCAACTTGGGAAATCTCAGCAAGTATCATGACTTATTGAATAAGTTATGTACTTGTTGTGAATTTTCAACAAGTTATAAAAAATATAAAATATACTGAACATTAAAACACATACATTCACATAACTTCAAATAAATGATGTTCAGCTCACCTTAAGGCAAGTTGTTCGACAATAAAACTTAAACATAAACAGTAACTTTAAAATATCCAACAAATTTTTCATCAAACTTTTCAACTAAAGACAATCAGCTGCTCAACCACTTTACTACACTAACTCCTTATCAACCACCCCCACAAACCATCTCCACCGCATTCGCACAACAATATTGTCACATAGAAAATGCATCAAAGTGTTGGTAATCTGATGCTCGATGAAGGCAAGTGAATAAGCACCGCATGCTGCCCCAATTTCATTCTTGGGGAGATCCGACTTTCGGTCATAGATCCACTCTTTGTTGAGCAACTTGGGAGGCAAGTGATTGAACATACCACTCTATTTCAAGAACCTAGGCCATAATTCCAACACTGGCTAAATGTGTTGGAAGAACTCATCTTCTAGGCAGCAAGGAATGTTGCAATCATAAACATTTATCACTCCATTATCGATCATGAATCCAAGAGCGACAAAATATTTCTTTTCGAGGGTCATCACAATGAATATTCTTTTTGCCCCAAGCCATGGGACACCTCCTGGGTAGGGTCTGACACCTTTGCAATAATCAAGAAAGTAGTCAGTAAAATTATATTCATCAAGACTTTACTTTAACTGGATAGCACTCTGCTTTAGACTCTCCTCAGTCAACTTGTGGTACACATCTTTCATAAAATTGTAGAAGTTGAGATTCAGGATTATGTCTGTCTGATTATAGTGGTCGGGGTAGTCTATATGTCTATTTCGCATTAGACATAATATTTCATCTATATACTACAAACAAAAAAAAAGATAGTTAGTTACTTATTGTAGCAGCTCAATAAATATATTACAGCAGATGCAACAACTGCTGCATCTATTGCAGCAAATTCATTAAGTTGCTGCAACAAATGCAGCAGTTGTTGCATCTGCTGCAGCAACTCAATAATTAGCTGCAACAGATGCAACAGTGCTGCAGAAGCTTAATAAAATGAAATAATTTCTTAATTGAATATAAATAGAAGTTGTAGAAACTTACCCAGTCCTCCCACCATTTATCCATGTTAGTCATGCACTCAAAGTCTTGATAATTAAATTCATGCATTGTGTACAGGATCTTGGTTGATCTCTTGAGCTTGATCATTTTCTGAATTTTTTTTTTTTTTTCTTATCATCTGCATACTTGTAAAGATTTACTGGTAGTCACTCCGTTGGTTGATCATCCATCATCTTTGGTGTACCAACAACCCTTTTATTTGCACTTGCCAATGCCCTAGAGATTTGATTTCTCCTCCTTTTCACAACAATAGGAGTGAAAGGCTCTGATATCCTTGAATATGGGTAGATACCCCTCTTGGATATCAACTTGTTTATGGCAGCCTCCGTCACTCCTTATGCTTCTATTAAAGCCTTAATCTTTGAAAGCAACATATTCATATTCTCATTGCAATTGAGGCACTCAGAAGCACAAGAAGGCACCTTTGAGGTACCAATAACTGAAGATCTACCCAACCTATATGGAGTATCTTCTTGATGTAAAACTTCCTCAACAGCCGGAATATATCTGCCACCAGCACCACTAGCATCACCAATACCACCAGCCTCACCAGCACCACCAGTATCAAGTGGAGTATATCCACCACCACAACAATGATGATCATCATCAGTTCTTGTTGCATCACCTGTTGCATAACTCGCCACAACTTCATTAATTTTTTTGGAAACAACATCATCCTTTTCCACCCCTGCCAAATCCCTTCTGATGGCCGTCACTCCGGCCAAATCTCTCTTTAACTTATCAATTTTTTGGTTTGGGAAAGATTTCAAGGGCTCAAAATTACTATAAAATTCCATTTACAACTCTTCTTTTGTTGGAACAATACATGGGTTCACAATCTCTGTGTCAAATATAGAAATATTAAAATAATACAAAATAAAGAAAAACAACTAATAAAATGCAACAACTACTTAAGTTGCTCAAATAATTTATGCATGCAGAATTTATTGCAACATCAAATCTTGTTCCTAGAAACTAAATCTAGGAAAAACTTGTGATAACCCAAAATAGTAGCCCCTTGGAGCTTCTTTTTCATCAAGCTCTCCCTAAGGACAAATTACGCGTTCGACGATCGGTCAACTTAGAGATAAATTGGCTCTCTACCGGAAGCTGCTGATTGATTAAGTTTGTATTGAACATTGACGAACCAACAACTTCCCATTGAAAGTCAGTTTATTTCCAAGAAACTTGCTCATAAATAAACCAAATTTCAATCGGAATCTGCTGGTTCATCAATCTTCAATAGTAAACTAATGAATCAGCAACTCCCGATAGAGAGTCAATTTATCTCTAAGTTGACCGACCGCCGAATGCGTAATTTGTCATTAGGGGAGAGCTTGTTTGTAAAGACGAATCCAAGCGACTTTTAAAATAGATTAAACACAAGTCACCACCCAACAACTATGAACCTGTTGTAACAACTAACACTAATTTGATGAACAGGGTCCAACAACTACAACAGTTGTTGCAACAAATTAATAGTTGTTGTGGCAGCGGACTAAGAGTTGTTGTTGCAACAAGTGCACAAGTAGAAATTATTGCAACAAAGTCAGATCTTGTTCCTAGAAACTAAATCTATGAAGAACTTGTGATAATCCAAAATAGTAGCCCCTTGGAGCTTCTTTAGCATCAAGCTCTCCCCTAAGGACAAATTACGCGTTCGACGATCGATCAACTTTGAGATAAATTGACTCTCTATTGGGAGTTGCTGATTCATTAGTTTACTATTGAAGATTGATGAACCAACAACTTCCCATTGAAAGTCATTTTATTTTCAAGAAAGTTGCTCAGAAATAAATCGACTTTCAATAGGAATCTGTTGGTTCATCAATCTTCAATAGTAAACTAATGAATCAACAACTCCCAATAGAGAGTCAATTTATCTCAAAGTTGACTGATCGCCGAAGCGTAATTTGTCCTTAGGGGAGAGCTTGATGCTAAAGACGAAACCAAGCGACTTCTAAAATTAATTAAACACAAGTCACCACCTAACGACTATGAACCTGTTGTAACAGCTAACCGATTTGATCGATAATGTCCAACAATTACAACAGTTGTTACAACAGATTAATAGTTGTTGTGGCAGCGTATTAAGAGTTGTTGTTGCAACAAGTCCATATGTATAAATTCTTGCAACAAAATCAGATCTTATTCATAGAAACTAAATCCAGAAAGAATTTGTGATAACCCAAAATAGTAGCCACTTGGAGCTTTTTTTTTATTCAGGACTGTCCAAGGATAAATTTGCGCGTTCGACTAATCCGCCAACTAAAAAACAAATTGACTTTCGATTGAGAGCTGGTGATTCATTAGTATCTTATTGAACATTGATGAACCATCAGCTACCAATTGAAAGTCGGTTCATATCCGAGCAGGTTGCTCAGAATTAAACCAAATTTCAATAGGAACCTGCTGGCTCATCAATGTTCAATAAAGAAACTAATGAATCAACAGCTCCCAATCGAAAGTCAACTCATTTTCTAGATGGCCGATCAATCGAACGCTAAATTTGTCCTTAGGAGAGACCTAAATGCTAAATAAGAATCCAAATGACTTCTAAAATTGCTTAAACACAAGTTCAACAACTTCACCTCTTGTCTGAATAAATCAAACAACTGAGTGAGCTGTTGCAGCAAATGTAACAATTGCTTGACAAAATCAAACAGTTGCTGGAGTTGTTGCAACAAGTCCATCAACTGCTTTATTTTATTTCAATAACTGAGGAAGTTGTTTCAGCAACTTCAGCTCTTGTATGGCAAAATCTAACAACTGAGTGAGCTGTTGCAGCAACTGTAACAGTTGTTTGACAAATCAAATAGTTGCTAGAGTTATTGCAACAAGCCTAGCAACTGCTTGATTTTATTTCTAAAACTGAGGAAGTTGTTGCAACAACTTCAGCTCTTGTCTAAATAAATCAAACAACTGAGTGAGCTGTTGCAGAAAATGCAGCAGTTGTTTGACAAATCAAATAGTTGTTGGATTTGTTTTAACAAGTCCAGCAACTGCTTGATTTTATTTCAACAATTGAGGAAGTTGTTGCAGCAACTTCACCTCTTTTCTGAATAAATCAAACAACTGAGTGAGCTGTTGCAGCAACTTCAGCTCTTGTCTGAATAAATCAAACAACTGAGTGAGCTGTTGCAGCAAATGTAACAGTTGTTTGACAAAATCAAATAGTTGTTGGAGTTGTTGCAACAAGTCCAGCAACTGCTTGATTTTATTTCAACAACTGAGGAAGTTGTTGCAGCAACTTCACCTCTTTTCTGAATAAATCGAACAACTAAGTGAGCTGTTGCAGCAACTTCAACTCTTGTCTGACAAAATCAAACAACTGAGTGAGTTGTTGCAGCAACTGCAACAGTTATTTGACAAAATCAATTAGTTGCTGGAGTTGTTGCAACAAGTGCAGCAACTTCTTGATTTTGTTTCAATAACTGAGGAAGTTGTTGTAGCAACTTCAACTTTTGTCTGAATAAATCAAACAACTGAGTGAGCTATTGCAGCAACTTCAACAGTTGTTTGACAAAATTAAACAGTTGTTGGAGTTGTTGCAACAAGTCCAGCAACTGCTTGATTTTATTTCAACAACTGAGGAAGTTGTTGCAGCAACTTCAGCTCTTGTCTGACTGAGTGAGTTGTTGCAGCAACTTCAAGTGTTGTTTTGACAAAATCAAATAGTTGATGGAGTTGTTGCAACAAGTCCAGCAACTGCTTGATTTTATTTCAACAACTGAGGAAGTTGTTGCAGCAAGTTCACTTCTTCTCTAAATAAATCAAGCAACCGAGTGAGTTGTTGCAGCAACTTCAACAGTTGTTTGATAAAATCAAATACTTGCTGGAGTTGTTGCACAAGTCCAGCAACTACTTGATTTTATTTCAACAACTGAGGAAGCTGTTGCGGCAACGTCAACTCTTATTTAACTAAATAAAAAAACTACTAAGGTTGCAACAATACATTCCAAGGGTATATAATTGTGTAATGCGGCTTATCAAGTCTCTGGGGGGGGGGGGTAAATAGATCAACACCAACTGCTTTGTTATTCTTCGCAGCCAGCCATCTAAGGATCCGTGGAGAAGACACTTCTTCTGGAAAGTCCTTAACTTGATGCCGGAGGTGAGGAATAACTTCAAATGCCCAAGCTTAAATAAAACAAAGTCATAGAGGATCACTATAAAGGATGGATTCAAAAATAATTAAATAGTCAAGCTAATAAAATTTACCATGAAAGCCCAGGGAAACCCATATAGGTTAATGGTCTTCACGTTTGGCTTTAACTCCCTCAACAAATATTCAACTGTGAGTTTGAAGCTTTCTCTGCCCCATGGATAGACATTGAATGCTTCATAGTCTGCAGAGAGTTTGATCCAATTAGAAAAGATGTTCTTCCCAACATCTCTTGCACAAAGAACACTGTGCACAAATCAAACTAAGCACAATGACTTCTTCACATTCCTCGGAACTATTTTGGATTTCAAATGTTCAAGCAGATTCTTTTCCTTGTAGATTTTTCCAACTAAGTTGAACAAATCCACACCCTTGGTTGCTGATTTGGCTCCTCCGACACGAGGAAGAGAATGACAGTTTAATCCTGTCATAACAACAAATTCCTTCATGCCAAAACATGCAGGCATGCCGCAGTAATTAATCCAAAAATCTCATCTTTTTTGTCACAAATGATCCTGCAACGTAGGAGACTGTATAACATAGTCATTTGAAATCTTGGAGTTGTGTCATCAGGTAAGTCTAAAATTTTTTCAAAACAATTGCTTTTAAATAATTTCACTAAATCATTTTTCCTTAAGATTTTTCTAAATTCTGTAAACCCTCTACCCATACTTGATCTAACAACAATGTCACCCTCTAGTTCTCCATGCACATCCATCAACATCTTTAAGTTATAATTTTCAAACATTATATTTTTTATAACTATCTCAGTGGAAGTTGTGCTGGGATCTCTTCCACTAGATGCCTCGGCAAGAGTAGAGGGGATATTCTCATCATTCTCTTCTTCTGTTTTATCATCGGCTGTTGTGGTGTTCTCATCAGTATCATCATCATCATTATTTTCATCTTCCCCATCTTTATTATCACCTTTCCCATTTTTATTATCACCTTCCCCATCTTCATCATCCTCTTCATCTTCATTATCACCTTCCCCATCTTCATCATCCTCTCCATCTTTATTACCTTTAGAAGCATGTCCACTTTCAGTTTATTCTTAGGAGGAATCATCTTCATCTACTTCAGAGGCTTCTTTGGCTTCTAAAACTTCATCCTGTTGCTTCTGGATTGATGCGACCTCATTTTCCGCTATGACTCCTGCTTGGTCAGCAAGCACATCCAGATAGCCTGGACTCTCACGTTTAGCATTTGTTTCTTCTGCTTGAGTCTTAGTTCTTTTTGATCTTCTAGAAGCAGCAACACTTTTACTGGTACTCTTGATCTTTTTGAAGTCATTTTATCTATAAAAATATGAGACAAAATATAAATTAACAATTAATTTAATCATTCAGTCAAAATAAACAGTGAGAACAACTGCTGCAAATCAAAAAAGTAAAACAAATATTGATTTGTTATTTAAAATTATCTGAGTTGTTGCAATAACTTCAACAGTTGTTTGATTTTATCCAACAGTTGCTGAAGTTTCTTCTACAACAAGTAAAGCAATTGTTTGATATTTACCAACAACTGTGATAAAAATCAAACAGTTGCTGACTCATATTTACTCCCTAAATTATAAAATAACAATGGGTTCAAAGGCAGCACCAACAAGTT
This sequence comes from Datura wrightii, assembly GCA_035772735.1. Taxonomy (NCBI): domain Eukaryota; kingdom Viridiplantae; phylum Streptophyta; class Magnoliopsida; order Solanales; family Solanaceae; genus Datura; species Datura wrightii. Next base: position 103,463,418 of record JASDFA010000008.1, read on the forward strand.
GTTGCAACAACTTCAACCTCTTGTTTGGCAAATATTGATTTTCTTTTCAATAAGTGTGAGAGTTGTTACAACAACTTCAACAGTTGTATGATTTTATCCAACAGTTGCTGAAGTTGTTGCAACAACTTCAACAATTGTTTGATATTTACCAATAGTTGTGGTAAAAATCAAACAGTTGTTGACTCCTGTTTACTCCCTAAATTATGAAATAACAATGGGTACAATGGCAGCACCAACAAGTTGTTGCAACAACTTCAGCTCTTGTTTGGCAAATATTGATTTTCTTTTCAACAAGTGTGAGAGTTATTGCAACAACTTCAACAGTTGTTTGATATTTACCAACAACTGTGGTAAAAATCAAACAATTATTGACCCCTATTTACTCTCTAAATTATGAAATAACCATGGGTACAAAGGTAGCACCAACAAGTTGTTGCAACAACTTCAGCTCTTGTTTGGCAAATATTGATTTTTTGATTCAACAAGTATGAGAGTTGTTGCAACAACATCAACAGTTGTTTGAGTTTATCCAACAGTTGCTGATGTTGTTGCAACAAGTACAACAACTGAAAATTGTTGCAACAACTTCAGCTCTTGTTTAACAAATAATAATTTTTTTGTCAACAGGTGTGTGAGTTGTTGCAACAACTTCAATAGTTGTTTGACAAAATCAAACAGATACTGAGGTTGTTGCAACAAATTGTAAACTTGTTGTAATATTTCCAGCAACTGTTTGATTTATTTCCAGCTGTTTAGGAAGTTGTTGCAACAACTTAACATCTTGTTTCAAAAAAATCAAACAACTGCTAAGGTTATTGTTGCAACAACCTCAACAACTATTGATTTATTCAAACAAGAGCGGAAATCACTTTTAGTTCAAAAAATTCAAAATCCTAACTGTTCAACACAGAGATATTTGATAGAAGTGAAAAAAATTACCTCTAAACAGAGTAGTGTGCGTTGATGGCTCACCGACGTCGATTGGGCTCACTGGTGTGATGATTTCTGAAGAAAAATTACTTTGGAAGAAGAGGATGCGCAGTGAAGAAAGAGGAGCGGCGGTTGAGTGAAAGAGAAGAAGAAGAGAACAGAAAGAGAAGAGGGAACGTTGTGTGGGAATTGGGGGTTTTGAATTAATGGGTTGGTTAGGTTGTATTTTTTAAAAGATTAATAAGTTTTAAATATTTCACTTCACGGCCCATTTAACTTAATCATAATTTAAAAATTTTTTTAACCAAAGCTGGTCAAACTTGTCACCTTTTTTAATTACCACACTTTTTTTGTCACTCTCAACTCATTTTTTTTACTTACTTGGCAAGGCACTACCAAACAAGTGAGCATAGGCGGATCCAAATGAAAGGCTTGGGATGCACATACACGTTAACTTTAGAAAATATATGTGTGTGTATATTTGTTTGTATACCTTTAAATAAAAAATTCAGTTTGGTGCACTAATTTGGCAAGTGTGTGTGATCTCTTTATGTGAGGATAACTTGTGTTTAAATCCCCTCGGCTGCATTTTTTGTGTTATTTTTCATAAAAATGCAAATAACATACGGTTAGCAAGTTACAAATTTGAGACTTTAAGGTGTAAATTGAGTTACAAAACATTGAATTGTGTTAATTTATCTCATTTAATTTCTATTTATTAATAGCATATTGAGCTTTATGTGTGTTAGCAATATTTTCTGGCGAAGCAGTATCATTGTCACGTGACATTACTTTGATTAACATGCATCACCCTTTAATGATATACCTGTCATCTTCAAATCTCAGTTCCGCCCCAACGAGTGAACAGCTGGCAGAATGAAATGCAAAGGGCTGCTATAAATGCAAGAGGTAGAAATGGTGTTTGATGAAGTTTTTAGAATGTCTCTTAACAGGCTATATATACTACACATGAGAGGAGAAGAACATGAAGTGTTTCCAAGGCAAGCAGAGGAATACAAACGTACTTATCAGGCAACTAATTCAAGATTTCCAAATCCTCCTCTATATCCATATCTTTGTAACTATAGTCATTATTATCAATAACATTAACTATTTTGTCAAAAGGATTTTCTATTTTAATTCTTTGAATTTTATTTTTGGCTGTTATCTTATGTTTTGTAGTTAATACGTATAAGTTTTTACATCTAGCTGTAAATATTTTACTACCTGGTGCCAGTTCTATTCCTGACATTTTCCAGTATAGTACTTAAATCTAATTCTTTTCCTTTTATTTGTTCGAACATGTTGCTATCAAATATTATTTTTTGTTCTGAGCTCTCTTTATCTTGATATTCTTCTTTACTTATAATCCTTACATCCGTTTCAGTCATTATCTGTTTCGTATTCATTTATCTCATTTTCATTATCTATCTCATTTTCATTATCTGTTTTTTCGTATTCTGTTAACTCATATATACTATCTTCATCATTTAGATCATAATCTATATAATCTATTTGTTTATATTCTTCGTCTTCAATTATTATTTCTACTTCTGAAATTTGTTTTTTATTTACGTTTTTAGGTACTCTACAGTCTCTAGCTAAATGTCCTAATTTGCCACAGTTGTAGCATTTACATTCTGATGTTCTTCTTTTTAGCAGATGTTAACTAGAGTGAGAGTCTATGCTCAACTACTGGTGAGTTGTTAGCTGTGTTTTTCTTAGCATTGTAAATACTCCATTGGTAAATAAAATTTTTTATTTATTATTTTCGAGGGACGTGTCAAGTCAAATATTAAAAAAGGGTAAAAGATAAGTCTAAAAAATTATCTTATTTGTTAGATAATTCTTTTGAAATTGAGCAATATTAAATATATATATATATTTTTTAATATTAAGAATATAATTATAACTGACAACACTTACCTAGTGGCGTACGCAAGGTTTTTGGTCAGTAATGTCACTTTTTAAAATAAGAAATAATAAAAGAAGCTGCAGATAATACAACTCACATCCTCAACTAAAAATTTAAAATACCTAACTAGCTGAGCTACACAACCATTTATGTTTAAGAGTGTCACTTTACACAATATATTCTCTATGTTTGCTTTTGTCTTTTAATTATATATACATGTCTAGTAAAAATTTTCGACGAAGCAGTGCCACGTGACACTCCCGAAACCTTCTTAAATTTTCCCCTGCACTTACCAACTTTAATTATATATTTGAGTAAAGGGTCAAAAACACACCTAATGTGTTCAAGTTTTTGGAGTTTTCTACCCGAACTATGAGGTTTACTTTTCCTACCCGAACTATCACTAAATATTTATTAAAATGTACCTCAACTATCAATTGCTCACTTTTTCTACCCAATAATTTGGTGATAGTTCAGATACAAAACTCACGCACCTACTAATTTAGGTATGAAACTCAAAATCTTTTAATAATTTATTTCATTCTTCACTTTAATTTTTTTAAATAATAATTATTTTAGATATATTTGAGCTAATGGAACATTTAATATGAGAAGGAGGGATGCTGCTTCTTTTTTGACATAACACGGACAAGCTAAAGGAAATGTTTAAAGGTCGAGAGCAAAAGGTTATAACAATAATTATATATTTAATATAAATTTATTAAATGAGATTTAAAAAAATTAAGTGTATGTAAATTTTATTCCACATTAAAAATAAAAAATGTTATAAACATATTTGTATTATAGTGAATGTCTATAAAGGTATTTGTATTGTAGTGGATACATGTGTTTATATTATAGTGAAAGTCTATCTTTTGGAGAAAAGTTAGGAGAAATTATCCCTATAAATAGAGGGGTTCTTCTTCATTGTATTTCATCCCATCAAAAGAAATAAGAACTTCTCTCCTTCTCTCTTTCTCTACAATATTCTTGTTCTTTCTTTATTATTTCATAACACGTTATCAGCACGAGTCTCTACCTTGAGCACTCACTTTGAAAGATCTGAGGTAAGAAAAATCAAAGTTTTCTTAGAAAGATGAAAGTTAGTATTTCTTGATATTTATGTCTTTACTAATAAGAATATCGATTTTGTTTATGGATCTGAGAACGACTTATTGATTCACTTGGCAATTCATGCCTCATAATTGTTACAGAAGAACAAATATTATGGAAATATATTTGTTCCAGCAGAACAATATTTTTTGAATATTAATTAATGAGTAATATATATATATATATATATATATAATCACTAGAAGTGATAATATTTTCATAAGTTTATTATAATTACAGGTGAAAATATGTTAGAGAAATTCTCTACGTTATATGCATGTCTCAATTTGCTCCCGAAGTAGCAATATCTTAAAAGAGGTCTTAAGCTATCATACCTTATGTGGTTAAGGCATATTTAGATGATCATGTTCCATTCCTGAAGAATGAGAAATTGAGAACTTTTGATAAATGTTACAAATATAGATCTAATACAGATCTAGTCCCTGAAGTGAATGTGACAATACTTAATAAAATTCTGAAATTTACTCCCGAAGTAGTAAATCTGAAATTTACTCCCAAAGTAGTAAATCTGAAATTTACTTCCGTAGTGGAAAATCTGAATTTACTTCCAAAGTAGTAAATATGAAATTTACTCCTGAAGTAGTAAGAATTTAACAGCTACTCCTGAAGTAGTGAGACTCTTCAAAAGTAAATCTTGCAATTTACTCTTGTCTTACAATTTACTCCTGTAGTAAAACCTGCAATCTACTCTCGAAGCAGTAAAAGTTTGAAATAATGAAGTTTAGAACTCAATATTTACTATTTATTTGTTGACACATGCAGTGTCTGAATTTGCTTTCATGATACTAGAAGTATTTAAGCAATATTAGATAGTGTAAATTAATGATCAAGGTCTGCAAAAGAACGTGATTGTTTGTCAACAAAAATCATGACACCAGTAGTGTCCAAACAATATTATGAAAAATAAATTGAAAGCTCCCGAAGAGTTTATTTATTATTATGTCATTCATCCCATATTGTAGTACCAAGTTGTTATGATTAAAATACAAATTGTAGTAAACCTGAAGTTTACCAACAATAAAAATGGTTATCATATTGAGACTACAAATGATTGAAAGATTACATATCTTCAAATTACTATGAGTAAGAAATATGTATATGAAAAGTTACCTGATTTGTACTACAAATATACGCATGATGAAATTACATGCTATAGTAAACCAGAAGTTTATTGATGTGAAATTCATGACATAGTAAATCTGAAATTTACTAAAATAAATAATACATGTCATGGTAAACCTGAAGTTTACTAGTATGGATTATTTTCAGTTGACATGACCATTTTGATCATCCTGATATGATGTGTTAATTGAGTATTGCAAGATATATATTGAAGAACTAGAAGATTCTTCAAGAAATCTTTTATATTGTTTGTTCTCATGACAAGTTGATTATACCAGCTAATGTTGGGATTGAATCCCTAAATTCTGAAAAGTGTAAATGGTGAATATGGGTCCATTCACCTGCCATGTAATGTCTTAAATTGATGCATCTATAAGAGGGTCACATGTGCGTTTATTGTCAACCTGTAGTTTGACATTCACAAAGATACTTACTCAATATTAATTGAGTTAAAAGTATAATTTTCAGACTGTGTAATCAAGACAATTCATCTTGATAATGTTGGTTCATATTCAAGGTGGTTTGACATTGAATGTCTCCGCTAAATAGTTGAACCATTACTTATGAGAACAAAACTTAGTGAGTTCGTCTATCATATGATATATTACATACAATAACACTTGTATGCTGACCAATAAATTATGATTAATCTTCCTTCCACTCAATTGGTTCTAGTTCAGGAACCAAATATTTTCATCTAATAACTTTCGATGTGTAATATATGATTAATGAATCTATCATGATACACATAGATGAATTTCCCAAAGAAGATCGGGGATGCATGTTAGTTTTTCTAACACGAGGGGGAGAAAATAAGCAGCTAAGAAATATATTGTGAATTATTATTAGTATGATTCTCATTCAAAATAATTCAAGTCAAATGCGTGAAGCATTTATTAACCTAAAACTAGTTTCATACTTCAGCTGCAAAAGCTCTTATTAAATTTATGTCCCTGAAGGATAGAGTCTACAGTATGCATGAAGCATTGTAGATTAATTGGTGTCCATTGCAATAATCTTTTAAAAAAAGAATGGAGCAAATAATCATAATAAGGAGACAATGTGCTCTTGAAGAGCTTACGATATAACACTTCATGAAACCTTATGAGAGGTTTAGGTACCTAACAAAACATTGAAAGTGATGAGATCTCAATGGGTTATGTCCAATTGCAAACCGATATAAATGATATACCGTCGACAATATCTTTGATACAATATAGCGCGCAATATTGTAAAAGATTGTGAGGATCTGAATTCTACGTCTATTAAACTATGTTGATGTAGAAATAATCATCAAGTGAAATGATGTGTATTGATAAGCGTAAAGCTTATTGGACCTGTAGTCCAGACACTAGAAGATGTCACGCATTTAAATACTAATGAATGTTATCACTTGACAAAATTTGTATGAAAATCTTGAAGGATTCAAAATGCCTGAAGCACATAATCCTTATATGAGGAAAATCCAATAAGAAAATAACATCGGAGTTTGTTGTACTTGCTGTTTATGTTGATATAAACCTTATATGAACTCCAGCAGAGTTTCAAAAGACAATTGATTATCCAAAGAAAGAATTTGAGATGAAAGATACGGGAAAGACAAAAATTTGTCTTGATCTGCAAATTGAACATTTAGCAGACAATATCAATATACATCAATCTGTCTATACAGAAAAAGTGTTGAAAAGATTTTATATGGATGGCGCACATCCATTAAGTACTCCGATGGTTGTTCGATCACTAGATGTGAATAAGGATCCATTTCGACCTCAAGAAAAGAATGAGGAAATCCTTGGTCCTGAAGTACCATATCTTAGTGTGATTGATGCACTAATATATCTTGCTAATACTATAAGGCATAACATTTTGTTTATTTATTAGCAAGACGATCTTGTTGGTTATGCTGATGCTGGGTATTTATCTGACCCACACAAAACTCGATCTCAAACTGGCTATGTGTTTATATGTTGAAGTACTGCCATATCTTGTAGATCTACAAAGCAGTCTCTCGTAGCTACTTCATCAAATCATGCTGAGATAATAGCTATTCATGAAGCAAGCCAAGAATGTGTGTCGTTGAGGTCCATGATATATCTCATTAGAGAAAAATGTGGTTTGAAATGTGACAAAGTACCCACAATTTTGTATGAAGATAATGCAGCATGCATAGCACAACTAAAGGGAGGATTCATAAAAGGAGATAGAACGAAACACATCTCGCCAAAGTTTTTCTACACACATGAGCTCCAAAAGAATGGTGATATCAATGTGCAACAGATTCGTTCAAGTGACAATGTGGCTGATTTATTCACCAAATCTCTACCAACTGCAACTTTCAAGAAGATGGTGCACAAGAGTGGGATGCAAAGATTCAAGGATGTTCTAATTATGGGGAGTTAATACGCGCTATACTCTTTTTCCCTTTACGAGGTTTTGTCCCATTGGGTTTTCCTTGTAAGATTTTTAATGAGGCAGCCAAAAATGCATATTATTAGATATGTGTACTCTTTTTCCTTCACTAGATTTTTTTCCACTGGGTTTTTTCTAGTAAGGTTTTAACGAGACACATTATCTATCAAATAGATATTCAAGGGGGAGTGTTATAAACATATTTGTATTATAATAAATGTCTATAAAGGTATTTGTATTGTAGTGGATACATATATTTATATTATAGTGAAAGTCTATTTTTTGAAGAAAAGTTAGGAGAAGTTACGTATAAATAGAGGAATTCTTCTTCATTATATTTCATTCATCTCATCAAAAGAAATAAGAACTTCTCTCCTTCTCCGCTTCTCTGCTATATTCTTATTTTTTTTTATTATCTCATAATAAAAAAGCTGTTTTCCCTGGATGTAAACCAAAAACTAGTAGGTAGAGAAAAGAAAACCAAACCAAAACACTAAAAAAAAGACAAATAATAGAGACCGAGGGGAAATAAGTGTTGAGAAAATCGAACCACTGGTAAAAATAGTGCCACCGTCTTCAACAGCTCCTAATCTTAGAAATGAAGTTGTTCATCGGGAAAACATCTACTCTTCATTCTCTTTACCTTCAAAATCATCATCCATTTCTATTTCTTGCAATTTCACGTCTATCGAATTACATGACTGTCTCTCTGCTGCTATACAAATTTTATCCCGGATTTATTACAAAGCGGTGGCTCAGTACAGGGGCCGAATCGATTCGTTCCGAGTTTGCCGGACCCAACGCTTACGAGCTCCTAGGTGTAGCAGAAACGAGCTCCTTTGCTGAAATTAAAGACTCTTTTCGTAAATTGGCTAAGGAGACTCACCCTGACCTTGCTCATTCCACACACAGTTCCTCTACTTCCAAGCGATTCGTTGAAATACTTGCTGCTTATGAGGTTATGCATTTCTTCCCTACAATTTTCATTTTTCAGTGACGCTATTCCTTTAACATGTTTTTCATTATCTTATTTTAAAAAAAAAATGTTTTCTGCCTCAATTTACTTTGTTATCAGAATAAATATAGTTGTTGAATTGTTCTTAGTTCAATTCATGTAGTAAAGAATTGGGATGTAAAGTATAGCTGGTTCCAAGTCTGGATAGAGGAGGAGCGTTGTGGAGGGGTTGAGTAAAGATTAGTCTAATTATGATGATTCATCTGAACATTAAATTTTTTGAACAGAGCGGAGTGGACTCAGAGGACTCATATAACTGACCTGAACTAGTGGTTTAGGATTGAGGAGTACAAAATAATTGGGATATGTAAGAGCCACAATTTTCATGTTGATCGACAGTTTAATGAACATAAGAGAAATATAGGTATAGGCTTTGTGGTAGTTATTTTCTTAATTCAGGACCGCATTAACTTAAGCTAGAATATGATTTGAATATTAATTCAAAGATGTATGAAGTGTTTTGTTGGATATTACAATTTCTTTTGGCATCTTCCACATTTGTCATGGTATACCCATTTTAACACATGTAAAGGAACTCCCAAACGGTGAAAGAAAAAAGGTCATGATATATGGCAGGCATTCTTTTTTCTCGGGAGAGCGAGATGAGATGAAATCATGTTTACTTTATGGACATGGACACCAATATGACAGAATAGAAACTTTTCATTCTTAGTTAGTGACTTAATTCAATAGTTTAATATCCTAGAAGTCCTCTTGAATTTCTGAATTATTACAAAAATGATATGTCAGACATATACATGGTGAAGAGTGATATTTTTATGTACTAGAGACGTACAGTATTTACTTGGATAACCAATGGAATGCAGATTCTATCCGATTCTGAGAAGAGAGCACATTATGATGAGTATCTCTCATTTCAAAAAGCACTCATTCATATGCATTCTAGACAAGGTTCTAAAATGTGCATGTATGAATCATATAGCACGACAATCAAGGAGATGGAAGTTGTTGAATGGTTAAAGTGGTATAGGCAAACAGTAAACGACATATTGTCTGAAAAAAGGGTAGTATCTGGATCAGGCTATTTTGATGCACTGGAAAGAGATTTCTACTCAGCATTACATTTAGCATTCTACGGCCCTGAGATTGAGTCAGATTTCCTTCCTGAGTTTTTTGAAGCTGAGGAGCGATCAGTATATGAAACGGATGAGGTTCTGCACCTGGTTTCCGGGCGAGATCTTTTTGGGATGGTCTGTTTAGCCAAAAATGTCCCTGAACTGTCGCATGCTTCTATGGAGAGACTCCCATCCTTAGCAGCATACTTGTGTCATTCCCTTGAGAATATCCCCATAAAAATGCATACGGAGACAGCTGCTACTGGTTCTGATCAAAAGCAATTGAGAAGTTCCAATTACCATGCATCAGATGCATACAGAGACTTAGAATTGCATGTTGGAGGGAGGCTTGTTGCTGTGGCAACAAGAGTTCCACCTAGGAGTAGATCTAATGGAATACAGAATGAAGGTTTTGATGACTGCATTCATGTTTACCTCAACTCACATGAAGTCCAAAGATTTCCTAAAACTAACTTAATGGGCTTCGGATTGAAGTCTTCCATTCCACTGGGAATGATAACAGGATTAGGGACCAGTCCTGAAGAAGGTTCTTGCGATGTTTTTGACAACAAAGGTGTAAAAACCCATGAGATTATGAAGCATCGAACATTGCTGGTGAGTGTAATATCATCTACTGTACTCTTTAGCTTTTATCTTATCAAATATCCTTCATTAGAAAAAGAAGGGAGTGGCAGCGCGAGTTGGTGCAGAGAGAAAAACCTGCTCTTTCCCTATATGCCAGGTGCTTATGAGAAGTAGCTGTAAATTGCTGTAAATATTTCATAAGGTTGCAAGGTTAGTTCTAAAGTCACTGTCTGAATGCAATAAAAAAAATTATGGGCTTGCACTTAGAATTCTTATGGTTCTTTCTGAATATATCTTAGTCATTTATGTATGTTTACTTTCGGTCCTACTCTTTCTAAGAGTCTTTTGGCCCTATTAGAGATTCTTATGCCAGTAGGAAATATAGAGGATTTCTAGTACCTTTCATTTTTATTGTTATTTTGTATAATGTTGACTTGAGATGAATTTAAATGGGGAACATGGTAAGTGAGGATTCAAATTTGTTTCCAACTTGTTTGGACTGAGGCATAATAGTTGTTGTTTGTTTGCTTTTTGATAAGGAGGATTAGGATTGCTTTCACTATGATTTTTGGTGTTTCGGAATTGAATTAGTTGGTTGGTGTTGCAGTATACTTGACTTGCAACTATGGAACTTTTTTCTCAGAATGACTGTCTGTCTCTTGGCTTAAAGATCATATTCATAATTCTTCCAATTTAATTTGCGTGAGCAATTTTTTTCAGGTAAGACACATGCACTGGTATCAATTAGGAGATGAAGTATCAACATGCGAGTGCAGATGCAGCAGAGCTAAGCTACCTCCGAGCAAGTAAAGTCCATAACTTAACATTTTGCGTCAACACTCGTCAAGAGTGCCAACAAGTCTCTTCCTAGATTTTGTCAAACTATCCTGACGTTTATGCCTTTTCTCTAGTTACAATGTATGGTGAAGAGGTGGGCTTAGAGAGAATCAGACTATTAAGCTGGATTTAGTCTATCTGATTTTTGTTGGATGGAGAAGAAAAACTGAAAAGGAATGACATAGTTAACAGAAGTTATGGTTTACAAATTTATTGATGTCTAGTCATTCACAATTCCACATTTAACTATGAGCTTGAAAAATAGTGGCTCTTGGTCAATGTCTCCACTTTATGCTTCTATCTCTGTAGTCTTCCCTTTTCTCTCATTCTCTCTGTCTTTTCATTTTAGTTGCTCTTTCTCAGAAGGTGGAACTATTAAAGAATATGGTTAACACACACATGTTATAACCGCCCCCCCCTCCCCCCCCCCCCCCGCACAAAAAAAAAAAAAAAGAACTTATGGTTAACTATTAAAAGACCAAAGGTTAGAGAACTTATAGCTATTCTTGTGCTAGTAATGACGGTTTATTGCATTTTTCAATGTCACTAAAAGTCATAGTTGGTCTCCTTTCCATTTCGTATCACAAGGCTCTGCTCTTCCTATGTTGGTAGATTTGGTGCTTGTTTGTTGGAAGCATAGGAACTTTCGATTCCAATGTCCATATAGCAAGTTGATCAATTTGTTAGATTTGCTTTAGATTGGACTCATTACTAGTTTAACGAATTTCTGGCGACTAGAGACACCAGTGGCTAAGTATAAAGTTGCCATTAGATTGTGAATTTTCTTTGTCATTCATAACTTATAAGCAGGAAATGCATAGAATATTGGGCTTAAGGTATTCATATCAGAATGTTTTCTAGTAAAACACTTTTTTTCTTGTTAGTAATACAAGATATAGGTCTCTCGTGGTGTCTTAGGTTTTTGGTTTATTGATGTTATTAGCAATGATTTTCTCTCCAACAGATTTTGGTTATTTGAACCTCGATGTGGCATGCATGACATTGGAGGTTGGTATGTTGAGACATTTGGCAGAGATAAGAAAGGCCGAAATGTGCCATCTCAGAGGTATTGGGATGGCTTAGAGGCAAATGATCACTTTGAGAAGTAAGTATCTGGTGTAGAAGCTTCAAACATATGAAATTGAAATTCTCCACCCATTTAATGATATACCTATGCATTGTGGCACTCTGGCAGGAACAGATTTAGGTATTTTATGATTTGTGTTGATAACTATGAATTTGATGTTTTGCATCTTGATAAATTGATCCAACTTTACAATGCAGGATGTGTTTGCACTCTGCTTGAAAAGATCAATGTGACAATCTTTCTGTACTTCTAATGAACCTAGCCGAAGACACTCAGCTAAAAATAGTTATTGTTCTCATTGTATCCCATGAATATGGATTAGTTCCAACCGTAATAACCATGTATAATCTCCGTGATGCTGCATAAACGAATTTCCATATGAAATGTTGTAGGATTATCTCATAGGCTTGAAAGCAGTGACGTGGGTTTGATGTGCAGATATGTTCTTGAATGTGCAGGAGACTACATCCAGCAATGTACTTGCTTGCTCTTGCTTACAGGACTCTAGATATTGAACATTCAAGAAGAAATAAACCGAGAATGAAGGATCTTATGGAGTCAAACGTATCTAGAATTCTCAGCTGGTGCAAGGGACTAGTACGCTGAAGCCTAGGGACGTTCAGCTTTATCATCATATCCCTGTTCAGCCCCAGATGTTATTAGGCACCTGCAATTTTTTTTTAATAAAGGTAACAAATTTGTATTCCATTAACACAAAGGCAGTGCTAAAGCGGTATTTTCTGTTCTCAAAAAGAGCTGATGAAACAGAGATTTGCACTTGTTAAAGAATCCTCATTTAAACTAGGTCGTTGATTTGGATAGCTCGTGGACTGATGGGTCAAACACCTTGAGCCTGAACACAGAAGATTTTTCTTATATGCTACCATTGAATTCACCAGGCACTGTGATGCAGAGCTTAAAAGTGCTCTTTCAACTGCCAATGAGATTGCTGTGCTGCTGCATTTCCTGGTCTCTCATTTTTTGGTGCCACGACCTAATGTGATAGTATGTAGGTGAATCCAGTCAGTTCGCTGAGGAATTGATTAATAGTTGATGCGAGACGAGCTTCCTCAAAATCTTCTACACGAAGATGAGCTAAGGAGTTCATAGACTTTTCGTTGAGTCGCTATTTTGGAGGCTTGGGGGATACTTGCAACGAAGGCATGAAGCTCAAGAATATGCTAAAATGGAAGTACAAACTCTGCTTGGAAGATGAGCAAAATGCAAATAGGCTATTTTTAAACTACAAGCTCTCATGCTTAAAGAAGACCCTTATTTTATTAAGGGTATTTTGTAATAGCTAGCTTAACTTATAAATAGGTGAGAATAAGTCATTTATGGTTAGATTTTTTTGATATGATGAATTCTCATGAATTGAGTAAACTCTTGGGAGAGTTGAGGGCTAAGGCCTTGGTTGCTAAGCAATGTTGACGGGATCGCTCTCTTGAGGGTTCATTTCTCTTGAGGTTTATTTTAGATATAGATTTCGTGCTTGAGGAATTAATCTTCTTGTCTGTCTTTATAGAATTGATGTTTACTTTGATTTAATCAATTAAAAGTTTTAACTTTCTGTAACTTTCATTATAAATTGATTTTTGTTACTTGTCTCTTTCTTCTAGCCTTTATCGTTATTTTTCGCATTATTGATATTGCATCATTAGTTCCAACGATGTGTAATTTTGAGTCTCGAAAATGCAATAATATTAGAAGTATATGGTGAACAGTGTTGGGTCAAAATCAATTTCTCTTAAAGAAAATTGAAGTGATGCACCAAATGAATTGGATAAATTAGCATAGTATAGTAGATCAACTAGTTTAAAGAATGTCTACGAAGCGATAAAATTATGCTAAACAATAATTTTCATCAGCTAAGCAGTAGCATTATGAAAGGACCTTGTGTGTTATATTTCGGCATAAGTCTTGGATTAAGTTTTTTTTCCTTGTTTGGAAATTCTTTCCTTCATCAGTTTACATTGAGCATTTAATAAAGTATTTCGATAAATCTACCAATCCAGAGCAACACAAAGTATCTTTAATGATTAAATTTCTAAGACATTTTGTTATCACACAATAATTTATTTTATTAAATTTTGCATAAAACACACACACAAAAAAAGCTCCATAAATATTTTTTTGGATGACTAAAGACTTACGATATCTGACTTAATAATAAAGATAACAACATAATTGACCAAATTAAAAGACTCTATAGCTGTATTGGTAAATTCTCCTCCAAATACTAGTTCCATATTCAAGAATTGTAGCTAGCATTCCCACATTAATTAGTGAGTTTTAGAACTCTCCCCTCATCTGGCTCAGGGACAACATTCAAATCAAATTTAGACCGCTCGGCCAGAATATTACTTCTTACTACTTTTTTTATTTTTTCCAATCGCAACTTGAGTGCTACCATCTGCTCCAACCAGTTTTCATCAGGCGGTATTTCTGAATCAGGGTGCAAGATCTTGTACCTCACTTTCCGGCTTTTTTCCTTCTCGTTCATTATTTGTATCTCTTCACGGAGATTATCAAATGCCTGAAAGACATTTGATTTCCCCCAATCAGCTTGATCAACAACTTGAGAATTATTTAGTTTCCATTCGAAAAATTTATCAGTTATTTTTTCTATACTAGTGGAGCCATAGGAATATGGCTTTCCACTAGGTGAAAAGAGCATAACACCAACATCTGCTCCTGTCAAAGTTGAAAACTCAGCAGCTTTTTTGAACAAGGTCTCTTTCCTTTTTGAAAAGGTAACATCGCGTGCTTGTTTAGACTCAATCAACTTCAATTCGATCTTTGACCTACCCTTACCCTTCTTGCTTTCCATTGGAAATAACAAAAACTTAAAGAAGAAATTAACTAAATATTTTGGCTGAATAAGCTTGAGCAATTTTGAGAAAAATGCCCACATAATTTATAGTTGAAGCACGGCTTTGTTTATCACGTCTAATTAATACATTCATATTATGTTAATCTATTACGAGATTACCATAAAATCTAATAAAATTATATTATTATTTATTACATTGCAATGCAATTAAGGAAAAGGTCAAAAATACTCTTAAACTATTGAAAATATGTCAAATTAATACTCTTAAACTATTGAAAATAGGTCAAGTTTATTTTCCGTTATATTTTTGAGTTAAAAATACCCTTGTCATTATATTTTTTGCTCAAAAATATCCCTCTACTATCTCAATGGATAACATATTTGAACTCAAAACACACATGTAGATGGAAAAAAAAAAATATTTACATAACCTTTAAAAAAATAATTAGAACTTATAATTATGCTTACCATTTCAGAAAATCGATTTTTCTTTTTAATGTTTTTTCTTATTTTAAAGGGAAAAGGATCAAATTTACCCCTCTACTTTAGTTTAATAGCTAATTTTACCATCCATCATACTATGCAACTATATTTTTGTTATATCTCGGAAGCCCAAAGATCAGATCCGGGAGTTGAAATAGAGAAAAACTGAAATTCTGCACCAGGTCACAGAACGGGTTGTTAGGTGACCCTTGAGGAGTGACCGTGAGTCGTGAAGTGACTCGTGGTCAAGCAAGGAGGTGGTATGGTCTGGGAAAGACCACGGGCATGACCACGAGTCGGGGTCAGACCACACGACTCGTGAGGTCACCCGTGGCCTGGACTGAATGCTTGGCAAGGAGTTTTTGGACAGTGGGGATCACGGGTGGTGACCACGAGTCATGGTCAGCCACCACGATTCGTGGGGTCCCTCATGGGGTCCCCAAGATGAATTCTTGACAGTGTACATCACGGATTGAGGCCACGAGTCATGGCCAGTAAGGACGAGTCTTTAGGTCCCTCGTTGGGACCTCCTGGCAGTCTTTTCCTGCGAAATTAGTAAGGGTCTTTTCGTAATTTCTAAGTTTCTAAAGCCTAAACTACGTCGTTTTAACCTATGAAAGGTGGGTTTTAGAGAGAGAAACTATCATAAAGTCTTCATTCATGCATGCAAGAGAATAGAAGAGTGATAGAGAGGTGATCAAAGGGTGATTCAAGGTTTTCTTCTTCAATTTCTTTCAATTCCTTTTTGGGCATTCAAGGGAGAGTAAGATTCAGTCTCCATCAGGTATGTAGGGTTATGAATGGGTGGTTTCTTCCACACCCATGCCCAATTCCTCTCTAAAAAGTATGAATTTCTATGATTTATCTATGGGGTTTTTACACAAATGCATGAATTATCTATTTCTGCGCATGGGTATGAATTGATTATGATTTTATTATCGAATTGTGAAGCATATGTTAATTTTATAATGATCTCAATTAAAATTATGTTTCTAGCCTTATGAATCTTGAAGCCCATTGATGAGACGATCATGAAAAGTGAGATTTGTGAAGTATATGTGATAATGATGAGACATTATGATGAAAAATATGATTTGAAGCTAACCATGTTTATAATTATGTTTTCGATGAGAATTGAGTATTTCTAAGTATGATAGAGCTTTGCACAATACCCACATATTAAGTTTAAATGATGATTTTCTCCGAACTAAGCTTACCACATTGTTTTGGAGCGAAGACTCCCAAATTTATATTCTAGCTTGTGGTATGTTTTGAGTTAAGTCTTCCTACGCATATCTTACCACATGGTTTTGGAACAAAGGCTCCCAAGTAAGTTTTCAACTTGTGGTATGTTTTGAACTAAAGCTTCTCATATGCATGATTTTGTATTTGAGATGTATTTGATTATTGAGCTTCGTCAAATGATGATATTGAGCTTCATTATATACGATGTAGAGCATATGCATATTTTTGGGAGTATTGTCTAGCACCGTGTAGGCTATGGGTCTATCACCCTATGCCTCAGAACTATGCGCCAACATAGGTTGATACTATTATATGATTTAGGACCTTTCTTGTGAGCTTCCCTTGCCCGAATGGGCCTTCAGCTTGATATCGATATCATGGTAGCGTCCTTAGCCCTGGCAAGATTTTGGACGGCTCTTCCCACTTGAGTGTAATAGTCGGGACCATATAAGCTCTATTGTGGTATGTCAGTTAAAAGACGAGTCTCCTATTGTTCCTCATGATTTCATATATGCATATTCATTACTTATGAGATTTATGTAAATGCATGGTCTTAAGCAAGTTTGACTCAATGTTCAGCTTTTATTTATAAATGTCAGAATTCATCTTTGAGTCAATCGATTCAGTTATGATGTTATAAAGCATGTTATATCATGTTATGAAGAGGTCGTGATTTAAAAAATAATGCATGCAAGTCCTACTCTCAGTTCTCTGATGTTATGTTTTAATTACTGCATTGTCTTTAAATAATTTTACTTACATTAGCGGTTTTACTTACCTTGCATACTCGGTACATTCCACGTACTGACCGCATACTTCTATGCTGTATCGTTTCATGATACAAGACCCGGCTCTCAGCTTCAGCCCCGCTCTTAGTCAGCTTATCAGAGTTATAGCGTTGCTTTATTGGTGAGTCCTCATCTTCCAAGGACTAGACTATTCATCTTTTCTTTATGTATTTCAGTTTCAGCTTGTTGAGTTAGTTGGGGTCTTGTCCCATCAACTTGTCATGATTAGAGGCTATTCAGACATATGTATGTATTCAACTTTGGATTTTATATTCTGATGTTATATGCAAGTTAGAATTCCGCTATGACTGTATTGATGGTTATTCAGTTCTTGATTGAGTTAGATGTATGCTTATTCCATGGGTCGACTCGGGGTCTCACGGGGCTCCTTGTCCTGTATGGTGATCCGGGCCTCCGTTCGGATTGTGACAATTTTTTCCTGCCGTCATCAAACTATTTTCTTCTACTCATTTAACTAAAATCTCCAAATTACAGCAAATTACCCATTTTTAAAAATAAAACCCATACACTCACAATATAATCCACCTGCTCCATCCAACTTAACCAAAATGAACCCAAACAAAGAAAAAATATCCCACGTCTTGAATTACAACCACATTTCAAATGGTCCTTGAAATCGATTCTCTCAACGTTCAAGATGGTCCTTCTCTCAAAACTCGAGTTGGTGATTGAAATATTGTTGAAATCAGTTCTCTTGAATTTCAAAATGGTCCTTTCTCTAGTCCGTTTGATGTCCAAAGCAAGTCTTTCCCCTTTAACCAATTCTTTTTCTTCCTTCAGGTGTCTTTGGAAGCTGAAGTTTCCAACTTAACCAAAAAGACCCCTCCCAAGTCTTGATATATATTAACATTAACATTGGTAGAGTTTCGCATCCTTACATCTTTAATTACAACTAAGTTCACAATCATATGCATTAACTACTGCGTTATTTTATAAGAAATATGAAATTTTTAGCTCAAAAAACCCATTTACAAGCTTAACCCAGAAACCCTAACCCAAAAATCATCAAAGAAGAAAGAGAAAAAAAAAAGCAAAGAGGGTTTGTGAAATTTTATGCCATTACAACATTTAGATGAGATTTAGAAGTTCAAATCATTAAAGTTTTGAAGAATATTGAGCAGGAGCTAAGAATTTTGAGACAATAGTGTGGGAGGATTTTTTTTTTGGTTTGGGTCCATTTTAGTTAAGGTGTGTCAGGGCAGACGGGTTATATTGTGGTTTTATGGGTTTTATTTTTTAAAAATGGGCAATTTGCTATGATTTGGGGATTTTCATTAAATGAGGAAGTAGAAGTGAATAGTTTAATGATAGCGGTGGCAAATATAGCCTCATAGTATGATAGAGGGTAAAATTAGCTATTAAACTAAAGCAGAGGGGTAAATTTGGCCCTTTCCCCTATTTTAAAATCATTATAAATTGATAGTCAAGAAAAAATAAAACAATAAAAACTCAAATTATTTTTAAATAAAATGAATTAGTTTAAGATTCCTAAGTTTATACATATATTAAATCATATTTTTCTTTGTTTAGTTTGAAAATTAAGGATATAATTTGTTACTTAAATAATTAGAACTTGTAATTATGTTAGTACCATTTCATAAAATTTGTTTTCCTTTTTAACTTTTTTTCCTTATTTTAAAACTGTTACAAATTGATAGTCAAGAAAAAATAAAAAAAGAAAAAGTCAAATTTCTTTTAAATACAATGAATTAGTTTAGGATTTCTATGTTTATGGAGATATTGAATCATATTTTTCCTTATGTAGTTTGAAAAATTAAGGATATTAATTTATTACTTAAATAACTAGAACTTGCAATTATGCTAGTACTATTTCAGAAAATTTATTTTCCTTTTTAATGTTTTTTCCTTATATTAAAACCATTACAAATTGGTAGTAAACAAAAAAAAAGGAAATTTCAAATTGCTTTTAAATATAATGAATTAGTTTAAGATTTCGAAGTTTATAGAGATATTGAATCATATTTTTTCTTGTTTAGTTTGAAAAATTAAGGATATAATTTATTACTTAAATAATTAGAACTTGTAATTTTGTTAGTATCATTTCAGAAAATTTGCTTTCCTTTTAAATTTTTTTCTTATTTTAAAACTGTTACAAATTGGTAGTTTAAAAAAAAAGTCAAATTATTTTTAAATACAATGAATTAGTTTAAGATTCCTAAGTTTATGGAGATATTGAATCATATTTTTCCTTGTTTAGTTTGAAAAATTAAGGATATAATTTATTACTTAAATAGTTAGAACTAGTAATTATGCTAGTACCATTTCAGAAAATTTTTTTTCCACATTTTTTCCTTATTTTAATACTGTTACCAATTGGTTGTCAAGAAAAAACAAAAAAAAAGGAAAAGTCACACTACTTTTAAATACAATGAATTAGTTTAAGATTCCTAAGTTTATAGAGATATTAAATCATATTTTTCCTTATTTAGTTTGAAAAATTAAGGATATAATTTATTACTTAAATAATTAGAACTTGTTATTATGCTAGTACCATTTCAGAAAATTTATTTTCCTTTTTTAATTTTTTTTCTTATTTTAAAACCGTTACAAATTGGTTTTCAAGAAAAAATTAAAAAAAAATACAAAAAATTAGTTTAAGATTTTTAAGTTTATGGAGATATTGAATCATATTTTTCCTTGTTTAGTTTGAAAAATTAAGGATATTTATTACTTAATTTTTAATTTGTTTATATTATTTAAAAATCTAGCCATTTTATATCCAATGTATAACAATTTGTCACGTCATACCTTGGGAGACATGACTGACACCTGGTGCCCTACTAGGATCTGAACTGACTGAGCCTAAGCACCTTTGGTGCAGGGCTAGCACTAACTCTTAAATCAAGAAAACTACGGACTATATCTCGACTGTAAACAAAGCACCGACTGATAAGGCCTTATAGCCACCTGTAAAGGAAAATAACTAACTAGAAACAGGCAATAACAGGAAATCCTATGTAGGCCGACAAGACCGCCATGATGTCTAGTTATGACTGTGAAGTAAAATCAGTGCTAAGCAAAGTTATGGACGCCAAAGCCGCTAATCTATCAGTTAAGCAAGGCCTCACACGACCAACATGTAAACTAAAACACATATGTGCCCCAAACGGCTAACAACAGCTAACCACAGGGAAATAGAAACAATCTGCAAGCCTCTAGGAGTAATATGATGGTCGGGACAAGGCCCCGACCTACCCATGAACTGTACAATCAAAAGAGTAAACCTTCTAAAATAAGCTCCGAAAGAAAGGAGCTAACTGCTCTGGTGATGTTGGATGAAAGCTATGAGGGACCTGTTCCTCGTCTATCCGTACCTGTAGAAAAGTAATGCAGCGCCCCAGAAAGGGCGTCAATATAATATATACTGAATATGTAACGCGATAACTGTAAATGACTAAAATAAAGAGATAGAATTGAGAATAAATGAAATGAAGGAATAAAGATCATACCTGAGTAATAGAATGTCTTACTGTCTAACTATCAATAACTAAAGCAAACATAAACCTTACCTGGCACCCATAAGCCGGAAGGTACAATCAACACAGAATAACCCACCTGGGCCTCCATAAGCCCTAGTGAGTACACCTCAGTCTATATACCCCTATCCACGGTCACACTGGATCAACTAATAGCTATAGCCGTCCTACCAATCCCCTGGGTCAACAACTGAGCCCCCTCGGACCCTAACTATAACTGTGTCTGAGTTCGGTGGACTCCTGATATCTGCACCCTGGGCACCAAGCTCGACGGGGTGTATAAAGCCAACCACGACATATGAGGACCTGGGACCCATTTTCGTCCCTGACGGATGGCATACCACTTCGCAGAGAGACGTCATCACGCCCCTGGTGGGCGTCGACACAGCTAATAACCCTGAGGTCGGTCCTGAAGGCTATACAGGAATGCTCCATCCCAAACTAACATGGAATACTGATCTTAGCTAATAACAACAACTAATCATAATAGACATGCTTCTGGTACTCTTACTGGGATTCAAACTGAGTTATCATGCTAAGAAAACTAACTTGCCGAAGGAAACTTCCTTAACATACCTCGTTCGCCGATTACTAATTAACTGGCGAGTTTCAGCTCGTATTCAACTGTCCTTCTCAACTGCAATCGTATTATTGGAAGAATGAGGCTAATTTCTGTACTAAATTTGGAGAAAACAATAACTTTATATATAAATATTAACTATATTTCAACTTGACGAAACACGATTGAAAACTCGTAATTTCTAGAAAGTCCAGAAGGAAGAAATGCTTACTTTAAGCCTGTGATCGTATTGACACTAGTTTAAAGAAATTTCAATAACTTTAGCTCGATGGAGTTACAATTTTCTGGGTGAATTTCGTGAAAATAACTCCATAGCAATGCTGCCTGCAGCCTTATAGTTCGGTACCCGAAGTTAATTTGAATTCGGAAAGCGTTTTGCAGTGTAAACGGATGAATTTAACTTATTTCCTTTGTACCCTCACTTCTCTGGCCGTTTATATATATATAAATGAATATGAAATCAAAGGGTGGAACATATATATACTTGAGGCAGTGGACAGGGGTTCATGGCATGAACCCTGTTGCACCAACTTACGGGCGTGCCACGGAGCCCATCGCGGAGGGCAGGGTCCGTGCCACGCTGCCCCTTTGGCCAGCTGGCCCGGCCTCCTCCCGCGCGGTCCCGACTCCGTGCTCGTCCGACCTTTCCTCCAGCCCTTTTCTCGTGCGTATTGCACTCTAAAACTCTTAACCAACATACGAATAAGCCGTCTAAACATTAAAAACTTATAGGGTGTAACATCCTCCCCCCTTTGGAAACATTCTTCCTTAAATGTCTTACTTTAGCTTATAGGTACCTTACTCTTATAACTACTTATTCTGGAAAAATTTTGGCAGAGTCTCCCCTGTAATATGGACTATCCAAAATCCTGAAACACAGAAAAGTCTAGTACAGGCATTCATATAATACTATCACAACTATTTCACAATAAGACTGGAGTCAACTGAGCAGTATATACAACACAAATCGTAAAACAACAACTGGAATACTAAAGGTACCTTAATTGCATGACTTGAGCTAAGCCTGAAACAAATGAGGATATTTGGACCTCATATCATCTTCAGCTTCCCAAGTCATCTCTTCTTTATTCTTGTTTCTCCATAACACTTTAACAAAAGCGACATCCTTAGTTCTCAACCTGTGAACCTGTCGATCTAATATAGCTACTAGAACCTCTTCATAGGTTAATTCGTTAGTGACTTGGACATCTTTGACGGGCAAAACTCGGGACGGATCCCCTATGCACTTTCGCAGCATCGACACATGGAAGATCGAATGAAAATATTCTAATTTTGAAGACAAATCTAGCTCGTATGCCACCAGGCCTATTCTATGGAGTACTCGGTACGACCCAATAAACCTCGGGCTGAGCTTACCCATTTTGCCAAACCTCATTACGCCCTTCATCGGCGAGATTTTTAGAATACCCAGTCAGCCACACTGAACTCTAGGTTTCTACGCCGCATATCAGTGTAAGATTTTTGGTGGCTCTGAGCTGTCAGCAGACGTTCTCTGATAAGTTTTACTTTCTCTTCTAACTGGTAAATTATATCCTGCCCAATTAACCCTATCTCTCCAACCTCGAACCAACCAACTGGAGACCTACATTTTCGCCCGTATAAGGCCTCATAAGGCGCCATCTGAATCGCTGAATGATAACTGTTATTGTAGGCAAACTCAATAAGGGGTAAATGTTCATCCGAGCTGCCTCCAAAATCCAACGCACACGCCCGTAAGATATCCTAAAGCGTCTGAATTGTACGTTCCACTTGCCTATTTGTCTGAGGGTGGAATGTCGTACTCAGATTAACCTGGGTTCCCAAACCTCTCTGGAAAGACTGCCAGAACCTAGCTGTGAATTGTGCTCCCCTATAAAAAATGATAGATACTGGGACACCATGTAACTATCTCCCGGATATAAAGCTCGACATAATCCTCAGCTGAGAAGGTGGTCCTAACTAGCAGAAAGTGAGCTGATTTCATCAACCTGTCAATAATTACCCAGATGGAATCAAATTTACACTTGGTACGAGGTAAACCTATCACAAAATCCATATTAATTGCCTCCCATTTCCACATAGGCACTGCTATCTCTTGTATCAGCCCGTCGGGTTTCTGATGTTCGGGTTTCACCTTCTAGCAATTAGGACATTGAGCTACAAATTCTGCTATCTCCTTTTTCATTCCTGGCCACCAGTAAATCTCTTTTATATCGTGATACATCTTTGTTGAACTCGGACGAAGAGAGTAACGGGAATAATGCACCTCGCCCATAATTTGTTGGTGAAGTCCTGCTGCATTTGGAACACAGAGGCGATCCTTATATGTCAAAACTCCGTCTTTGGTTACCTGAAAATCTGTTGCTTCCCCTCGCTGAACCTTATCTCTAAACTTAATCAGGTTAGGGTCTTCGTACTGCCGTTCTTTCATTTTTATAACTAATGATGATACTGCCATATTCTTAATTACTGTTGCACTGTCTCCCGAATCTACTATATGGACAGCTAAACTGGCTAAATGATGCAGTTCTTGGGCTAGTTCCCCTTGTCCTGGCTTCAGGTGTACTAAACTCCCCATGGATTTACGGCTGAGGGTATTTGCTACAACATTGGCTTTCCTTGGATGATACAAAATATTTGCATCATAGTCTTTCAACAGCTCTAACCAGCGACGCTTCCGCACATTCAACTCTTTCTGTGTAAAGATATACTGGAGGCTCTTATGGTCAGTGCAAATATCTACATGAATGCCATACAGGTAGTGCCTCCATATTTTCAAGGGATGAATCACTGCGGCTAATTCCAGGTCATGGGTGGGGTAGTTCTTCTCATGCTTCCTCAGCTATCTGAAAGCATAAGCAATTACATTACCATGCTGCATCAACACACATCCCAACCCAACGCCTGAAGCATCACAGTACACTACGTAACCCTCTGATCCTTATGGCGAAGCTAATACTAGTGCTGAGATCAGTCTGTTTTGCAACTCTTGAAAGCTCTGTTCACATGCTTCAGTCCAGTGAAATTTAGTTGCTTTCTGAGTTAACTTGGTCAAGGGTGCTGCTAAGGTAGAAAATCCTTCCACGAACCTTCTGTAATACCCGACTAACCCCAGGAAATTAAGTACCTCAGTTGGAGTGGTAGGTCTAGGCCATTTCTTTATTGCTTCAATTTTCTGCAAGTCTACCTAAATGCTAGCATCTGACACAATGTAGCCCAAAAAGGCTACTGAATTCATCCAAAATTCACATTTAGAAAACTTCGCATACAGCTGGCGATTCCTGAGAGTCTGGAGCACTATTCGTTAGTGATCCCGGTGATCTTCCTCTGAGAAGGAATATACCAGAATATCATCAATAAATACTATCACAAACAGGTCCATATACGGCCTGAAGATGCTGTTCATCAGGTTTATGAACACCACTGGAGCATTCGTCATCCCGAAGGACATGACTAAATATTCAAAGTGGTCATACCTAGTCCTGAAAGCGATTTTTGGAATATCCCTCTCACGAACCCGAACCTGATGGTACCCTGACCTTAAGTCAATTTTTGAGAAATACTTTGCCCCCTGCAACTGGTCAAATAAGTCGTCTATTCTGGGAAGTGGGTACTTATTCTTGATAGTGACTTTATTCAGCTGCTGGTAATCTATATACATACGGAGGGAGCCATCCTTCTTTCTCACAAACAGAACTGGTGCTCCCTACGGTGAAGTACTCGGCCTGATGAAGCCCTTATCTAACAGATCTTTCAACTGTTCCTTCAATTTTCTAAGCTCAGCAGGAGCCATTTGGTATGGAGGAATACATATGGGCTGAGTACCTGGTAATAAATCAATTTCAAAGTCGATTTCCCGTTCTGGGGGAATGCCAGGTAGTTCATCTAGGAATACATCTGGAAATTCATTGACTACTGGAATGGACTGAAGAGTCGGAGATTCTTCTTGGACATCCTGAACTATGATAATATGATAAATACATCTTTTGCTATCAATTTTTTCGCCCGAAGATAGGAAATAAACCTACCTTTTGGCGTGGCTGCACTACCTTTCCACTCCCGTACAACCTCCCTTGGAAAATGGAATCGGACTATCTTGGTCCAACATTCGACATTGGCATAGCATGGCGCCAGCCAATCAATACCCATAATTGCATCAAAATCAATCATCTCTAGTTCTAGCAAGTCTGCTAAAGTCTGACGACCAACAACCTCTACTGTGCATTCCCGTTAGACCCTCTTAGCTAATATAGAGTCACCGACGGGGGTAGACACTAAAAAAGGTCGCTAAAGCGATTCTGGTATAATACTGAACTTTTGAGCTACTAATGGGGTAACATAAGATAAGGTATCCTGGATCTATCAATACATAAACAAAGTGAGAGAAAATGTCCAGCATACCTGTCACCACATCTGGCGACGATTCTGACTCCTATCGTCCCGGTAAGGCATAAGTGCGATCTGGACTGGTAGTTGAGCTAGATGCCCCTGATCTGCCTCGGCCTCTGCCTGCTGGAGCTAAGGGCCTACGCCCTGCTGGAGACGCTGGGGCACGTGATCCTACTGAAGATATATCTTGTCCGTCCTGATCACTCTGACCCCTGGATGGGCAATCTCTCATCTGATAACCCTTATGTCCACAGGTATAACAGGTTGTGGAAACATACCTGCATGCCCCGGAGTGACGTCGACTGCAAACAGGGCAAAGCGGCACGGTGAATCTACTCTGCTCCACTCCTCTCTACTGCTGTGAACCTACTGATCGTGAGCTCTCGCCGGGTCCTGACTGCTCCCGACGACCAGATCCACTCCCCTGCTGCTATTGTGGGGGTGGGGGTCTGGGTGGTCTGCCTGAAAATCGTGGCCTGGGTCCACCTTGGTACTCCGCCTGCATGTCACTAGGTCTGGCCCTGCAGCGTTGCTCCTGATCCGTCCTCCTTATCTCCCATTACCGCTGTCTGATCCCTTCAATATTATGAGCAAAAGCCTGGACGCGGGCAATATCCATGTCCTCTCGCAGAGTGGCCGTAATACAGGTCTCCACATACTCTGGATTCAGCCCCATAATAAACCGATGCAGTGCATATCAGGCCAAGGAGTCGAACCTCATAACATACTCCCGGACACTCATCGACCCTGCTCTAGATGTAGAAACTGATCAACCCGGGCCTGTCGGATTTCCCGTGGTAGATAGTGGTCTAGGAAAGCCTTTGAGAAGCTGGGCCAAGTCGGAGGGGAAACATCTCTCCCTCGGGACCTGTCCCAACTCTTGTACCACAGTACTGTGATGTCCCGTAGCCGAAATACCGCTAACTCAACCGACTCTGCAGGTGTAGCATGCATTACCTGAAGATCCGCTGCATTTGATCTAAGAAATCCTAAGGGTCCTCCGCCCGATCCGTCCCTGTAAACTGCGGGGGACTCAAGGCGAGGAACTCTCAGACCCTCAAACTACCAGGCCCTCCTGAGGACTTTGTGACTATGGGTGTCACTGCCTGATGCTGTGCAGCCATCATCTGAGCTAACATAACAACAACACTCCTAACCTCCTGATCCGATGGTACCGATATAGAGACTGCTGGAGGCGGTGCCGTTAGATTTGCCGCTTCGAGCGGCTCCTGACCTGGTGGAGAATGCTGGGGAGACTGAGATGAAGTCTCCCTGTCGCCCTCAGATCGGGTTGACTCTACTGAGGCACCCTGCTAGTGCCTTCCCCTGCTACAACATCCAATCTCCTACCAGTCGTGGGGTGTCGCGGGTCTGCTATTTCTCAATATATAAAAGAATATGGTAAGCTTATGGACTCAAACCTATATTGTACAGCTCTATATCACGACTGGATTAGGAAGAAAGAGTAACCATCCTATCATGCCTCGCAGCCTACTGCCTATAGAATGTGGTGCCCAACACATCCATAGACAAGACCCTACTTAGCACGGCTTGCAGACTCCCTAAGATACGACCTGCTCTGATACCAAGTTTGTCACACCCTACCTTGGGAGGCATGATTGACACCTGGTGCCCTACTAGGATTTGAACTGACTGAGCCTAAGCACCTCTGGTGCAGGGCTAGCACTAACTCTTAAATCAAGAAAACTACGGGCTATATCTCGGATGTAAACACAGCCTCCGACCGACAAGGCTTTATAGCCACCTATACAGAAAAATAGCTAACCAGAAATAGACAATAACAGGGAATCCTATGCGGGCCGACAAGACCACTATGATGTCTAGTTATGACTGTGAAGTAAAATCAGTGCTAAGCTAAGCTATGGCCGACAAGGCCGGTAATCTGTCAGCTAAGCAAGGCCCCACACGGCCAACATGTAAACTAAAATACATGTGGGCCCCACACGGCCAACATGTAAACTAAAATACATATGGGCCCCACACGGCCAACAACAACTAACCACAGGGAAATAGAATCAATCTGCAAGCCTCTAGGAGTAATATGATGGTCGGGATAGGGCCCCGAACTACTCATAAACTGTACAATCAAAAGAGTAAACCTTCTAAAAATAAGCTCCGGAAGAAAGGAGCTAACTGCTCCAGTGATGCTGGCTGAAAGCTACGAGGGACCTGCTCCTCGTCTATCTGTACCTTCAGGCAAGTAATGCAGCACCTCAGAAAGGGCATCAGTACAATATGTACTGAATATGTAAGGCGATAACTGTAAATGACTGAAATAAAGAGATAGAACTGAGAATAACTTAAATGAAGGAATAGAGATCATACCTAAGTAATAGAACGTCTTACTGTCTAACTATCAATAACTAAAGAAAACATAAACCTTACCTGGCCCCCATAAGCCGGAAGGTACAACCAACACAGAATAACCCACTTGGGCCCCCCTAAGCCCTGGTGAGTACACCTCAGTCTATATACCCTTATCCACGGTCACACTGGATCAACTAATAGCTATAACCGTCCTACCAATCCCCTGGGTCTGTAACTGAGCTCGCTCGGCCCCTGACTGTAACTGTGTTTGAGTTCGGTTGACTCCTGATATCTGCACCCTGGGCACCAGGCTCAACGAGGGTGTATAAAGCCAACCACGACATATGAGAACCTGGTACCGCATCTTCGTCCCTGGCGGATGGCATACCGCTCCGTAGAGTGACGTCATCACGCCCCTGGTGGGTGTCGACACAGCTAATAACCCTGGGGTCGGTCATGAAGGCTATATAGGAATGCTTCATCCCAAACTAACATGGAATACTGATCTCAGCTAATAATAACAACTAATCATAATAGACATGCTTATGGTACTCTTACTGGGAATCAAACTGAGTTATCGTGCTATGAAAATTAACTTGCCGAAGGAAACTGCCTTAACATACCTCGTTCGCCGATTACTAATTAACTGATGAGTTTCAGCTTGTATTCAACTGCGATCATATTATTGGAAGAATGATGCTAATTTTAGTACTAAATTCGGAGAAGACGATAATTTTATATATAAATATTAACTATATTTCAACTTGACGAAACACGATTGAAAACTCGTAATTTCTAGAAAGTCCAGAAGGGAGAAATGCTTACTTTAAGCTTGTGATCGTATTGACGCTAGTTTAAAGCAATTCCAACAACTCTAGCTCAGTGGAGTTATGATTTTCCAGGTGAATTTCGTGAAAATAACTCCGTAGCAATTCTCCCTGCAGCCTTATAGTTCGGTACCCGAAGTTAATTTGAACTCAGGCAGCATTTTGCAGCGTAAACGGATGAATTTAACTTATTTTCTTTGTACCCTCACTTCTATGGCCATTTATATATATATATATATATATATATATATATATATATATATATATATATATAAATGAATACGAAATCAAAGGGTGGAACATATATATACTTTAGGCAGTGGACAGGGGTCCGTGTCACGGACCCTTTTCTTGTACGTATTGCACTCTAAAACTTTTAACCAACATACGAATAGACCATCTAAACGTTAGAAACTTATGGGGTGTAACACAATTCTAGTCCATTTTAATCAATTTTGACTATATTTTAAACCCAATTCAATTCTGAATTGATGCAACCCATGGAACCATCCGCGACCCACCAGGTGACCCCCGATCCGACCCATCAATCTAACTTTTCATCTCAGTCATTCATCTAATTTGATCCTATGTCCACAGTTAAACCCTACTTTATTTTCTTTATTACACAAAAGACCACCCCCCTCAAACCCTGAGAATATTTTTCATTCTCACAACTCAAACCCGCTGCACCTTCCTGCTATTATCTTCCTCTTCATTCTCTCCCCTCTACTGATAACACAGCATCATAGACAGACCACATCACTGCCACTGCTTCATATTCTCTGACGAAACCAGCAATCACCACCGGTGCTGCACCTCCAACTCTCTCCTCCTTCCAGCAGACGCCACAAGGCCACCAACAGAACCGCTCCTCTTCGTCTCCGGAAAAACCTGACGCCACTAACTCTTCCCTTCTCTGGTCACCTTCGCCCGGTGAACTAAGAGGTCACACCACCATCCTTTCTTCGACTCCATCTTCGCCACCTTTTGCTCCGTCTCACTGCTCCACCCGGCGAGCCAAACGGATGCTGTAAGCTGATGCTGTCCTCTTCCATTTTCGACCAACTACCACAACAGCTGCACAAAGAGAGACCGATGGATAAAAATATGAAGGTGGATTTCTAAGCCTAAACAAAAATTCTGAATAATATATAATAAAAGAAATAGCTTCAATTTTTGGGAGAAGGCACGATCTAAGAAGTTAAAAGTTGATGATGGCTTTTCAATTCTCCATTATTGTATACAATAATTAGAAATGAATATAGTAACTTATGTTCCTGCATATGAATTTGGTCTATATTAGTAAATTAATTAAATAATTAACTTTTCAAATTCTTTGTCTCTTGAGATTAACTAAGAAAATTAATGCATTGTCTTTTGAAATATTCAATTATATATAGATTTTAAAATAGAGAAAATGCTCAAAAAAACAACAAAAAAGATAATTAGGAATGGAGATAATAGAAGCATATCACATCAGCATGTTTATAACCTCCTTATATATATATATATATATAAAGAGAGAGAGAGAGAGAGATTCTTAGAGTTAATAAGAAAATGGTACATGATATCATGTTTAAAAATAATAACTTTACCTAATATGTACAAGATCAAAAAAAAAGAATATGCCGTCTCTTTTATTTTCTAAAAGAGAAGTATTTATACTAATTTTATTATCTTACTATATTTCTTGACATTCAACCATCCTCTCTCCAAAAGAAATAATTTTAAAAGAACAAGGGCAAAATTATCCTATTCCGAATAGAGTAAGGGTAAAATTAGCCCCTCTTTTTTTTTTTTTTTTTTGAAATAACTATTAGAAGAAAGGGTATTTTTGATTCATTTGGATAGTTAGGGATATTTTTATCTAAAAACATAAAGGGAAGAGAAATTTTGATCCTTTTTTAGTAGTTCTATTGTGAAATAGTAGAGGAAGAAGAAGAATATTGCGAAGAAACAGAGAAGAGAGAAGACTTCTTATTTCTCTTGAGGGATGAACTACAATGTATTTATAGGAAAAAACTAAATTGTTTCCAAAGTTACCAATCCTAACTATTCTCCAAAGAAATAAGCATTCACTATAATACAAAATACATTTATAACACTGCCCCTTGGATGACTATTTGATAGATAATCTGCCTCATTAAAATCTTACTAAAAAAATCCAATGAAAAAAATTCTAGTGAAGAAAAAAGAGTACACATATCTAATAATATATATTTTGACCGCCTTATTAAAAATCTTACAAGAAAAATCCAATGGGACAAAATCTTGTAAGTAAAAAAGAGTACAATGCATATTAACTCCTCCTGATAAAAACATCAATCCATAAATTTAAATTTGCATCCCAATCCTATGCACCATCTTCTCAAAAGTTGTAGTTGGTAGAGACTTGGTGAATATATCAGTCATATTATCACTTGAACGAATCTATTACACGTTGATATTACTATTCTTTTCGAGATTACTTGTGAAGAAAAGTTTTGATGAAATATGCTTCATTCTATCTCATTTTATGAATCTTCCCTTTAATTGTGCTATACATGTTTCATATCTTCATATAAGATCGTGAGAATTTTGTCACACATTTTTCTTGAATAAGATGCATCATTAATCTCAGCCACATACATTCTCCGCTTGCATCATAAGTAGCTATTATCTCAGCATGATTTGATTAAGTAGTCAGTATAGGTTATTTTGTAGATCGCCTGGTAGTAACCCACATGTAAACACGTAGCCTGTTTGAGATCAAGCTTTATGCGTATCCGATAAAAATTCTGCATCGGTATAACCAACAAGATCAGGATTGAAATTGTTAGAATAGAATAAGTTCATATCGGTACTCCATTTTTGATACCACAATATGTAGTTGACTCGGTTCCAATGTCTCCTGGTAGGAGCAAAATTATATCTTGCTAACAAATTAACTAAAAATGTTATGTCAGATCTTGTAGTATTAACAAGATAAAATAGTGCATCAATTGTACCAAGATATAGTTACTTCAGGACCAAGGATCTCCTCATTCTTTTCTTGAGATCGGAATGGATCCTTATTCACATTAAGTGATCAAACAACCATCCAGTACTTTGGATGTGCTTCATTTAAAATAGTTTCAATACCTTTTCGGTATAAGTAGATTGATGGACAAAAATTTTCGTTGTCAAATGTTCAATTTGCAAATCAAGACATAATTTTGTCTTTCCAAGATCTTCCATCTCAAATTTCTTCTTTAAATAATCAATTGCACTTAGAATCTCTGCAGGAATTTAATGAGGTTTATGTCATCAACATAAATAACAAGTATAATATTTTTTCTATAAAACACAAAGGTAAGCAAAGTCATTATTGTATTCTTTGTCAATGAATATTCACTAAGGTGGTTAAGTCACGTCCACCTTACTTGATTTTCTCCATATAAGGATTATGAATAAATTTACAGAAGCTTGTAAATGCTTCAGGCGTTCTGAATTCTTTATTAATTTTCATATATTTTTTTTTCAAATAGCAATATTCATTAGTATTTAAATGTGTGACATCTTCTGGTGTCTGGACTGCAGGTCCAATAAGCTTTTACACTTATCAAAATTAATGCATCATTTCACTTAATATTTATTTCTACGTTAGCATGCTTTAGTAGACATAAAATTTAGATTCTCACAATCTTTTACAATATAATGCACAATATTGTATCAAAGATGATATATTTCATTTTGTATCGATTCACAATGCGACATAACTTACTGAGTTCTCATCACTTCATTATTTTCAGATACCTGAACCTATCATGAGGTTTCATAAAGAGTTATGTCGTAGGCTTTTCAAGAGCATATTGCCTCCTTATTATGATCATTTGCTCATTTCATAGATTATCTCTTTAGAAATTGATTGGTCTATATTGTTTCATGTATGTTGTAGACTATGTCCTCTAGGGACATTATTTTAGTAGGAGCTTTTGCAGCTGAAATATGAAATTAATTTTGGGTCAGCAAATTCTTCTAACATTTGACTTGAATTATCTTTGAATGAGGATCATACTAATGAAAATTCACAATATATTTCTTAGCTGCTTATTCTCTCTCCTTTATATTAGAATAACTAACATATATCGCCGATTTTCTTTGAGATTTATCTATGTGCGTC
Organism: Datura wrightii; assembly: GCA_035772735.1. NCBI lineage: Eukaryota > Viridiplantae > Streptophyta > Magnoliopsida > Solanales > Solanaceae > Datura > Datura wrightii. The sequence goes on from JASDFA010000008.1 coordinate 103,496,660, forward strand.
ATAGTAGATTCATTAATCACATATCACACACCAAAAGCAATTAGATGAAAAATATTTGGTTCCTGACCTTGAACCAATTTTGCGGATGGGGTATTAATCTTAATTTATTGGTATGATGCATATAAATATTGTTGCATGTAATATAACATATCATAGACCAACACATTAAGTTTTGTTCTTATAAGAAAGTGAGTTATTTATCGAGGATATTCAATGCCAAATCAGCTTGGATATAAACTAGCATTATCAAGATGAATTATCTAAAATACACAATTTGAAAATAAGAAGTAAATAAGTAAACTTTTTAAAACAATTGTAAATTCATAAAATAATGAAAAATAGACATTAAGTTCTAAAGTTCAGTATTTTAAACATCTATCAAGAGGCTAATTATGTATGAATATTTTATTTCAAAAGTGGCAATCAACTAGTAGTTATATCCTCCATAAAAAGATACATGAATTATTTTTTTTAAGAAATCAATAACAACTAACCATGACATATCAATATGGTTATAGTAAAAAATGCTTTACTTTGCTTTATTTTACCTTAGAAAGATACTTTAGTAAAATTATTCAAGATAATTTTACGTACGACATATATATATTGCAATGACTTTCATACCACAAAAATAACTTATATATTCTTTGTTATTTTTATCACTCCAGGAGGTATATTGTGGTATTTCTTTCATTCATTTAGAAAAATAAAACCTGATTATTTGAATGTGCTTGAAATACATTCTTTTGATCAAGCACAAGAATACATTGCTTTAGAACATTTCTCAAATATCTTTTAAATTATTTCTACTTCAGGAGAAAATTTTAGAGTTTTACTACTTCAGGAGTAAAGTATCAACTTTACATTACTTCAGGAATAAATTTTATATTTATTTATTCAGGAGTAAATTTCAAATTTACTATTTCAGGAGTAAATTTTAAAATTTTACTAAGTATTATCATATTCACTTCAAGGACTGGATATGTGTTAGATCTATATTTGTAACATTTATCAAAAGTTCTCATTCTTTGGAAATGAAACATAATAATTGAAACGTGTCTTAATCATATTAAATTATGTAGCTTAAAACTTCTTTTAATATCAAAAAGGTCAAATTTACCCCTCTACTTTAGTCTAATAGCTAATTTTACACTTCGTCATACTATGATGCTATATTTGCCCCCACCGTAATCAAACTAATCAATTCTATTCCCCATTTAATGAAAATTCTCAAATCATAGTAAATTACCCATTTTAAAAAATAAGATTCATAATATAACCCTCCCGCCCCGACCCAACTCAATCAAAATGGATTCAAATTTCTAACATGCCCACCCAAATAAATAAACCCCATATTCTCCCAAGTTCATCCTCAAAACAATTTAGCCACTTCCACTCAAGTTCATCCTCAAACAGTTAACATTCACAGGACTAGATCTTCTGGTTCATGTGATCAATTCCTTGAAATTGATCATTTAAGGAGCTTGCTACAAGAATCAAAGGGAAGGGAATTGAAATTGCAGGGTGAATAATCCGACTCTAAGAGGAGTCCAAAGGTGGTTGAGCTCGAACTGAAGAAGAGTGAGATTGATGGGTCTGTCAACAATGTTGAATTGCTGCAATGTGAGAAGGCAGTCCTTTCTCATCAATTAGTTTCATCGACTCTTGAGAGGAAAGATGAGATATCCGACAAGGAAAAATTCAAAAGTGTGATTAATTTGAATTTGGAAATGGAGGTTGTGGAGTTGAGGCGCTTGAACAAGGAGCTGCAGCTTCAAAAAAGATATATTGCTTGCAGGCTTTCTTCTGAGGAGTTTGGAAGAATATGGGGTTTATTTGTTTGGGTAGAGGAGTTAGAAGTTTGGGTTTAATTTAGTTGAGTTGGGTTTGGGCGGGTGTATTATATTATGAGTTTTTTTTTTTAAAATGAGTAATTTGCTGTGATTTGAGAATTTTCATTAAATGAGGGGTAGAAGTAAATAGTTTGATGCCGACGGGGGCAAATATAGCCTCATAGTATGATGAAGGGTAGAATTAGATATTAAACTAAAGTAGAGGAAAAAATTTGACTTTTTTTCCTTTAATATATTGCTACTTTGTGAGCAAATTAAGATATGCATATAACATAGAAAATTTCTCTAATATATTTTCAGCTGTAATTGTAACAAGGGCTAGTGAATTAAGGGTGATAAAAAAAATTTCCAAACTGAAAAAAAATAGCACAAGTCTTAATTATTGAGTAGATGTGATAATTTTAAGATTAGTTTTAATGACATTAATTTAAAAAACCCTTAAGTTTTATTATTTATACAAAACCCCTCTCTTCCCCTAACCCTTATTCAGCCCCTCCCAGTCCACGCCACCCCCACACCCTCTCCTGCCTCATCCTTCCCCTCTCCCCTCCCCCGCCATCATTACCTCCCTTTCCTCCATCACCACCACCTCCTCCGCGATTATCGCTACCCCCTCCTTATTTGTCACCACCACCACCTCCACTAACTCCTCATCTATTTCATTTGCCGTCGCCATCGCCCACAGTTAGGATTTTGATTTTGCAACAACAGATGCAATAATTGCTACAATAGATTCAGTAACTGCTGAAAATATATGCCGCATGTGCTAAAATAGATGCAATAACTACTGAAACATATTAAGCAGTTGTTGCATATTTTTTAGCAACTGCTTCATCTGTTTCAACAGTTTCCGGAACAACTGCAGCAGTTGCTGTTTTCTACAGAATTTTTTCAATGGCTTGAAAAAATATATATTTTCAAGCTCACGACTAGAGCAAAAAAAATCTCATAGAAATAAGAGAAAAAAAGAGGAGAATAAGAATAAAATAATAAAAAAGATGAATAAAACGACAGTAGCGGTGGCGGTAGCAGTAGCGGTGGCGGTGACAACAACAACGACATAGACGGTGGTAGCAGAAGAAGAAGAAGAAGAGGAGGAGGAGGAGGAGGAGGAGGAGGAAGAGGAAGAGGAAGAGGAAGAGGAAGAGGAAGAAGAAGAGGAGGAGGAAAAAGAAGAAGAAGAAAAAGAAGAAGAGGAAGAGGAGGAGGAGGAGGAGGAGGAGGAGGAGGAGGAGGGGGAGGAAGAAGAAGAAGAAGAAGAGGAGGAGGAGGAGGAGGAGGACGAAGAAGAGGCGGAAGAAGAAGAATTTAGGGAAGAAGAAGAGGAGAATTTAGGAGGGAATTTTCTCACTCAATTTTCTCTTGTAACAAACCTATAAAAATATTATCACTTCTAGTGATCATATATTTCTTGCAAATTCTCATGCTTACTCATTAATGAATATTAAATTAATATCATCATATATTCTTACAATATTATTCTGCTGGAACAAATATAGTTTCATAATATTGTTCTTCTCGAATAAATATATTTTCACAATATTATTCTTTTGGAATAAATGTATTTTACAATATTGTTCTTCTGAAATAAATATGAGGCATGAATTACCAAGTGAATCAATAAGTCGTTCCTCATATTCATAAATAAAATCGATATCGTTATTGGCAAAGACATAAATACCAAGAAATACTAACCTTTTATCTCATGGAATCATAGTCACTTCATTCTTATTTTGCGAATATGGAGAGAGATAATATCACCAAAAGAACACCACTCTTCTGGCTAAGTAATACATTTTTCATGTATTTTTTTTAAAATTTTTTTCTTACCTCAGATCTTTTCAAAGTGAGTGCTCAAGGCAGATAATTGTGTTAATAACGTACTGTGAAATAATAAAGTAAGAAGAAGAATTGTAGAGAAAGAGAGAAGAGAGAGGACTTCTTATTTCTTTTGAGGGATGAATAATAATGAAGAAAAACTCCTTTATTTTTAGAGAAAAATTAACTTGGTCCCAAAATTATTAATCATAATTTCTATCCAAAGAAATAGACATTCACTATAATACAAAATATATTTATAACAAATTCAGAAATAATTTAGCCTTTTTCCCATGTAATTAATAAAACTTTAATCTATACTATATTAAAAGTGTGAAGGCCCTTAAAATGTTTATTGAACTTTTTGCCCTCCATTAGAAGATATCATAATAGAAAAAATTGTCATTTAATATATTTACATAATTATTATTTAAATTTATTTTTTAAAATTATTTCATCACCTTATTTATAATATTAGATTTTCTATTTGTGACATAACTCTGTTTATGGTGTAATTTATGGTGTAAATCAAAAAAAAATTCATCAATTTTTTTACTTTATTTTATTATACTAAATTTTGTATTTATGGAATAACTCTATTTATAGTATAAACCTAAAAAAAAAAAAAGAAAAAAAACTTCCACTGAAAGTTATTTCCATTTGATTTTTTTTTCTTTTTTCTTATTCATAATAACGATTTTTTTTATAGTAATGTCCTAATACTTTTTTCTCATTCTTATACTTTTATATTTCTTTAATTTATAAATTCTTCTACTTTTATAAAAAAAATTATAATTATATAATTTAATTCATTAACTCTTCCACATTAGCATCTTTGATTCAATCTCCAACCTTGTATGTTTTCGTGTTAATCTATCTTTTTTTTCATGAACAAAATCGTCCCAATTAGCAACTTAAGGAGATATGATTCTCATTGGATAATAAAAGTCTTAATAATTGAAGTTGAATTAGTAAAAGAGTAGAAAAATGGAGTAAAGGAAGGCATCAAATAACTATAACATTAGTTGACGAAGGGGTAGTAATTTTTTTCGGATTATATTCTTTATTTATATTTTATATTTTTACAAATATGTTTTAGTTGTAATCTATTTTTATTATATCTTATACTTTTACATATAAATTTTTCGACCATTAAAATTTAATTTTTTGCGGCACACAAAAGTTCATACTTTACTTTTCATTAATTAATTGGAAAATGAAAAAAAATATTTACAACAAGGAGAGATTTGATACATCATAAAAGGACGCATTAATAGTGTTAATCCTAATTTTGTATCAGTAAATAAGGAGATTGAAGTTGGATTCAATGACAACTAATTGTTTAAACGAATAACTTATACTATATGCTCTATTCTACTATACAACTATGTATTACAATGCATCTTCATAATGCTAATATTTATATTAAATGTTGATATGTTAATAGTGTAGTAACACAATCTTTTTTGTAATAATTAATATGAAATATACATATAATGCATGCATTTAAGTGCTCATGAAAAAATGAGTGCTTTTTCACCTTTCAATCAAATGTTATTTCTACAAAGTTTTTTTCTTTATTGAAACAAGTATTAAAACAAACTAAGGAAAGAACTACTAGATTAGATCAAACTCTTAAACATAATCATTCATTAACTTAAAATTTATAATTTTCTTTCTAAATTCTTATATTATTATGTAAAAATATTTTTTAAATATTAGTTATGCCATTTTTAAAATTTTGTTCTTATTAATATGAGGGACATGCACGAGACGCGTACGTTTAAAATAGTTAAACAAAAAAATGGAAAAAAAACACACTAAAATTAATTTATGTACACATCTAATGTTAATTCAACACTATGAATAAAAAGAAACTATAAAAAAAATCTATAACTCTAACTTATAAAACCTTAGAAGGCAATCTAATACCTCTAATTAGTTGCATTTATTGTTACATTTTAGTCTTGCCTAGCTTTATGAAAGTTAAACTAATTACTTTTCCTTTTCACATCATCTTTATTGCTTTTAAGTGTTACTTTAAGATTTTCACTTATAAGTTGTATAGGCAACTCTATGCTCATTAACATTAAATTCCCATCATACATATATTAACGCACATAACGTGCTTCCCAAACAAATTAGATAACTTTCTAAAGTAATTACACTCCCTAAATTTAGTAGTATTGTGAAGTTACAATTAATAATTAAACTGAACAATTATTTTCATAGATAAATGAATGAATAAATAAACAAAATAAAAAACACCAGAACTACCCCAAGATAATATCATGAGTAATTAGATTGAATTGAAGTTTGAATACCTTCAGCAAGGTAGCTCCGTCCTGCTAGCATAATTTCATATCAATATCTTCAAAATTTGCATATAATCATAACTCTATTTAATTGTTACGATCCAAAATTCGTAAGAATCGTGGTGACATGTATATTCACTCTCGATAGATCAGTCAGCTCATCAATCAACTGTTTTAGAAATATAGCACAAAAGTGAAAATAGGACATCAAAACATTTGATACCATGTGTTGAGATTATACATATAAGTGCAGTTAGTTAGTTAGTTAAAATGTGAGCAATAAGTTAGTGTAGATTAGTTGAGTTAGTTAGAGGTTAGTTAAGGGTTAGTTTAGTAAATATAGTTAGAGTTAGTTAGGAGATATTTTTTCATTTTTCCTTTACACTTGTATATATATGTTGAAATAGAGAGAAATAGAATTAATCAATTCATTTTTCCCCAAAACCCAAATCTTCTTCACTTCTGCAGATTCCTCTTCTCTTCAACAATGTTTGCAGCAACTGAGCTTCAATATCCATTGTTAATGTTCAAAGTTCGACATGGTATCAGAGCCGGAAGAAGTGTGCTACTGCATCTAGAGGATCAAAAAATATATAGGTTTGTATACTCACTCATTGAGAGATCGATCATCTCAGTTCGAGATCTGAGATTTGCAGATTCGATCCCTCTGTTTCTGCCTATCATGGATCGCAATCCAGAGGAGAATCGTATTCAAACACAAGATACAAATAGTTCATTGTATATGCATCTATTGGAGAGTGCTGGATCTTCGATAATCCCAGCTGTTTTTGATGGATTTGGATACAGGTCATGGAGGCGGGGTGTTCTTTGCGCACTGTCTGTGAAGAACAAAACAGGATACATCAATGGAAAAATTGAGAAACCAGCTGCTGATTCACCAACATTCGCACAATGGGAGTGATGTGATGATATGGTAACCTTTTGGATTCTGAAATCTCTGTTGAAGGATTTGACTGATAGCCTACAGTATGTCAATATGAACTGAAAGACAGATATGATCAAACGAATGGAGCTAAACTATATCAGCTTCAACAGAAAATCAATGATTAGACACAAGGAAGTTTAGACATCACTGGATATTACACTACTATTAGGAAGCTTTGGGAAGAGTTAAGCACTTTGGATGCCAATGCACAGAGCATCTGCTTGTGCACTTGTGGTGGTAAGAATAAAATGCATAAGGCTGAACAGGATAGACGAGTCATACAATTTTTGATGGGATTGAACGAAGTGTATACAGTGGTGAGAGACAGCATTTTGATGATGAATCCATTGCCAACCATGGCTCAAGCCTTCTTTATTTTGGTGTAGGAAGAGAAACAAAGAGAAGTCAGGCTTCATAATCGAATTCGCTTAGAGTCCACCTCATTGAATGCAAACACAGGAATCAACACTGCTTATAGAAATTCAAGTGGAAGCAGTAGCAACAGTTACAGGACACCAATGGCAAGATCAAGTGCAGGCAACAACTTCAGGACAAATTATGTACCAAAGAGTGGAGATAAAAATGTGTACAGATCTGGCAATTCACATAACAACAACAGATCCCTCTTATTCTATGACTATTGTAAAAGGACTGGCCACACTGAAAATAAATGCTACAGACTTCATGGTTTTCCTCAAGACTTCAAATTCACAAAAGGGAGAAATTCAGGTGCAGCAGCAAATGTGCTCAGTAGTGCTGAGGGAGTGTTAAACAGATTTTATGAAAAGAGCAGTAAATATGAACACAGCTTGACAAAAGACTAGTATGATCAGTTGGTGAAACTTTTGGGAAACATTCATGTGAAGGGGGACAACACAATTGGTGAGATCAGAGACCATACAGATAATATCCCCAATGGACAAGGTGTTGCAAACCTTGCAGGTATACTAGCTTGCCATTCCTCCATAACTGAAATTGGTGATTTATCATACAAATGTGTGACATTGTCTGCTGATTCATGGATTATAGATTCAGGAGCCACAAACCACATGACATATAATAGAACTCTTCTAGCCAGAATTAGGACATTATCTTATCCTTTCCTAGTCACACTACCAAATGGTTATAAGGTTAAAGTGACTGAAATTGGAGAAGCTCATTTGAGTCCAGCATTGACTTTACAAAAAGTACTATTTCTACCTAGTTTCAAGTTCAACTTAATTTTTGTTCATTGTCTAGCTTCACAACTTGAAGGGATTGTCAGTTTCAATAGTTCTACATGTCTTATGCAGGGTCCTTCACTGAAGAGCCCTATGGAGATTGGTAGAGCAAGAAATGGATTGTACTTCATCTGCCCCAGATGTTATAATTGTCCATCATTCCACAACACATTACCTGATTGTGTTGGTTCACTGTTTCATCCTTTAACTAGTTGTTCTTCTTTCTTTGCTGAAAATAAACAAACTTGTATTCCATCATCTATTTCACCTGTAAGATCCAATCACTCAACCAATAAAGAGTTTGTTGTATGAATGGTTTCCTTTCTTCTAAATCTGTGAAGAATGTATATGCTGCTGATTCTCATATTACAGATACATCTCATGGAAATAGTGTAGACTACTTATGGCACACAAGACTAGGTCATGTACCTTTTAGTAAAATGAGAGGCATCACTACAATTCCAGTTGCTTTTTCTCCTAGACAGCTCTTGCACAATCTGCCCAATGGCCAGACAAACAAGACATCCTTTTTCTTCCAAATCCACTTCTCAATCAACTGGAAACTTTGACTTACTCCACATTGACATATGGGGACCATATCACACACCAACTCATGAAAATCATAGATATTTCCTGACTGTGGTGGATGACTTTAGTAGATCAACTTGGACTCAACTTCTTAGTTGCAAGAGCAATGCTTTGCAAGCCATCAAGGGCTTGATTTCCCTGATAGAGAATCAATTTGATAAAAGAGTTAGATGTATTAGAACTGATAATGGTTTGGAATTCATTAACAAAGAGACTTCTGATTTCCTAAAACAGAAAGAAATTTTGCACCAAAGAACTTGTCCCTACACACCACAACAAAATGGTGTAGTAGAAAGGAAACACAAACATCTTCTTGAAACTGCCAGATCACTGTTGTATCAGTCCAAACTTCCATATTGGGGTGAATGCATTTTAACTGCCACTTATTTGATCAACAAATTACCTTCAACTTCAATACATGGTAGTACCCTTTTTGAAAAGCTATACCAAAAACAACCTACATACTCACATTTAAGATCATTTGGATGTCTTTGCTTTCCTATCAATATTAAACCTCACAAGGACAAATTTGAACCAAGATCCACACCTCATGTATTTGTAGGATACCCTTTTAATATAAAAGGTTACAAAGTCCTAGACTTGAGTACTAAGAGGATGCATATTTGTAGAGATGTTCTGTTTTATGAGAATGTATACCCTTTTTCTTTAACATTTCCTTATTTTGATTTCAACTCTGTTCTGAAGAAACTTAATCCAAATTCTGAAATATTGAACTTCACTGATAGTAATCTTAGTAATGCTCATAGTCTGGATGAAAATGTCAATGATACAGTCACTCAGAATATTTGCAACATAGTTCCATCCTGTGAGAGCATATACAGTGATACACAAACCACTACATCAGAAACACATACTATTTCACCTGGCATTCATGACCCTTCCAGATTCATCACAAACCAAAACACCAATCAAGAACTTAGGAGGTCTAGTAGAACACATGTTATCCTAAACTACTTAAAGGATTACACATACTCACTACCTACTTTACAGTCACATTTTACAGCTTCCACCATACCTGCCACACTGCATACTTCACTTACATCCCTTAATCCTAGTAGTCAGCAGTAGGAGCAATTTCATGATCATGAACCCCTTTCATATGAGGAAGCAGCCTTGCATCCTGTATGGCAAGCAACAATGAACCTTGAGTTTGAGGCACTATATGCAAACAACTCTTGGGATTTTTAGTTCTTCCAACAGGGAAGAAGGCTATAGGTTGTAAGTGGGTGTACAAAATAAAGCATAAGACAGATGGAACTGTGGAAAGATACAAGGCTAGACTTGTTTTGAAAGGGTATACACAACAAACTGGAATTGACTATAATGAAAACTTTTCACCAGTTGTCAAAATGACTTCTATAAGGACATTAATTAGGTTGGCAGTCAAGAAAGGTTGGAGCTTATACCAGCTAGATGTCAACAATGCTTTTCTTCATGGAGATCTATATGAAGAGGTATATATGACTCTGCCTCAGGGTCTGCTAGTGAAGGACAATAGGGTAGTTTGCAAGCTGAATAAATCTCTGTATGGCTTAAAGCAAGCAAGTAGACAATGGTATGAGAAGTTAGCAACATCATTGTATTCTAGGGGTTATTCACACTCCACTGGTGATTATTCCTTGTTCTAAAGGAAAGTTGATACTTTATTAGTTTTTGTAGCAGTGTATGTTGATGACATTATTGTGACAGGAACTGATCTAGTGGAGATTGAATCATTGAATTCCTTTTTACATAGTCCGTTCAAGATCAAGGATTTAGGTATGCTCCACTACTTCTTGGGGATGGAAATCAGTTACAAGACAAATGGAGTGCTCATTTCACAGAGGAAGTTTTCCACTGATTTGGTAAAAGAATTTGATTGTTCCACCTACAGCACAACTTCTTCACCTCTTGATCCAACTGTGAAACTGAAATCTATTGAAGGTCAACTGCTTGATGATCCTACATATTATAGAAAGCTCATAGGCAATAACTTCCTCACAAATACAAGAATTGATATTGCATATAGTGTACAACATCTAAGTCAGTTCTTACAAGTACCAAGAGACACACATTTGAAGGCAACCATACATGTATTCAGATATCTCAAAGGCAGTTTGAATCATGGTATATTTCTATCTAACGATCCTGAGTGTAATGTTACTGCATATTGTGACTCTGACTAGGCAGCATGTTCAGACTTTAGAAGGTCGGTAAGTGGTTACATTGTGTTCTTGGGAGACAGTCCTATTGGTTGGAAATCTAAGAAGCAAACTACAGTTTTCCTGTCTTCAGCAAAAGTAGAGTACAGGGTAATAACAATGGTGGTAGGAGAACTAGTTTGGATGCAAAGCTTATTGAAAAAATTGACTGGTACTTGTTCCTTGCCTATTAATGTGTTCTGTGACAGTCAAGCAACCATTCATATTGCAAGAAATTTAGTCTTTCACGAACGTAGCAAGCACATAGAAGTGGACTGCCATTTTGTACATGATAAGCTTCAAGAAGGACTCATTGCACTCCATCACATTTCCACCACTGGACAGTTAACAGATATCCTGACCAAAGTTCTAACTGGTCCAAAACATTCAATCATCTTTGGCAAGTTGTTGATGGGATTACCACCTTCAACTTGAGGGGTGTGTGTGTGTGTGTGTGTTGAGATTATACATATGAGTGCAGTTAGTTAGTTAGTTAAAATGTGAGCAATAAGTTAGTGTAGATTAGTTGAGTTAGTTAGAGGTTAGTTAAGGGTTAGTTTAGTAAATATAGTTAGAGTTAGTTAGGAGATATTTTTTTCATTTTTTCTTTACACTTGTACATATTTTATGCTGAAATAAGGAGAAATAGAATTAATCAATTTATTTTTTCCAACACCTAAATCTTCTTCACTTCTGCAGATTCCTCTTCTCTTCAACAATGTGAGCAACAACTGAGCTTCAATATCCATTGTTAATGTTCAAAGTTCGACACCGTGAAAATATTTATATATCTCAGATGTGGAAAAGTAACAAAATATAACTTCTCAAAACCCAGTGTCAAACGTACAAGAATGAGTAAGATTTTAATAACATGCTTACTATCTGATATACTATTTGAAAGAGGAAAATAAAGACATGAAAATAAGGAGAGAGAGAGTCTGGCACTGCAAATTAAACCAATTAGGCAGCTCACCAAGAATCTCTGAGATAACAACCTTAGACTAAAACAATCAGCATGACCTACTAGTACTCGAAATAGAATATGTACCAAAAGAGTGCAACAAGTGTAGTATGAGAAGAGAAAGCACGTATGCTCGATAGACATCATTGATCGACAATGCTACGTGCTTTGATCACAATATATTAAAATTGAAATTTAGTCTCACACTACTAAAAAATAGAGATTTCTCCAACGTAAATCAATAAAAAAATTGTGCTATAAAATATAATTTTTCACCAATTTTTCACAGATCTAATTTACTGGGAAAACGCATGATGGGAAATAGATTCTCACTGAAATAGTGAGAAACTTCATGATTTTTTCATGTGAAAATATTATTATTTTTTCTTTTTCCACTGATATCAGTGGGAATAGCCACTTAATATTTTTCGATGAAAAATTTCAACAAAAAAATAGTAATTTTTTTAGTAGTTTTAATAATCTCTTGTGCATGTATATATATTTCAATCCACATAATCAGAAGGGAAACAAGTAACTTAGTATGTTCAAGTAGAAAATTTAAAATCCAAAGAATAAAATATTATGCAATGCGATGCCACATCCAATCAACACCTGGTATACACACACGCTTTCGCTGGTGAATTTTTAGGGAGAGGTGACACATAGAAAATTTGCGAGGTCCATATACCTACTCGCAACACTTTCTCATCGGGCTATTTGCCAGAAATTTGCCTCAGTATTACCACTAGCTGAAATAATATTTTTTCTCGATTTTGCATGATATCAACTTACTGAAATCATTTTCCATTGGTATAACACTTGTCAAAAGCATTTTCCATCATTATCACAAGAATAGATGAAAGATTTTAAAATAGTATGAATTTCATGTATATCAAGATAATGGGAACCAATTTAATAGATATCACGCAACAATAATAGTGGTATGAATAAGTATGAAATAAGTGCATAACTCAAAATTCATCAATTACGATCTCCCATAACGCAAATTCAACACCATATAATCAATCTCTCAATTCATCAAACGACTATTCATAAAGGCTCATATAACTACAATCAACAAGTCAAATCAATTCATATAAAGCTATCAACTAATTTTCCAACTTAAATTCAAAAGAAAGAGTCATCTCTTCGACATTTACAATTCAAAAGTACCTTTCACAATCATCAGTGCCCAAACATGAATCTTCACAAATAGAGGTTGCACTCCCAACCCACCCTAAAATCCCTCATAATCAATATATAATAATCACCTCAAGGATGGAATCTAGAAGGTAAGTCATAATCTACCTTAAATATTGAGCAACGTATCACGAACCCTCACAATAATGCCTTACTCTTTTGTATAACTTCGAAAAGCTCCTAATCTATTAAAATCCTACTTTACCTGAGTATATAAGTCTATCAACATCAATATTGCTTTAGAAAAGTTGGGGACAAAAATTGAGTCAAAAAATCAACCTCGAGCTCACGATGTCAAATCTAGAAATTGACTTCAAAATCGATTTACTCATTAAGTAAAAAGCTTACACGCTAGAAATTAGCCAAATTTGTGCACGAGTCGTACTTCAAATCGAGAAAATATCAATCAAAGATTAGGGAGCCCCCTCCCAATTCTCAATATCCAAATACCAATAGAAAGAGAAATAAATTGATGAAATAGCAGATCCAAAAAATATCAAAATCAAGGTTAGAATTTCACTCCGCGATGAATCTCAGAATACCTTCAAATATCTCCCAAAACCGAGTTCTTTAGCTCTCAAAATCAAAGTAAGAAGACTAAGATTGAAATTGAAAATAATTTAGTCAAGGCATCAGGTTTTTTTCGCGAACGCGGCAACCTCTCGCGAATGCGCTACCTAAATCGACCCACAACTTCGCGACCACAACTTACCAATTACGAACACGATGAGCACTACCAACTCGACCCAAACATCTTTTCTCCGCGAATACGGTTAACCCTTCGCGCACGTGACAACCAAGAAAAATCCTCTTCCACGAATGTGACCAGGGCTTCGCGTACGCAAAGAAGAAATGATGGCTGCACCTGAAGTATCAAACTAGGTAGTGCTGAAGAACCAAATAAATCAAATAATGTGTTATACCCCGTAGAATTTCTGGCACCTAGATGACCTATTCGCACGTTGGCTAAGCATATTTGAAGGCCATACGTGCTAGGGAAAGGCCCGGGAAAAGATCGGATGAGAAACCTGTCAAACCATCGCGGAAGGAGCCGAGGCAGAGCCCCTCCGCGATGGCAGCGTGTCACGGAGGTGAGGCCTCCGCGTTGGCTCCGTGACACGTTGCCCTGGTCTAGGCTCAAGTATATAAAGCCCCACTTCGGTTTAATATCATTTAACTCATTATAATTTCCAGAAAACGCAGCAAAACAGAGGAAGACGAAGGAGGGATTATAATTTTTGACCGATTACGCTGCTAAACGCTGCCCAAACTCAAATTAGTCCCAGATACCGAAGTATTTAGCAGCAGAGAGCATTCCTGCAGAATTAGTTTCGTGAAATACGGCCGACGAATCGGCGAGCCACCGAACTAAGGTAAGTAGAATTGCTCTAAATTAATGTCTATGTGTTCCTAGCTGAGAAGTGAATATTTCTCCCTTCTGGACCGCTGAAAAATAGCGAGTTTTCGACCGTCTTTCGATAAGCCTAAGTTTAGGCTATAAACTATATCAAAAGTAGCGTTGTTCTTTATGATAAAGTTGTATATAGTATTAATTGACGTATTTATGAATGCGGTTGGGAGAAAATAGTTGAAGTACCGGCCGAGCCTCGTCCGACGGACGAATAGTTCAAGAATAAGGTATGTAAAGCTAGTTCCCTCGACAAGTTAAGTAACATCGGTGCAGTACCGTAATTTAAAGGCCAGTCGATTGTCCAGAAGTCATGTGTTACGTTTGTTATGACTGTTGGTATGATATTAAAAGTATCGAGTTACAACTTGCGTGAAATTTGCTAGTACGATATAGATTCTAATATAAGCATTAGAAACTGCACAGTATGCTCAGTATGCGATGTAACACAGAATGTTAGTATATCATTGTATTCAATCGAAACCCAGTAGAACAAAGTAGTATCTGTAAGGCAGCTCAGAAATAGAATGATAAGTTGAAATGAAGTAGAAAGCATGTTAGGAATAGTAAATCATGTTACTATAGAAAATCAGTATACAACACAGTTTTCAGCAGAAACACTATCTTATATAGCATTTGCCCCAGTACAGCCCGGCAGGAGACTATATTCATATTTATATATATTTACCAGTCTCAGTACGTATTAATTATGCACAGATTACTATTATCAGTTCAACATGTAATATATATGATACTTTACCCTTATTAGCCTCAGTATGTGAGATATACAGACAGTATTACTAGTTGAAACCGTTATATTGTTTGGGGTTGGACTACCTAGCATTCATGACCGCCCCAGGGTTGATAGCTGTATCGACTCGTCCGCTAGAGGACGAGGATACGTCGCTCTACGGAGTGGCATGCCGTCCCACAGGGGACGAAGATGGGATGCCAGTTTCCCCATATTTTGCCTTGGTCGGCTTTTATACACCCCCGTCGAGCGGGTACGCCCGGGGTGTTGATTCAGGAGTCCTCCGGACTCAGATGCAGTTATAGTCAGGGGCTCAGCGAGCCCAAGTGCCTACCCAGGGAACCGACAGGATGCTTACGGGGTTGATAGGAGATGGGTTGACCGGGGTAAGGGCATAGATTCCGTGCTGGTTGTACCTCCCGGCTTATGGGGGCCGGGTAAGGTTTATGTATGTTATATATGTTATGTATGTTATGATATGTTGTGCCATGTTATAGTAGATACGATTAGTTCGACAATAGGACGATAAATCCTCAGGTATGACTTCCGCTCCTTCCAGTATAATTGCAAGAAGGTATGACTTACATTGTCAGACAGTTAATCTAATCCTCCTTATTTCAGTTTTATCAGTTACACTGTTGTCTTCAGATTTTGCTTTCATTTGTTGCTTTACATACTCAGTACCAGCGGTACTGACGCCCGGTGGGGCGCTATGTTACTTGCCTGCAGGTACTCATAGGTGAGCAGGCGACACCACGTGATTCCTGTCAGCGTTCGAGTATTCAGCTCTTGTCATCCGGAGACTGAATTCCAGAGGTGCAGTCCATTTTCTTTTGTTGTATAGTATGGGTAGGTCGGGGCCCTGTCCCGATCATTTCTATTGCTATTCCTAGAGGCTTGCAGTCTGTATATGCTTTCCCTGTGGTCAGATGAGCCGGTCGTGTGAGGCCGTGCAGTTGTATAGCTGTTAGTACTCTTTCTTTCTTTTATGATGGCCGTGTGGGGCCATAGTTTGCCAGTAGTAGTGACCTTGTCGGTCACGTAGCTTTTAATACTTTATGATTGAGTTGCAGATAACTACACAGCATGGTGGCCTTGTCGGCCCGCATAGGTTTCCCTGAATTGGTATGTTTCTGGTCAGCTGGTAGAACAGGTACAGAAGGCTATAGGCCAATGGGCCGGGGGCTGTGTTTACAGCCGTTATATAGCCCTTTGTTTCCAGAAATATGAGTTAGAGCCAGCCAGGCACCAGATGTGCCCAGGCTTAGCAGTCCAGCAGTTCAGGTCCTAGCAGGGCACCAGGTGTCAGTCATACCCCCCAAGGCGGGGTGTGCCAAACTTGGTATCAAAGTAGGTCGTATCCCAGGGAGTCTGCAAGCCGTGCTAAGTAGAGTCCTGTCCATGGATGTGTTTTGCACCACATACTATGGGTAGGAGGCTGCAAGGCATGATAGGATGGTTGTCTTTTATTCTTATTCAGTCGTGCTGTAGAGTGGTACAGTATAGGGTTGAGTCTCTAAAAGCTTACTATATTCTTTGGATACAGATAATGTCAGACCAGCGATATCCTATCACGGGTCGGAGCTTAGATGTTGCAGCAGGGGATGGCACCAGCAGGATACCTCCCCCTCGTCTAGAAACAGCCCGGTCAGAGGGCACCACAGAGGCATCGTCCCAGCCTTCTCAGCAGTCTCCACCACATCAGGAGCCGCTTGGGGCGACACTACCTTCAGCAGTCCCTATACCGACACCCTCCGTCCAGGAGGTTAGGAGTGTTGTGGTTATGTTAGCACAGATGATGGCTGCTCAGCGTCAGCCAATGCCATCTACAGTTGCAGAATCATCAGGAGGGCCCGGTAGTTCGAGGGTCCGAGAGTTCTTAGCTTTGAACCCCCCACAGTTTACAGGTTCGGACCGGACAGAGGACCCTCAGGATTTTCTAGATCAAATGCAGAGAATCTTCAGGGTTATGCATGCCACGCCTATTGAATCAGTTGAATTGGCAGCATTCCGGTTACGGGATATCGCTGTGCTATGGTATGAAAGTTGGGAAAGGTCTCGAGGGAGAGATGTTTCCCCTCCCACCTGGTCCAGCTTTTCAGCAGCTTTTCTGGATCACTACTTGCCATGGGAGATTCGACAGGCTCGGGTAGACCAGTTCCTACATCTAGAGCAGGGGGCCATGAGTGTTCGGGAATATTCCTTGCAGTTTGATTCTTTGGCTCGATATGCACCGGCCTTTGTTGATACCATGGCATCCAGAGTGCACTGTTTTATTATGGGGCTGAATCCAGAATATGTTGAGACTTGTATTACAGCTACACTGCGAGAGGACATGGACATTGCTCGAGTTTAGGCATTTGCCCAAAATATTGAGGGCATCAGACAGCGACAACGGGAGATTAGAAGGGTCGGTTAGGAGCAGCATCGCCGGGACAGGCCAGTTGAGTTACAGAGGGAGGCCCGGGGAGGACCCAGGCCACGGTTGTCAGACAGGCCGCCCAGGCCCCCGCCTCCGCCACAGTCACAGGGGGGTAGATTCAGCCGCAGGGGGCAGTCAGAGACTGGTAGAGGCTTGCAGATGATAGATTCACCATTACAGAGGAGGGCGGAGCAGAGTAGGTATACCTTGCCTCTTTGCCCTATATGCAGTCGACGTCATCCTGGAGCATGCAGATATGGCTCCACCGCATGTTATATTTGTGGCCAAGAAGGCCATTTGATGAGAGATTGCCCGGCCAGAGGCTGAGAGGACCAAGATAGACAAGATAGGGCATCTGCAGGGTCACGAGCCACAGTATCCTCGACTGGGCATAGGCCCTCAATTTCAGCAGGCAGGGGTCGAGGCAGATCAGGGACCTCCAGTGCAGGCGCGGGCCCAAGCCGCACATATGCTTTACCAGGGAGGCAAGATTCAGAAGTGTCGCCTGATGTTGTGACAGGTATGCTAACTATCTGCTCACACCCTGTGTATGTGTTGATTGATCCAGGGTCTACCTTGTCCTATATTACTCCTTTTGTGGCACGAAAGTTTAGTATTGCACCAGAATTGTTGCAGCAGCCCTTCTTAGTATCCACGCCCGTCGGTGACTCTATCACAGCTAGCCGAATCTACCGCGGGTGTACAGTAGAGGTTGCAGACCGTCAGACCACTGTAGATCTGGTCGAGTTAGAGATGATAGACTTCGACGCCATAATGGGTATGGACTGGTTAGTACCATGTTTTGCCAACGTTGAATGTTGGACCAAGACGGTCCGATTCCACTTCCCAGGAGAAGCAGTGCGAGAGTGGAAGGGTAGTACCGTTACGCCAAAAGGTAGGTTTATTTCCTACCTTCAGGCGAGAAAGTTGATATCTAAGGGATGTATTTATCATCTGGTCAGAGTCCAGGATGTCCAAGCAGAACTTCCGACACTTCAATCTGTTCCGGTAGTGAATGAATTCCCTGATGTATTCCCAGACGAGTTACCTGGTATTCCCCCAGATAGGGAAATAGACTTTGCTATTGATTTATTACCAGGCACTCAGCCGATATCGATTCCTCCTTATCACATGGCTCCTGCGGAACTCAGAGAATTGAAGGAGCAGTTGAAAGATTTATTGGATAAAGGTTTTATCAGGCCAAGTACTTCACCGTTGGGTGCGCCATTTTTATTTGTAAGGAAGAAAGATGGCTCGCTCCGAATGTGCATAGATTATCGGCAGTTAAACAAGGCTACAGTAAAGAACAAGTACCCGGTCCCCAGAATTGATGACTTATTTGATCAGTTGCAGGGAGCTAAATACTTTTCTAAGATTGACTTGCGGTCCAGATATCACCAGGTCCGAGTGCGTGAGAGAGATATTCCTAAGACAGCGTTCAGGACCCGGTACGGGCATTTTGAATTTCTAGTTATGTCCTTCGGGTTAACGAATGCCCCGGCAGTCTTCATGGACCTGATGAACAGTATTTTCAGACCTTTCCTGGACTTGTTCATGATAGTATTCATTGATGACATTCTGGTGTATTCTCGCTCTGAAGCAGATCACCGGACTCATTTGCGGACAGTGCTCCAGATCCTCAGGGACCGCCAGTTGTATGCTAAATTTTCTAAATGTGAATTTTGGCTTAACTCAGTGGCCTTTTTAGGGCATATTGTCTCAGATGCTGGTATACAAGTTGATAAACAGAAAATAGAAGTAGTTAAGTCATGGCCTAGGCCTACCACTCCGACTGAAGTCCGTAGTTTTCTGGGGTTGGCAGGATATTACAGGAGATTTGTTGAAGGGTTCTCGACCATTGCAGCACCTCTAACCAAATTGACGCAGAAAGCAGCAAAATTTCAGTGGACAGAGGCATGCGAGCAGAGCTTCCAGGAACTGAAAGACAGATTAACCTCCGCCCCAGTATTAGCATTGTCGGAAGGCACAAAAGGTTACTCAGTCTATTGCGATGCGTCAGGTGTCGGATTGGGCTGTGTGTTGATGCAGCATGGTAGAGTAATTGCATATGCTTCCAGACAGCTGAGGAAACACGAAAAGAATTACCCTACCCACGATCTAGAATTGGCCGCAGTAATTCACGCCTTAAAAATGTGGAGACATTACCTGTATGTCGTCCATGTTGATATTTATACAGATCATAAGAGCTTACAGTACATCTTCACTCAAAGGGAGTTGAATTTACAGCAGCGCCGCTGGTTAGAATTGTTAAAAGATTATGACGTGAATATTCTATATCACCCAAGAAAAGCTAATGTTGTAGCAGACGCCCTGAGCCGTAAGTCAATGGGGAGCTTGGCGTACCTGCGACCTGAGAAACGAGAGTTAGCCAGAGAAATTCATCAGTTAGCTGGTTTAGCTGTTCGAGTAATGGAAACAAAAATAACAAGGCAGTAATTCAGAATTCTGCTGTGTCATCATTAGTTACAGAGGTAAAAGAACGACAGTACGAGGATCCTGATTTAGTCCAACTCAGAGATAGAATTCAGAGGGGTAAGGAGTTAGATTTTCAGATAGCCGAGGATGATGTGTTACGTTGTAAGGGCCGCCTTTGTGTCCCGAATGTTTCAGGGCTTCGTGGGCGAATCATGCATGAGGTACATTACGCTCGCTATTCCCTCCATCCGGGAGCGACGAAGATGTACCACGATATCAGAGACCTCTATTGGTGGCCAGGTATGAAAGCTGAGATAGCCGAATTTGTATCTAGATGTTCTAACTGTCAGCAGGTGAAAGCAGAGCACCGGAAATCGGGTGGTTTGACGCAAGATATAACGGTGCCTACGTGGAAATGGGAAACGATAAACATGGATTTTGTAACAGGGTTATCCCGTACCAGACGCAGAAATGATTCCATTTGGGTAATAATTGACAGGCTGACAAAATTAGCTCATTTCCTGCCAGTGAAGGCTACCTTCTCAGCTGAGGATTATGCCGAATTATATATCAAAGAAATAGTTAGATTGCATGGAGTGCCAGTATCTATCATTTCAGATAGAGGAGCACAATTCACAGCTAGATTCTGGCAGTCATTTCAGAAAGGTTTGGGAACACAGATTAACTTGAGCACAACATTCCATCCTCAAACAGATGGGCAGGCTGAACGTACAATTCAGACACTCGAAGATATGCTACGAGCATGTGTGTTAGATTTCGGGGGTAGCTGGGATGAGCATCTTTCGTTGATTGAATTTGCTTATAATAACAGTTACCATTCAGCTATCCAGATGGCGCCTTTCGAGGCATTATACGGGCAGAGATGCAGATCGCCGGTGGGCTGGTTTGAAGTGGGGGAATCAGCATTGGTTGGCCCAGACATTATCCGACAGTCAGAGGAAAAGATGAAGCTTATCCGAGAACGATTACTGACTGCTCAGAGCCGCCAGAAGTCTTATGCAGATACGCGGCGCAGGGACCTAGAATTTGCAATAAATGACTTGGTATATCTGAAGGTGTCTCCAATGAAAGGGGTAATGAGATTTGGCAAGAAAGGCAAGCTTAGCCCGAGGTTTATTGGGCCATATCTGATTCGGCGAAGAATAGGCCGAGTTGCATATGAATTGAACTTGCCTCCGGAGTTGGCATCTGTTCACCCAATGTTTCATGTTTCTATGTTAAGAAAGTTCGTAGGGGATCCTTCTACAGTAGTCCCAGTTCAAGATGTCCAGGTCACGGAAGAGTTAGCATATGAAGAGGTTCCTGTAGCTATCTTAGACAGACATCGCAGGTTGAGGACTAAAGACGTTGCGTCTGTCAAAATGTTGTGGTGTAACAGGAATCGTGAAGAAATGACGTGGGAAGCTGAAGAAGATATGAAAGTCAGATACCCTCACCTATTTCAGGCCTAGTCAGGCGACAGGTATGTCCGTATTACTACTTATGCAGTACCTTATGGTTGTATGCCTATAAATGAGAAAGATTGATATTTAGTTATCCAGTGGATCTTAAATATTACGTGCAGTGCCTGTGTTGGACTTTTCTGCATTTCAGGTTTTTGGCTATAGTCCATATTATAGGGGAAACTCTGCCAAAATCTTTCTAAGAAATAAGTAAGTAGTCCTCTAGATGACAGTGTACATTCGAGGACGAATGTTCTTAAGGGGGGGGGGGGAGAATGTTATACCCCGTAGAATTCCCGGCACCTAGATGACCTATTCGCACGTTGGTTAAGCATATTTGAAGGCCATACGTGCTAGGGAAAGGCCCGGGAAAAGATCGGACGAGAAACCTGTCAAACCATCGTGGAAGGAGCCGAGGCAGAGCCCCTCCGCGATGGCAGCGTGTCACGGAGGTGAGGCCTCCGCGTTGGCTCCGTGACACGTTGCCCTGGTCTAGGCTCAAGTATATAAAGCCCCACTTCGGTTTAATATCATTTAACTCATTATAATTTCCAGAAAACGCAGCAAAACAGAGGAAGACGAAGGAGGGATTATAATTTTTGACCGATTACGCTGCTAAACGCTGCCCAAACTCAAATTAATCCCAGATATTGAAGTATTTAGCAGCAGAGAGCATTCCTGCGGAATTAGTTTCGTGAAATACGGCCGACGAATCGGCGAGCCACCGAACTAAGGTAAGTAGAATTGCTCTAGATTAATGTCTATGTGTTCCTAGCTGAGAAGTGAATATTTCTCCCTTCTGGACCGCTGAAAAATAGCGAGTTTTCGACCGTCTTTCGATAAGCCTAAGTTTAGGCTATAAACTATATCAAAAGTAGCGTTGTTCTTTATGATAAAGCTGTATTTAGTATTAATTGACGTATTTATGAATGCAGTTGGGAGAAAATAGTTGAAGTACCGGCCGAGCCTCGTCCGACGGACGAATAGTTCAAGAATAAGGTATGTAAAGCTAGTTCCCTCGGCAAGTTAAGTAACATCGGTGCAGTACCGTAATTTAAAGGCCAGTCAATTGTCCAGAAGTCATGTGTTACGTTTGTTATGACTGTTGGTACGATATTAAAAGTATCGAGTTACAACTTGCGTGAAATTTGCTAGTACGATATAGATTCTAATATAAGCATTAGAAACTGCACAGTATGCTCAGTATGCGATGTAACACAGAATGTTAGTATATCATTGTATTCAATCGAAACCCAGTAGAACAAAGTAGTATCTGTAAGGCAGCTCAGAAATAGAATGATAAGTTGAAATGAAGTAGAAAGCATGTTAGGAATAGTAAATCATGTTACTATAGAAAATCAGTATACAACACAGTTTTCAGCAGAACCACTATCTTATATAGCATTTGCCCCAGTACAGCCCGGCAGGAGACTATATTCATATTTATATATATTTACCAGTCTCAGTACGTATTAATTACGCACAGATTACTATTATCAGTTCAACATGTAATATATATGATACTTTACCCTTATTAGCCTCAGTATGTGAGATATACAGACAGTATTACTAGTTGAGACCGTTATATTGTTTGGGGTTGGACTACCTAGCATTCATGACCGCCCCAGGGTTGATAGCTGTATCGACTCGTCCGCCAGAGGACGAGGATACGTCGCTCTACGGAGTGGCATGCCGTCCCACAGGGGACGAAGATGGGATGCCAGTTTCCCCATATTTTGCCTTGGTCGGCTTTTATACACCCCCGTCGAGCGGGTACGCCCGGGGTGTTGATTCAGGAGTCCTCCGGACTCAGATGCAGTTATAGTCAGGGGCTCAGCGAGTCCAAGTGCCTACCTAGGGAACCGGCAGGATGCTTACGGGGTTGATAGGAGATGGGTTGACCGGGGTAAAGGCATAGATTCCGTGCTGGTTGTACCTCCCGGCTTATGGGGGCCGGGTAAGGTTTATGTATGTTATATATGTTATGTATGTTATGATATGTTGTGCCATGTTATAGTAGATACGAGTAGTTCTACAATAGGACGATAAATCCTCAGGTATGACTTCCACTCCTTCCAGTATAATTGCAAAAAGGTATGACTTACATTGTCAGACAGTTAATCTAATCCTCCTTATTTCAGTTTTATCAGTTACACTGTTGTCTTCAGATTTTGCTTTCAGTTGTTGCTTTACATACTCAGTACCAGCGGTACTGACGCCCGGTGGGGCGCTGCATTACTTGCCTGTAGGTACTCATAGACGAGCAGGCGACACCACGTGATTCCTGTCAGCGTTCGAGTATTCAGCTCCTGTCATCCGGAGACTGAATTCCAGAGGTGCAGTCCATTTTCTTTTGTTGTATAGTATGGGTAGGTCGGGGCCCTGTCCCGATCATTTCTATTGCTATTCCTAGAGGCTTGCAGTCTGTATATGCTTTCCCTGTGGTCAGATGAGCCGGTCGTGTGAGGCCGTGCAGTTGTATAGCTGTTAGTACTCTTTCTTTCTTTTATGATGGTCGTGTGGGGCCATAGTTTGCCAGTAGTGGTGACCTTGTCGGTCACGTAGCTTTTAATACTTCATGATTGAGTTGCAGATAACTAGACAGCATGGTGGCCTTGTCGGCCCGCATAGGTTTCCCTGAATTGGTATGTTTCTGGTCAGCTGGTAGAACAGGTACAGAAGGCTATAGGCCAATGGGCCGGGGGCTGTGTTTACAGCCGTTATATAGCCCTTTGTTTCCAGAAATATGAGTTAGAGCCAGCCAGGCACCAGATGTACCCAGGCTTAGCAGTCCAGCAGTTCAGGTCCTAGCAGGGCACCAGGTGCCAGTCATACCCCCCAAGGCGGGGTGTGACATAATGAACCCTCATAAATCATTCAGAATCTCCCAAATTCAAATTAATAGTGCAAATCAATCATAAAATACATGCTGGACTTGTTTGAATTATCAAATCACTGATGCGAGGTCATTTTGACCAAATATTGATAAGTGTTCAATCCAATTTTTCTAAAAGCTAGATTCTACCCAATGGCCTAAATCACTCCTGAATACCTCGAAATTTATGCAAATCATCCAACTAAGTCATAAATCAACCTCCAAATCTAACGAATTTGTCAAAACTCGAATCCAACCTCGTTCATCCAAAATATTGACTTTGGTCAACCTTCCCAAAAATAAAACTTCCAAAGATGAAAATCTTTTTCGAAATGCATCCGATCACCTAGGTGATCGTGCCACCCATCCCTGCAAGTCATAAACAGCTAAACGAAGCTATGAGGAGTAGAGGTAGGCAAGATGTGGTAGATACCGAATACCATACTAAAATCAAAACTTTAGATATCGCGATTTTAATATTATGGCAGTTGGTATATATTTTTAAAAAGTTTGGTATTCGATATTTACAAAATTCATATATATGATTATCATACCAAAGTATATAATTACATATAAAATTCATATATATGATTATCATACTAGCAAATATATAAAATAGTTTCAGGACAAAATTAAGTATTTAGAAGTTGGAACTCTAACTATGCTATCTTGATTGAAATGTCCTTTTTGGATGATTAATTAATGAAGAGAGTTGCTTGTACTTTCTTCTGAATATTTCTGCATATGTAAGATGTTAGTATGGTATAATTGAAACGTTTCTTGAAAACTGAAGTCATAATTTTCTATTATATGAATATACATAAGTTGAAATCTATCAAATAATGATTACCGATTTATCGTGCCATAAAATATCAAAATCAAACTTTAAAATACCAAACTATATCGAATTAATTTGGTATAATAAGGATATAGTATTCTTTTAAAATCAAAATTAAAATTATCGAATGAAAGTTTTCAATATCGTAACATACTGTAGCATGCCCATCTATAATCAAGAGGGTCAAATAGGAGAAAATATATAGAAATCACAAAATGGACCTGTGAAGGTTGTTACATCATCCACTACTAAACACATGTTCATTCTCGAAAGTAAAGAAATAAAAAGTACTTGAATGGTCGAAAGATGGAGATGTATGCTCTGCATGTCCAACTCAACCTCCCAATTAGTGGATTCCTCCACCGGACGATGTGTCCAATGCACCGATACAAATGCTATCTTCTTAGATCTCAACTTTCGAATTTGCCTATCCAAAATAATTATAGGTTCCTCCTCAAAAGCCAAATTCTGATCCAACCGCATCGAGTACTATTGTATTATACGAGAGCCATAAGAATGGTATTTATTCAACATCATCACATAGAACACCTGATAGACCAAGAGGTAAGGCTAACCCATAAGCCACCTGCCAATACACTACAACACCTTAAATGGGCCAATGGACCTAGTTCTGAGTTTGCCTTTCTTTGCAAACCTAATAACACCCTTCATGGGTGATACCTTCAATAAAACTTTCTCTTTGATCATGATTTTAAAATCTCCAACCATCCAGTCCGCATAACTCGTTTGCTTGCTATGAGCCGTGAGAAGTTGCTCCTGAATCAATTTCACCTTTTTCAAGGAATCTCTTAATAAGTCTGTGTCCCATGATCCGACCTCAAAAGAATCAAACCAACTTACCAGAGTTTTGCATCTCTGACCATACACAACCTCAAATAGTGCCATTTGAATGATGGAATGTTAACTATTATTATATGCAAACTCTGCCAAAGACAAGAACTGATCTCAATGACCTCCAAAATCAATCACACATGCTTGTGACATATCCTCCAAAATTTGAATAGTCCGCTTTGACTGGCATTTTATTTGTGGGTGAAATATTTTATTGAGCTCTATCCCAATATTTAATATCTTTTGTATAAACCTCTAAAAATGAGATGTGAACTGAATATTCAAGTTTGAAATTCAACATGGAGTTGAATATGGTCATGAATGCATTTACCGTTCAAATGGCGTGAGACATTCAGTCAGCATTTTGCATTTCACAATATGAAAAGAGGGGTAATATTAGAGAAAAAGGACTTACGCGTACCCGGTGTTCACTCTCCGAGAAGCGTGATAACGCATGGTGGTACAATTTGGGTTTGCATTTCATCCTATGGAACTAAAGAAGTCTTGTTGATTAACAAAAAAATATAGTGCCAAAGAATCTCAACTGAAAGAGGAATATTTTGTATTTATTTTTGGGATTCGTTTGTCTTGTTGTCCTCTAATATGCACAGGATTTTTTAAATATCATCCTTGTGGATTTAATTTTATATTTGTACGAATTTTTTATTGAAGTAAGTCACTATTTAAATCAGTTTGTAAGAATATGTTTTTGAAAATTTTAAAATTAGATTAAAAGTATTCACAGTAAAATTTTAGGTATTGTTTTATTCAAGAAAAATCTAAAAAAATAAAATAAAAAAAAAAGGTTGATGGTGTTAAAGAGAAATTTGTTATTATTGATAACGTTTATTCTTATAGATAACTTCAGTAACGGACCTAGCAGAATCAAATAAATTATAACTATAAATGTAATAGTCGATAATAGTACCATATTTTTTTCTATTCTCATAATACCCCTTTAAGAAGACATCTTGTGGGTGTGGGGTGGGGTGGGGGGGGGATATTCTATTTCTAACAATAAATAAATAGTTAAGCAAAATAACAACATTTTTAATTATATAAATTATAATATATTCATGCATCTGTATATACATCAGGCAAAGTTACAAAAGCAAACAACAAAAGAAAACAAATAAGTATCGAAGAAGAATAAACTTATCAAGTTTTAACTACTTATAAGATTGTAAAGTTTTCGCAAATTCAATTTAATCGTTTATTGTTTGCTCTTATAACGAGGTTATAGCTTATAATTATAATAATTTAAAAGAGTTAATAGTGTAAAAAAAAAACACCTAAATTATTTTTTTTCACGAATTTCATACTTTAACTATCTATTGTTCTATTTAGCTAGCTAAACTATCACATTTTTGCGAGTTTTATACCTCAATTATCACTCTCTTTATACTAAATACACCTCGATGTTAAGTTAGCTTATACGCTCATGTTGTTGATTGGAAACAAATATTTGGTCATGTTATTAAAAAGACTTCTAAATTGGACCTAAGAGGGGAGGGAGGGGGGTGAATTGGGTCTGATGTTGTTTCTGCCTAATTAAAAACTTAACTCAAATTTTCTTTTGACGACAGGAACAGATTTGAATCTTGTTTCTTTGAATAGTGACTTAATTTAAGCAGAAATAACAAAGTGCGGAAAGTAAAATAAGATACAAGGATTTTTACGTGGAAAATCATCCAGGCTCGAATGAGTGTAAACACCACGACCTACTCCCTAGTAGGATTCCAACTTCAACTTTACTAAAACACTGAGCCAAATTTGAATTACCCCGGCAATCCAAGGACCTACCCCTAAACCCTTACAATGTTCCTAACTTGTATAAACTAAATTTAAAATAAAAAGAACTTTAGAATAAAACAATTACAAAATATTCAAAATACAGAAATGAAACAAACTCTTATCAAGTTCACAACTTCACTACAAGTTGACTCTAACACCTAGACTGCAACAACCACGGAATAGAATTAGGGAACTGTTTCTAGCACCAGTCAACCTTCTTCAATTTGAATGCCAATGAAAGCTCAGATATTTTGATATGCTACTGAAAATTATTTGTAAGTGAATGAATCCATCTCTGACTGGCGTGTGATCTCCTCTTTTATGAATGGCCAGAGTGAAAATCTTTCACATCAACTGCAAGTCTTACTTTATCCACCAGCATAGTAGACTCCATCTTGAACATTACCACTTGTCTTGCCTTATCAGTCAAGAAGCAGACTCCTAGTTGCAAGCTATCACCTGTTACCTGCATATCTTAAACAACACAAAGGCTCCTAACCTAATGAATAATATCAGATCATGATTATCCACTAAACACTTACTACTTTCCTAAGAGACCGACATGCATAGTTATATTTAGTCATATTTAAAATCATCAAGACCTAACAGGTCAACTCAGCATCGAGGTATATTTTACAAAAAAAGAGTGATAGTTTAGGTAGATAAAGAGAACAATAAATAATTGAGGTAGTAGAGTCATGAAAAAGTGATAATTTAAAGGGAAAAAACTCAAATATGCCATCAAACTTTTAAAAATGGCTTAGTTATGCCATCCGTTAATAGTTGGGCTTATTTATGCCATTGTCGTGACACATTTGGTTCATTTGTGCTACTAATTATTAACGGAACCCTACTACTACCAGATTTTTCTACGTGACATTATCTAAGCCCTTCATTACTTACCAGGCCCCACCCTTTTTACGAGTGGCATATGTGAGCCATTTCTGAAAGTTCAGTGGCATATTTGAGTCTTTCCAATGATCTCTTATCACACTACAACTACTATTAACACCCCAAATTTCACCATAAAAAGACATATATACTCTTAATTCTCACATTCATATGTATTTTCACGTCCATCTATACCTCATTAGTAAACTCTCTTTTAAACTCATTTTTTTTATCTGAAATAAATGTTAGGTCATTTTCCAAGCCATCATCACACCCCAACCATTGTAATACCCTAAATTTCATCATAAAAACACACACATACTCTTAATTCAGAGACTCGTATGTATTTTTTATACACAACTACACTTTCACTAGTGTACTAATTCTTTTAAACCCATCTCTTTTTTTTTTATTTAGCAAATTTTATGTGCTCTTTAAATCTTTATAAATACGTAAAAATTGTGAATGATATACTATAAAATTAGATTCATAATCTAATTAAATAAGAAAGTATATTTTTTTACATAAAATAATAATATTATTAGTACAAGGGAGAAAATTTTCCTTATAAATTTGCTATATATAAAATTATAAGTATATTACATTAAATTAGAAAAGATGGAGGTTTATATATGAATATAATTCTAAAAGGTTGAATGTCATGCATCAAGATAAACAGAAAAATAATATTACCCAAGAGAGTCATGTATTATAAGAGATTGAGAAAAAGCTCAAATATGCCGCTGAACTTTCAGAAATGGCTCATATATGCCACTCGTAAAAAGGGTGGGGCCTGGTAAGTAATGAAGGGCTTAGATAATGCCACGTGGTAAAATCTGGTAGTAGTAGGGTTCCGTTTATAATTACTGGCACGAATGAACTAAATGTGTCACGGCAATGGCATAAATAAGCCCAACTATTAACGGATGACATAATTGAGCCATTTTAAAAAGTTCGATGGCATATTTGAACTTTTTCCCTAATTTAAATATGTTTTTTTATGGTTAACTCATTTTAAAACACCGTAAGTTAAAAACAAAGTAAACAAATAATTTACCAAAATATTAAATAAAACTTAACTAAATAACCTTCATCTTTTGTTATCGGGATAAATATAGTTGTTGAATTATTCTTAGTTCGATTAATTTGTTATTAGCACAAAGTAAGGATTTAAAATTTTGTGTAGTAAAAAAATGGGATGCTTAGCTCCCGCATATATTTGCAAAGTATAGCTGGTTTCGAGTCCGGATAGAGGAAGAGTATTGTGAACATTAAATTTGTGAACAAAGCGAAACGGATGCAGACGATTCAGATTCGAACTAGTTTAGAATTGAGGAGTACAAAATAATTGGGATATGTAAGAGCCACAATTTTCATGTTGATTAATAATTTAATTGAACATAAGAGAAATATAAGTATAGGCTTAGTGGTAGTTATTTTCTTAATTCAGGAACACATTAACTGAGCTAGAATATGATTTGAATATCAATTCAAAGATGTATCGACTGTTTTATTGGCTAATACTAATTTTTAAAAGAAGAAATTTATAGTTGAAAATAATTAAGCAGTAGTATCATGAAAAAACCTTGTGTCTTATATTTCACAAAGGGATAAGTCTTGGATTAAGTTTTTTTCCTTTTTCGGAAATTCATTTATTAAAATCGGCAAAAAAAAAAACAAATTTCTTTCCTTCATCAGTTTACATTGAGAATTTACTAAAATATTTCAATAAATCTACCAATCCAGAACAACATAAAGTATCTTTAATGATTAAATTAGTTTACGGGTACATGTCATGCACGTATATTCTAAGTTATTTATTATATAATTTTAAATAATCATATAAAGTTATTTAAATATTTCTCGAGCGATAAAAATAAAATTAAAGACTAAAGTACAAATCTTTGAAAATGATGTCATCCCCTGCAAAAGTTATTAACATGAATTAGTATAATTTTAATATAAATAAAAGAATATTTGTATTTTTAAGTAATATATAATACTTAAATTAGTTAATTCATTATTGGCCATGTACTTAAAATCTAAGTGAAAATATGAATTTTAAGAGAATCAAATCTCGTTATATTTCATCAACGTTCTTGAAGTTAAAATATTGATATTTCACTTAGAGATGCAACTTTTTAAATGACTTGTCTATCAATAGTGAACTAAATATGTCGACTTGAGAAAAGTGACAACTCTTTGGAGAATAGCAAATCCATTATCATGATAAATACTATTTATTATAAATTATAAATTGTTTCTATTTTATCATACATTAATTCAATATAAATTATTTAATGGTTTAATAATATTTATTATAATGTAAGTTTATTTTTTAGTACATAAAATATTATAAAACCATTTTAGATTGAAGGATAAAATGACCACTCTAATATTTGATAGGTAAATTGGTCTTTTAACATTGAGTTTTTCACTTTTAGAATGGTATAGATATAGATATAAATAATATAATATAATAAAATATAAATCCTAGCCTTCTCTCTCAGCGCACGATAAGGAAAACTTATCCTGCGCTTTCTCTGGCCTGGGGAGGGGAAGACCAAGGAAGACTATTTCTAAGCTCAACATGATTGAGATGCACACAGCGGGACCTAGTGTACACAAATCTAGCAGTGGAAAGAAAGAACCAAAGATTGACGATCGGAAGGGAAATTTAGAGATAGAAGACGATGGTGAATGGCCGGATCTATTGATTCACCGGTCTTCACAGATGACCCCAGTAGCTGCACGAAAGGGGGAAAGAACTGCGAATGGAAGCCCTATGGTGAGTAAAGGCTTAGGGATAGAAAAAATCGGAAAACCACATGATGAAATTGATAGCGTACAAGGAGGACAGAGTCACCAGAAGGATGGGGAGAATGTATGGGAAGACCTATTTAATAAGAACAAGATGGCGGCGAAGGGTATGGCCTTGAATTACATAGCCCTATCATGAGGAATGGGGAAATAATGATACAAATCGACCAGAAGGATGTTGAGGAGGAGAACAAAGTATGGGAGCAAGCAGTGGTGATGTATGTTGTAGGGAGTGTGCCATCCATTGGAGCAGTGGAAAGATTTTTTGTTGCCCAGTGAAACTTTGTGTCAAAATCTAAAGTCCTGTACCACAATGAGGGTTATGTTATATTGAAGTTTACCGGTATTGAACACAAAGATGAGGTACTCTGCACAGGGCTATATAATCTAGCAAACAGACTAGTTATACTAAAGTCGTGGTCAGCTGATTTTAATTTCAAAGAGGAAGTGCTTAAGACTATTCCTATATGGGTGAAATTACCAAACCTTCCGCTCAATTGCTGGAGCGGGAAGGCGTTGAGCAAAATAGGTAGTGGATTGAGGCTACCATTATATATTGATTCTTGTACAACACACATTGAAAGAATTTCATATGCACGAATTCTGGTTGAAATGGATATTACAAGACCCCTACCTAAGATGATAAAAGTGTGTGATCTTAATGGGAAATCCTTTGAGAAAATTGTGTATGAATGGAGACCTACCTATTGCAGCGTGTGTTGTCAACTAGGACATGACTGTAAAGATCAAGTAAATGGGGGTATGGAGAAAAACAAAATGACCAAGCAGCCTATGGCTAAGAAGGTGTGGGAGATGGTTAGGATACTTGATCCTAGTACTAATTCGGCAATAGACCCTCAGGGTAGAGAAAAAGCACTATTTGTTCAAGACGAGTCTAAGAAGGAAGATAAGCCCATTGAGAAAGCAATGGAGCTGCACAATGACTGAAAAACAGTCAAGAGCATATCAGCTACATGAAATACAGTAGTAGCAGAGCAGCGACTTGATACAGAAAATGTATTCAGGGCATTGAGTATGTTCGCGCAGAATATCTTGACTGAGGAGGAGGAAGCTGGGAGTAGGAAAATATTTAATGGTGGATCTGGTTTGGTCCCAAACTCTCAATTTCAATGAGTATAGTAGCATGGAATGTTAGGGGCCCGAACCAGGTGTATAAACAAAGAGAATTAGCAGTGTTTTGTAGGGAGAATAATATAGTGATTTTAGTGGTGTTGGAAAATAAAGTAAAGGAGCATAATGTTCCATATATGATGAGAAGATTGGGGGCGAAATGGTGTTGGGTAGGAAACTATAATGCCGACCAAAGAGGGAGAATATGGGTTATGTGGGATACATCAACAGTGGAGTTCAAAATGGAGAAGGAACATTAACAATTTATCTTTGGTTACTGTAGATGGTTACATAATAATGAAGGCTTTTATATGGGGGCAGTGTATGGACTACATACTATTGCTGATAGGAGGAACCTTTAGGGTGATCTCCATAACATAGTTAGTCCTTTAGCTGAGCCTGTGGTTATACTTGGAAATTTTAACTCAATCTTGAATTATGAATATAGATATAACAGATGCCCAGTGGTGGATGCAGAAGTGGCTAATTTCAAAGAGTTTGTGACTGATACAAATCTAATTGAATTTAAGATGTTCGATAGAAAATACACTTGGACAAACTCTCATGTATCTAGTAAAATAGATTAGATATTTGTCAATGATGAATGGATACAAAAATGGTCATATATTGATGGGGAGGTACTGGAGCAGTGGTTCTCAGACCATTGCCCTATCAGAATTAGAATGGACATGGATACACCTAAAATTAACAGGCCTTTTAGGTTCTTTAATTACCTGGCTCAGCATGAGAACTTCAAGGAGGAGATAGATAGGTGCTGGAATCAACATGGAGGAGCACAAAATATGCAAGGGGTTTGGCAACGTCTGAAACAGCTGAAGCAAGTCATGAAGGCTCTGGCTAAGAGAGATTTTGATAGAGTAGGTGACAGGATAAACAAAGAAAGGATAGAGTTGTAACAATATCAAAGTACTCATACTGATCCAATGCAAGGGAAATATCAATCGCAAGTGGAGAAGTAGTTAAGGCATAATCTGGAAAAATGGATATTGGTGGAAGAGAGTATAGCTAAACAGAAATCGAGGGTGAAGTAGCTAAAAATGGGAGACTCTAATTTTGCCTACTTCCATGTGTGCTTGAAAAATAGACAGGCCCAAAATCAGATTAGAAGTCTAGAAACAAATGATGGGAGAATAATATACAAGGAAGCAGATATAAAGGAGGAAATAATGGGTTTTTATAAGGAATTATTAGGGAGTGCAGCTACAGAACTACAATCAGTCAATGTTAAAGTTATGAAATGTGGGAAGACACTTACAAGTGATCAAACGATGTCTGATAAAAAATGTTACAGATGAAGAGATCAGGAGTGCTCTATGGGACATTGATGACAGCAAGGCGCCAGGATATGATGGCTTCAATGCATTCTTTTTTAAAAGGGCCTGCCTGTGATGGGGAAGGATGTCCTGAATGCAGTCCACCAATTTTTTGAGACTAGTCAGATGTGGGAAGCTATTAACTGCACGAGTATTACATTGATACCCAAGGTGAAGAGCCCAATATCCATTAAAGAATAAAGGCCAATTTCATGTTGTATTGTCCTGTATAAAATTATTTCGAAAGTGCTAACTAAAAGACTACAGTGTGTTATGGAGGATCTAATTAATAGTTGCCAGAATGCCTTTGTGCCGGGAAGGTTAATAGTCGACAATATCATTATGAGTCATGAGCTTATCAAGGGCTATGACAGGAAAAATATTTCACCGAGATGCATGATAAAAGTGGATATGCAGAAGGCTTATGATTCGGTGAATGGATATTCATAAAACAAATGTTGCAGCTGCTTGGATTCCCAGAGATGTTTATTAGGTGGATAATGGCATGTATCACAACCGTATCCTACTCCATTATAATAAATGAAAAACCTACTACACCTTTTAATACTAGGAAAGGACTGCGACAAGGTGATCCCTTGTCACCTGTCCTATTTGTTATTTCTATGGAGTACTTGAGCAGGCTGACACAAAATCTCAAGATGGAACTAAGCTTCAGACACCATCCTAGATGTGCTAAACTTAATCAGATTCAACTGGGGTTTGCGAATGATCTTCTTCTGCTTTGCAACGTAGATTTTCAGTCAGTGGCTTTGATCCAAAATAGGTTTCAGTTGTTCTCACAGGCTATTGGGTTGATAGCAAATCCTCGCAAGAGCTCTGTATACATGGGAGGTATTAATGTGGTAGTACAACGACAAATACTGGACATCTTGGGGTATACTAAAGGTGAGCTTCCATTTCGATATCTCGGAGTACCACTAAGTTCAAAGAGATTATCGGCTATTCAATGTGAGCCCCTAATTGAAAAAATTCTGCATAGGATAACCTCTTGGACAACTAAATTCTTGTCATATGTTGGGCGAGCACAATTGTTGAAGAGTGTGACATTTGCAATCTAGACTTATTGGGCACAGGTGTTTATTCTACCAAAGCAAATTGTTAAATTTATAATCACTATATGTAGGAGATTTGTATGGACGGGTACAATGGAAGTGTCAAAAAAAGCCTTACTTTCTTGGGAAAGAGTATGTTCACCCATTTCAGCCGGAGGTCTGAAATTAACTGACATCGAGCTTTGGAACAAAACTGCTATTTGTAAATTATTGTGAAATATATGCAGGAAGAACGAGACAATGTGGATAAAGTAGGTGAACACCTATTACATAAAGAACAAATCTGTTTGGGAGACTAACCCAGTTAGTGCATCGTGGATGATATGAAGAATTTTTAGAGCCATAGTTTATTTGGAAGAAGCCGACTTTACTTGTGAAGAGATGCAACAACTTGAAACCTTTTCAATCAGGAAGATGTATTAGAAAATGCAGGGACCTGTTCCACGAGTAGCATGGTATAAAATAGTCTGCAAAAATCAAGGAGCACCAAAATGGAAGTTCATTTTAAGATTAGCAGCATTCCACAGACTAGCCACCAGAGATAGAATTATAAGATGGGAGTGTCTCAACTCCCCTGATCTGCCCTCTTTATGAAGACAAGAATGAGTCAGTGGACGATTTATTCTTTAGTTGTGTGATATCTGGAGGAGTGTGGAGGAAACTACTGAAGTGGAGAGGAGTGTACAAGCTGAATGAAGTATGGCACAATGAGTTGGAATAGGCTACCAGACATTGTAGAGGCAAAAGCAAAGGGGCAAGCATATACAAGATAACCATGGCTGCAGCAGTATACTACGTGTGGCAAGAAAGGAACCTAAGGATATTCCAAAATAGGAGGAGATCAGAGGAAGCTATCACTCGGGTAATCATTTAGGAAACAAATTATAAAGCTAGCTTAAATCCTAAATTAGCATGTTATATGGAGAGAATCAATCACTACCCCATTTTAGATAAGGAGAATTATTGAGGATGAGAAGAAATGGTGATTTGAGGAGAATACTAGGTAGATTGGAATGGTCCAGGGGCACAATGTCCTGGACATTCCTCACTAGTGTTTGTTATGGTTTTCTGTTTCTTCTTTTTGAGCTGTACATATTACTTTTGGTAAATAAAATTATACTTTAAAAAATAATATAATATAATATAATATAATATAATAATTATATATAGAATTTAAAATTTAATCTTTTAACTTTGAATTTTTCACTTTTTGAATGTTATAGATATAG
The DNA here is from genome assembly GCA_035772735.1 of Datura wrightii. Lineage (NCBI taxonomy): Eukaryota > Viridiplantae > Streptophyta > Magnoliopsida > Solanales > Solanaceae > Datura > Datura wrightii. The sequence continues at coordinate 103,533,079 of JASDFA010000008.1, forward strand.
ATATACATAATATAATATAACAAATAGAATATAATTATTATATATAGAATGTAGTTTTAGGATGAGAGCTAATTTAGTCAATTAATATTTAAAAGATATTTTCGTAATCTAACTTTCAACTTAGGGGTTTTCCACTTATATAATAACTAGTCCTGACATGTGCGTTGCACGTGTGTCTCATATAAGCTTGTTCAGATCATTAGATGATATATATAGAATGATATATTATTGCTGACAGATGATAAATATAATTTATAACCAAACAAAATTGACAGAAATTCAAGGTATTACTTTCTGATATGCACCTAAACAAATTATATTAGTTACTTATATAATTATCATTATTTGAAAATATTTTATCAAAATTATTATAAATTTATTATAGAAATGAGAAAAACAATATTCTCTTTAACTCTTGTTGAAGCTGGATACATCATATTATACTAAAAGTGGGAAGCCATATCTTAAAAGTTGGATTATCATTTTACCTCTATAATAAATTAAAATATAATAAAATATCTAATAAAATAATAATATTTACCCTTCATTGAAATAAAATTAAATTATATATCTAATAAAATAATTATTTTTTTTATTCATTGAATCAAAACTAAATTAAATATCTATTAATATAGCAATATTTAAATCATATCATATCATATTTAAATATTTAATTAAATAATAATATTTTATTATTTATTGAATCAAAATTAAATTAAATTTCTAATTAAATAGTAATATTTGAAATATATCATATCATATTATACTAAAAGTGGGAAGTCCCACATATCAGTCCATCAAATATTGAACGATTATTTTGCCCTAAATTTAAATAATACTCTTATAATATTTTTTATTGTAACAACAGTAAGAAAATCTCATTATATATATATATATATATATATATATATATATATATATATATATATAAGTGAAAAGTCACGAAATAAAAAATAAATGACTAAAACCCATCAAATATTATAATATTTTTGCCTTCAATCAAATTGTTACACCCCGTAAAATGTTAACGGTTAGCAAGCGTACGCGTGAATTTGTGACAAGTAAAGAGAGATTGATGCGTGAGGGAAAAGCCTCAAAAGCAGGTTCGGGCGAGGCTAGGCCGCGAGGAGCCAGCGCGATGCACCATCCTGCAATGCCTTGGCCAGCGCGGCGTGCCAGGCCACTGCTGCTATGGGAGACGCAGCGTGAGGGGCCTTGTGGCACGTTGGGCAGCGCGAGCACACCCTGGACACCACCATATATATATATGCTCCCCTCATTTCATTTTAAATCAATTGCAAAAGGTCTTCGGCCAGAGAAGGGAGAAACCATAACTTTTCGTCAAATTTTCATCGATTACGCTACCAAATGCCATTCAAATGCAAATTAACTTCGAGTAACTAGTTCTAGCCCTACGGGAAGCATTACTATGGAGTCATTTCTCAAAAATTCGCTCGGCGTACGGGAACCTCGCTGAGTAAAGGTTGTCGGAATTGCTCCAAATTAAATCCTAAATGACTACAAGCATCATGTAAGCATTTCACCCTTCTGAACTCTCGATAAATTGCAGGTTTTCACTGTTAAATTATAGTTGATACTATTATTTAAAGATATCGTTATTGGCCGAATTTAGTATTGAAACTAGCCCTATTCTCTCAATATGAGAACTATAGTTGAGTGGAACTGCTGGTTTCAGGTTCGAACTAATCAGTTAAACGAGAATCAGCATTCGAGATATGTTAAGGCTTATTCCTTCGGCAAGTTATTCTCGTCGTACAATGATACGACTTATGTTTCTGAGCATAGACAACGATCCTACTTGTTATAATTAGTTGTAGCTAGTATATAAGATCCATGTATGTCGTGGTTAGCTGCTATCAGTAGATTATGATTATATATGTTGTGGATAGCTGTTAGAAAGAATTTTAAGAGTATATTGTAGTATCCCTCGTCGAGAAAGAAGAGGTTAAGGGTGACTCATGCTAGAAGTGTCATAGAAATTCCTCTTCCCTTCTATTCACTGGGTTAGTAGAAACGATGTTTTGCTGACATGCCTAGGCTTTAGATGTTTGTGGGTAATAGATGGACCTAAGTTAGTAAGTTGAACAGCATAGGCGCAGCCGGGCGATATAACTATCAGTTTGACGCCTATATTGTCAGTAGAGCTCGTCTAGAGACCGTTGGCGTACCTTAATGCCTCCAGGGCCGGAATTATGTTAATGTGGCCTTAACCCAGAGTCAGTGGCACCAGAGTTGCCTAGAGAGTTGAGGGTCAATCCGCCACATAGTGGCTATTGCCAGTTACAGTTAGTTTCAGTCGACGTGGTGCTTATCACACAGGTCACTCAAGGCACCACCTCAGTTGTACCAGCCTGATAGAGCAGTAGATATCCTAAGGGGGGAAGTTTTGTTAGTAGCTAGATACGGGGCCAACGCCCCAGCCTATTCTTATCAGATATTCAGGTACAGGTTGCCGGAAACAGCTAAGTCTAGATAAACACACATACGAGGTTAGGAATCGCCCAGAGAAGGCATACGAAATCTGAACAGACTCATTAGTGTCTCAGGGACTAGAACCACGGTATTACAATATTACCCCCAGGCCAAGAGTTATAATAAGCTACCCATGGGAGGTTAGGGCTAACTTCTCAGGATCATATCCGATTAGTAGCAGCCCCATGGTTATTCTACGTAGAGGACAAGTATTCCAGAGTAAGCCTATTATGGTCAACTGTTATGAATAGAGTTGAGACGACAATGATGACATAGCAACCCTCGCCAGAGTTAACCCTGGCTAGATTGGGGTTCACTTACGACGTTGGATTGTTAGATGTTATTACCTATAGGGTCATGCTTGTAGGGGTAGTACGATGTCTGAAAAGACCAGATTGAGGTAGTGAGGACCGTATTGAGCTCCACTAGATTGAGGCCATGAGGGTCGTATTGAGTTACACTGATAGAGGTCGTGAGGGCCGCATCCAGTTACAATAGATACATTATGACCTATAGTCGAGCCAAGGCTTGAGGTCCATCTACAAAAGTTATATAATGTCCTATAGTCGAGCCAAGGCTCGGGGCCCAGTTACAGCAGCTACAGTATGATCCATAATCTAGACAAGACTCTGGATCCAGTTAAAGCAGTCACATTATGACATATAGTTGGCCAAGGCCCGGGGTCCAGTTATCAAAAATTATGTTATGACCCATAGTCAAGCTAAGGTCCAGTTACGCAGCCCAGACAGCTCAGACACATATATAGTTACGGGAGCCCAAACGGCTCAGATACATTTACAGTTACTTACAGAGTCTACAGAGTACTAATAGGGGTATATAGAATGATTGGCACCTGCCGAGGCTTTTGGGGGCCTAGGTAGGTTATTCTGTGTTGCTTATACCTTCCCGGCTTATGGGGACCAGGTTAGGTTCTTTTTTGTAAGTTTGTCTGCCAGTTATAGCTTATAAATGAGTAGTCATACAGTTTTAGCTCATACATATGTAGTGAATTACTAAATGCAGGTTATGGAAAGGAAAGCTTACAGGTTAACTTCTAGCCCTTATTTATCACGACCCAAATGTACACCTGGATCGTAGACACGGGATGAGGAGCCCCGAGAAACCCCAAGTCAACCCATGACATGAGCATACATCTAATTCAATCACATGAGCGGAAGACTTAACATAAAGAACGTAATTAAAACATCACATAAGGGGAAGAACAGTACTATACTTATACAATACTATGGAATACAACTTTTAGTCTGATAAGCCTCTAAATATGACAGGCGGATTGATGGGATAACTCCCCAACTAATCCAACATCCAGAAACTGAAAAAAATGACATAGAGTGTGAACATGTAGCCCTCGGAACATGAGGACTGACCAATTACACTGAGACTAGCTACTGGTGGGGAGCAAGGTTGAGACTAGCTACTGGTAGGGATGAGCCTGAGAACCGGGACCTATATCATGAAACGATACAGCATAGAAACTATGCGGTTAATACGTGAAATGTATCGAGTATGCAAGGTAAGTAACGGAAATTTAAAACATGTATAAAAATCCATAAGTAATCATAAGAGTAGGACAACATGCTCGCATTTGTAAATTATCATAACACATCATACGACTTAAGGTTTTCAAAACATTTGTAGCATAACATAGTCATAATTGTAATAGAAGAGCTTTAATTACATAACTTGAGTCCAATATACATAAACATAACATGCATAAATCATGAGGAATAGTAGGAGATTCTCTTAATCGACATACCCCATATGAGCACACATAAAGCCCGACTTGTGACCCTAGTCGGGAGGGTGTCCTTACCTTGCCAAGGGTAGGAACCGTGAAGGGCGTGATCACACATAAGAAAGGGGCATTTGGGTTAGGGAAAAACATGAGAGGGGTCCCAACATACCTACGGTGACACGTAGTTTATGAGATCTGGGTCTTAAACGTGAGCCTCGAACCTATTCAGTGTTCGATACTACTCCCAAAACATATATATAGTGCTCATAGTATATCATGTATGAGTTCATGGCTAGTTAAATCATGATAATTAGAAGCATGCGTGTAGATAAGTAAATTAGCCATAAGGTAAGGCCCGTGAGTCGGCCAAAACATTATTCATGCTTAATAAAATAACTATATACTTGTAAATCATGCATATAGCTTGGATTCCATAAGATCATAATAGATAGCATAAGTAAAATCATAATTTAAAACATAAATCATGTTGGGCTTATCAAAACATCAACGGATCAATGGATCATAAATCGATTCATCATGGGGCATGCATAATCAAGCTTAATTGATTAGAAATTCAAAATCAGCAATATTAATATCAATTTAGAACTCAAAAGATGATCAAGATCAGTAGATAATGATAGGGTTTCAAAATCATAAGACCATAATTAAATCATTAAATTTTATACAAATCGAATATAAAACCCCATGAGTTTTTAAATAAATTTTGAGTGAAATTATTGAGTGGGAACATGGGTGTGGAAGAATCCACCCATTTATCATAGCCATATAATAATCATTTTAACCGAAACTTTCACAAAATGACTACCTCTGAATAAAACTACATAGCTGAACTGACCTCATACCTCACGTACACATTTATACACAAAAGAAACTTGTACACATGAACTGAACATGAAGACTAGATAGGTTATAGGACAAAAACTAGTACCTCAAGTCGGAGCTGCGCCAGTAGAGAATAAATGTGGGTATCTAGCCATTATATCCGCTTCGGCTTCCCACATAGCTCCCTCAACATGTGAATTTCTCTATAAAACCTTAACTGAAGTTACTTCTTTGTTTCTCAACTTCCGAACCTGACGATCTAAGATTTCAACGGGAATTTCTGCATAACTGAGGCTGTTTTTTACCCCAATGTTGTCTACTAGGACTACGAAGGCTGGATCACCCAAACACTTTTTTCAAAAACGACACATGAAAGACGGATGAATTGAAGATAACTCCGATGGAAAGTTCAACTAATACGCCACCTTACCAACTCTTCTCACAACCCAGTAGGGACCAACAACTGAGTTTCCCTTTCTTTCCAAACTGCATGACTCTCTTCATCGGAGATACCTTTAGAAATACCCAGTCGTCCACATCAAACTCCAAATCTCTTCTCCTCACATCAGCATACGATTTCTGATGACTCTGAGCGGTTTTTAACCGGTCCCTTATCAGTTGGACCTTTACCATGGCCTCATGAACCGAATCGGGTCCTATCATATCTGCCTCACCAACCTCAAACCATCCGATGGGTGATCTATACCTTCGTCCGTAAAGAGCCTCGAATGGTGCCATCTGGATACTGGAGTGGTAACTGTTATATAGGAAAATTCGATCAAGAGCAAGTGATCATCCCAACTACCATTAAAATCCAGAACACCTTCCCTCAACATATCCTCAAGAATCTGAATCGTTCGTTCGGCTTGGCCATCCGTTTGCGGATGAAATGCTGTGCTGAGATTGAATTGTGTCCCGAGTCACACATGAGAAAGGGGCATTTGGGCCAGGGAAAAACATGAGAGGGGTCCCGACATATCTACAGTGGTGCGTAGTTCATGAGATCCGGGGCTTAAACGTAAGCCCTAAACCTACTTAGTGTTCGATACTACTCCCAAAATATATATATAGTGCTCATAGTATATCATGCATGAGTTCATGGCTGGTTAAATCATGATAATTAGAAGCATGCGTGTAGATAAGTAAATTAGCCATGACGTAAGGCCCGTGAGTCGTACAAAACATGATTTATGCTTAATAAAATAACTACATACTTGTAAATCATGCATATAGCTTGGATTCCATAAGATCATAATAGATAACATAAGTAAATTCATAATTTAAAACATAAATCATGTTGGACTTATTAAAACATCAACGGATCAATGGATCATAAATCGATTCATCATGGGGCATGCATAATCAAGCTTAATTGATTAGAAATTCAAAATCAATAATATTAATATCAATTTAGAACTCAAAAGATGATCAAGATCAGTAGATAATGATAGGGTTTCAAAATCATAAGACCATAATTAAATCATTAAATTTTATACAAATCGAATATAAAACCCCATGAGTTTTTAAATAAATTTTGAGTGAAATTATTGAGTAGGAACATGGGTGTGGAAGAATCCACCCATTGAAGACCTTACATACTTGGAAAAGGACTGATTTCAATATTCCTTGAATACCCACAAAGGAATTAATGGAAACTTGGAGAAGAAGTCATTAAATCTCCCTAAAAGCTCTTGCATGGGAATGGGCATGCATTAGGGACTTAACCCATCTTATCACACTCAGAAAATACACAAAATGACGTAGTTTAGGGCCTTATATCATGAAAAAGTTGAAAATACCCCTAACAAACTTGCCCAAAAAACTGGCCAGATTGATCCCACGGATGGAACTAACGGGTTGTTGGAACCAACGATGACCCATCATGTCCCTCGTTGAAAGCATTGCTGATAGCCCATTCTCAGAACCAAACAACGGATCGTCAGGACGACCCGCACCTTCAACCAAAGACTCGTCACATTGCCCGTGGTTAGCCCCTTGAACCTTCGCATCTCATCTCCTAACGGGTCACACCACGACCTTTCACCACAAACAACGGACCATTGTTTCCCCCCGTAGGGTCCACTGGAAAAACTAAAACTCAAACAATGACCACAACCAAGACTCGTGGTCTCTTCTAGTCGTTGTGATGCCCGTTGAAAGTCACCTGAAAAATCTAACTCCTTCCCACAACTGCTAACGATGACTCATTGTTTCCCACAACGAGTCATCCTATCTCCCGTGGTTTACACTGCCAGCCAGCCTGATCCTAACCACGACTGCTAAGGTCGGCCCATTGTATCTCACAACGAGTCATCATACCACTCGTTATCTCCACTACCACCAACATTCCCCTCACCAACGACATCATACAACGACTTGTGGTTTGATACCATGAGTCGTTCCATGGTCCGTCCTGTGATATTTTGCCAGTTTTCTACAATTTCAAATTCAACTCCTGGGTCTATTCTTAGGCCTTTCCGGGGTATTACATTATTACCATTCACTTTTAATTTTTATCAGTCTTACTCAACTTCTGTTATTGCCTTACATATTCAGTACATATTATACTGACGCCTAACTACAGGGCACTGCATACTTGCCTGCAGGTTAGACAGACAGAATTCAGAATCTCCATTAGTAGCTTTTAAAGTCAGCAAGTCAGTCAGTTCCTTTCATTCGGAGCTGCCAGGTTGTAGAAAGTACAATTTTTTATTTATATAGCATTTGGGTAGGCCGGGACCCTGTCCCGACCACTATTTGTATTCTTAGAGGCTTGCAGACTACAATATCCAGTTAGTTAGCTATTTTTGGTCATGGGGGTCTCATGTATGTCTTATTTAGGTGTTGGTCGTGTGGGGCCTCGTATAGCTACTTATTTTCCTTTTTGTTATAACTAGACAGCATGGTGGTCTTGTCGGCCCGTATAGGATCCCTGTTATTGCATTATTGTTGGTTAGCTGTCTTCCTTTACAGGTGGCCTTGTCGGCTAGAGGTTGCATTTACAGCCGAGATATAGCCCGTCATTTTCTTAAACTAAGTTACAACATGCACCATAAGTGCACCAAGTCAGTCGGGTCAGTCCAGATCCCAGTGTGGCATTAGGTGCCAGTCATACCTCCCAAGGCGGGGCGTGACAAACTTGGAATCAGAGCAGGTCATATCCCAGAAAGTCTGCAAGCTGTGTCTAGTAGAGTCTTGTTTATAAATGTGTTGTGCACCACATTTTATAAGCAGAAGGCTACGAGGCATGATAGTATGGTTACCCCTCCTTCTTCTCAGATCGTGATATAGAGCCAAGTTGTATAGGGATAAGTCCCTAAGTTTTCTTTGTTATGTCTGTCAAGAATAATGTTTGATATGGGACAGACTTCAGTCAGACGCAAGTCCGCTACAACAGCAGGAGAGGGTACCAGTGAAGTGCCATAGTTGGGGGGGCGGAACAGTTAGCCTAAGGGCAAAGGCAGACGTCTTTTAATCACCCCAACATCCTTCCGGGGCATTAGGAACCTCATAAGGTAATGGATATGCCAGCACCGTCCCTAGTTCTTTTTACAGCCTCAGAGTAAGAGGTCAGTAATATGGTATATGTATAAGTTGGTTTACTTAATAGATATTTAGAATTACACAAGAGGGATAGTTAATGTTGGGTTACCTTTCAGTATAAAAGAAGGGGGAAATTGCGGGGTCCTTACCCCCCCCCCCCAACTCTTCGAAGGTAGTAAAGTTCTATACTTTATCCCTACCGTAGTGAGATATGGCTACTTCCTGCTTTTAGCCTTTTCTCAGTATGACAGAAAGCGTAAATGCAATGCTGCCCAATATTAATAGTAAAGAGAGGCTAGAATTATTGATTCCAGAAAAACGTTAGGAAGTGATTAAGACTCCTAGTGTTCAGGTCACCTAGACCCTCACAGCAGCAAATTAGGAGGGTAGGTAAGATTGTTAGTAATGCCCAAGCACGGGTAAGAGTCAATAAGCAGTAAACCCCCAGCAATAGTAAAGTTTAAGCCAGAAATAGACTAACCCCATCGCGGTGTGTGGATGACGGTAAGACATACGTATAGAATAATGGTTGTGGCTCAAGTTTGTTATGTCGAAGGACAAAGATATTATACGAATGAAATTGGCCAGAGTGCGGGTCAGAATAAGACAGGTCAGTAGACGTAGCTAGTAGTATTCTTGGGAGTAAGATGCAGGAGGCATGAGTCCCAGATCTCAGCCCCTAGAATTAAGGGGAAGACATGAGCATCTAACTTTGTACCCTAGTTGTGGAGGTAGATGAGTGATGGTACGGAGACCCTAACCTAGTGTAGTCAGAGATAAGGCCCAACAAAAGGAGCCACCACCCCTCGAGATAGTAAGGGACAGAGTTTTGAGACCCGGAGGACAACTCTATATTCTAAATATAGTAGAGTTCCATCAGTTGATTATAGCAGGGCATACCATGCCCGTCATTTCCCCCACTCGGGTTTGACAAAAGCGTGCTAGGTTATAAAAGAAATTTACTGCTAGCACAGGAAGATGAAAGATATTATTGAGTTGTGACATAGAGCCCTAATGACTAGCAAGAGTAGGCTGGGCAGCAGAAACCGAGCTGGCTAACTCAAAGAATAGTCGTGTCTGCGTGAAAGTAAGAAGTAGACAATATGAATATAGCTATAAGGTTACCTCGTACCAGGCGTAAATGTGAGCCTAGTGTGTTGTTGTTGAGAAGCTAATGAGGTTAACTTATTTCTTTCCAGATAGAATGACGTTTCAGCAAAAACTACACCGAATTGAATATGAGAGAAACATTCCGGCTATATGGTATCTCAGTGTCGATTAACTTTTGGCAAAAGGGCACAACCCACAACTAAGTTTAGGAAGAGTTATCAGGACAGATTGGGACGCATGTTAATTTAAGTACTGCCCCTTGTCCCCAAATAAATAGCCAAGCAGAGCACACGACTCAAACACCCGAAGTTATGTTAAAGGTGGGAATGTAGGTTTCCTATATAATGGCCTGAAGAGGGTAAGTTAGGGATAATTGAACCGAGCATACTGCATCAGTAGGAGGGAAACAGTTAAACCAATTCGGAGATATGTATCGGCAGCCCAAGGTCGCCGAAAATCTTACTCTAGCATACGGAGAAGTTAGAAATTAAAGCACTGACTGGACGTTCCTAGAACTTCGCCAAAGAAGGGCGTTACAAGATTTGGTAGAAAGGGCAAGCTTAGCCTTAGATTTATTGGCCTTTATCATATCCTCCAGAGGACAGGCAAGGTGGCATATGAGCTGGAATTGCCTCCAGAGCTAGAATCTGTCCATTTAGTCTTTCACGTGTTAATATTGTGGAAATGCATAGGAGACCCTCCCAAATTATGCCAGTTGAGGACATTCAAGTTACTGAGGAGTTAGCCTACGAAGAGATCCTAGTTGACATATTAGATCAGCAAGTTCGTAGGTTAAAGACTAAAGATGTGGCCTCCGTTAAAGTTTTGTCAAGGAACAAAAATAGAGAAGAGATGACCTTTGGGAGCTGAGGATGACATGTGGTCTAGATATCCCCACTTGCTCCAAGATTGACCCAGAACATACAGTTAAGGTGAGGTCATTGTTCAGTTGTCGTTTTACTGCTTATATTATTAGGACGGCTTGGTTGGTTGTCTTTATATGGTAAAATAGTTGTTTATAGCATCATGTGATACGCCTATGTTGGGTTCTTTGCATTTCATGGTTTCGGATAGTCCATAATACAGAGGAGCCTCTTCCGAAATTTTTATAAATATTAGTCATAAGAGTTATTCTCTTTAATCCTGAGAATGACATTCGAGGACAAATGTTCCTAAAAGGGGGAGGATATTACACCCCGTAAAATATTAACGATTAGTAAGCGTACGCGTGGACTTGTGATGAGTAAAGAGAGCTTGACGGATGATGGAAAAGCCTTAGAAGTAGGGTCGGGCAAGGCTAGGCCGCGAGGGGCCAGCGCGACACGCCATCCTATAGTGCCTTGGCCAGCGCGGTGCGCCAGGCACTGCCGCTATGGGAGGCGCGGCGGGGGGGCCTTGTGGCGTGTTGAGAAGCACGAGGTACATCTAGGCCACCGTGCTATATATATATATATATATGCTCCCATCAATTCATTTTAAATCAATTGCAAAAGGGTCTTCGGCCAGAGAAGGGAGAAACCATAACTTTTCGTCAAATTTTCATCGATTACGCTTCCAAAAGCTGTCCAAACACAAATTAACTTCTGGTAACGAGTTCTAGGCCTACGGGAACCATTACTACAGAGTTATTTCTCGAAAATTCGCTAAGCATACCGGAACCCAGTTGAGTAAAGGTTGTTAGAATTGCTCTAAATTGAATCCTAAATGGCCACAGGCATTAGGTAAGCATTTCTCTCTTCTGAACTCATGATAAATTGCGGGTTTTCGCTGAATTATTCAGATTTAAATTATAGTTGATATTATTATTGAAATATATCGTTATTGGCCAAATTTAGCATTGAAACTAGCCCTATTCTCTCAGTAAAAGGACTGTAGTTGAGTGGAACTGCTGGCTTCAGGTTATAACTAATCAGTTAAATGAGAATTAGAATTCGAGGTATGTTAAGGCTTATTTCTTTGGCATGTTATTCTCGTCGTACAATGATACGACTTATGTTTCTAAGCATACAACGATCCTACTTGTTGTAATTAGTTGTTGCTAGTATATAAGATCCATGTATGTTCGTGGTTAGCTGCTATCAGTAGATTATGATTATATATGTTGTGGCTAGCTGTTAGAAAGCAAATTAAGATTATATTGCAGTATCCCTCGCCCGGAAAGAAGAGGTTAAGGGTGACTCACGCTAGAAGCGTCATTAGAAATTTCTCTGCCCTTCTGTTCACTGAGTTAGTAGAAACGATGTTTTGCTTCCATGCTTAGGCTTCAGATGTTTGTGGGTAATAGATGGGCCTGAGTTAGTAAGTTGAACAGCATAGGCGCAGCCGGGCGATATAACTATCAGTTTGGTGCCTATATTGTCAGTAGAGCTCGTCCAGAAACTGTTGGCGTACCTTGACGCCTCCAGGGCTAGAATTATGTTAATGTGGCCTTACCCTAGAGTCAGTGGCACCATAGTTGCCTAGAGAGTTGAGGGTTAGTCTGCCACATAGTGCCTATAGGCAGTGACAGTTAGTTTCAGTCGACGTGGTGCTTATCGCATAGGCCACTCAAGGCACCACCTCAGTTGTACCAGCCTGATAGAGCAGTAGATACTCTAAGGGGGGAAGTTTTGTTAGTAGCTAGATACGGGGCCAATGCCCTAGCCTACTCTTATTAGATATTCAGGTACAGGTTGCCGGAAATGGCTAAGTCTAGATAAACACACCTACGAGATTAGAAATCGCCCAAATAAGGCATACGAAATCTAAACAGATTCAGTTAGTGTCTCAGGGACTAGAACCACAGTATTACAGTATTACCCCCAGGCCAAGAGTTATATTAAGCTGCCAATGGGAGGTTAGGGCTGCTTGCTCAGGAGCATATCCGATTAGCAGCAGCCCACAGTTATTCTACGTAGAGGACAAGTATTCCAAAGTAATCCTATTATGGTCAGCTGTTAAGAATAGAGTTGAGACGACAGTGATGACATAGCAACCCTCTCCAGAGTTAACCCTAGCTAGATTGTGGTTCACTTACGACGTTGGATTGTTAGATGTTATTGCCTATAGGGTCATGCTTGTAGGGGTAGTACGATGTCTGAAAAGACCAGATTGAGGTAGTGAGGACCGTATGAGCTCCACCGGATTGAGGCCATGAGGGTCGTATTGAGTTACACCAGATAGAGGCCGTGAGGGCCGCATCCAGTTACATCAGATACATTATGACCCATAGTCGAGTCAAGGTTCGAGGTCCAGCTACAACAGTTATATAATGTCCCATAGTCGAGCCAGGGCTCGGGGCCCAGTTACAGTAGCTACAGTATAATCCATAGTCGAGCCAAGACTCGGGATCTAGTTACAGCAGTCACATTATGATACATAGTTGGGCCAAGGCCCAGGGTCCAGCTATCAGACATTACGTTATGACCCACAGTCGAGCCAAGGTTCGGGGTCCAGTTACGTAGCCCAGACAGCTCAGACATAGATAGTGTTACAGGAGCCCAGATGGCTCAAATATAGTTACAGGAGCACAGATAGCTCAGATACAGTTACAGGAGCCCAAACGGCTCAGATACAGTTAGAGATACTTGTAGAGTCTACGGTTACCAATAGGGGTATATAGACTGATTGGCATCTGCCGAGGCTTATGGGGGCCTAGATAGGTTATTCTGTGTTGCTTGTACCTTCCCGGCTTATAGGGTCAGGTTAGGTTCTTGTTTGTGAATCTATCTGCCAGTTATAGCTTATAAATGAGTAGTCGTACAGTTTCAGCTCATACATATGTAGTGGCTTACTAGATGCAGGTTATGGAAAGGAAAGCTTACATGTTAACTTCTGGCCCTTATTACTGTTCACTTTCAGTTTTTATCAGTCTTACTCAGCTTCTGTTATTGCCTTATATATTCAGTATATATTGTACTGACGCCCAACTATGGGGCGCTGCATACTTGCCTGCAGATTAGACAGACAGAGTTCAGGATCTCCATTAGCAGTTGTTCAGAGTCAACAAGTTGGCCAGTTCCTTTTATTCGGAACTGCCAGGTTGTAGAAAGTACAGTTTTTTAATTTATATAGCATTTGGGTAGGCCGGGGCCCTATTCCTACCACTATTTGTATTCTTAGAGGCTTGCAGACTACAATATCCAGTTAGTTAGCTGTTGTTGTCTGTGTGGGTCCAATGTATGTCTTATTTAGGTGTTAGCCGTGTGGGGCCTAGTATAGCTACTTATTTTCCTTTTTGTTATGAAGACAGCATGACAGTTTTGTCGGCCCGCATAGGATCCCTGTTATTGCATTGTTGTTGGTTAGTTGTCTTCCTTTACAGGTGGCTTTGTCGGCCAGAGGCTGCATTTACAGCTGAGATATAGCCCGTCGTTTTCTTAAACTAAGTTATAAGCGTGCACCAGAAGTGCACCAGATTAGTCAGGACAGATCAGATCCCAATGTGGCATTAGGTGTCAGTCATGCCTTCCAAGGCAGGGCGTGACACAAATAGTATTTCAAAATATTTTAATAGAAAACATAGATATAAATTTTTAAATAAAATAATAACAATAATATATATATATATATATATATATATTAAATGAAAGAAACAACCGCGATACTATGGCTTTGAGTTTTTTATATTCTGATGAAGATGACAATAAATAATTATAATTAAATCTGAATAAAGTGAAATAACGTAAATTAAATGAAAACATTAATTCTCTATAATGACAATTATAGATTTTTTATTTAATTTAATAGTTTAATAATATTTAGTGTAATGTATATTTACTTTTTAGTACATAAAATATTATTAAAATAGTTTTAAATTGAATGACAAAATGGTAATCCAACTTTTAACTTGAGGGCTTCCCACTTATAAAATAACTAGTTTTTGGACACGTGCTTCGCACGTGTATATCCACACTAAATAATTAAATATAGAGTTGTGATAAGTGTAAATTCAAAATTATTGAGTTGGCGTTTTGGTTACCTTATTTTACTAATCATGCTTTGATGACGATTAAGTATAAAGCATGACAAGATCACCTAAATAAAATGAAAATTAAATTTTTTTTAACATTTATGCAGAAAAGTGCAAGAATTACATAAAATACAGGTTACTATGATGGGCATATATATAAGTCACGTGCCAAAAGTAAATTTAATTTGCATGTTTGAGGCTGCTTCTATCAAGTTTATGAACATTTCATACAAACCCAAAATGCCAACAACAACAAAACAAGAAGGTAAATTAGAAAATATTTGAAAAATTATCAAAAAGAAGAAGAAAGAATACAACAACTTCATATTACCTATTAAAAGGTGTAGAGTATGATCATGACACAAAGACATATATTTTTCATTTTGAGTCTGCTTAATGGTACAAATCTTCATTAGAGGATTGTGTATAAATACTATTATAACCGGTAGAAGCTTAGAAGATGAAACAATTGGGAGGCGAAAATGTAGTATATGAAATAATAATTAAAAAATATAGAAGTGTAACCTACAATAATTACTGGCAGGTAAAACAATCCTCCTTATTTACTCAGTTTAATGAATGACTTTATTCTTTTTTTAATTTTAACGAATATATATATATATATATATATATATATTTGATGATAAATTATTACTATCTAATTAGATATTTCTCTATATTTTAATCTACTACAGGAGAAAAATGGTAATCTAATTTTTAAGATAAGGACTTTTCACTTTTAGTATAATACAACAACAACAACGATGATAATAATAATAAAATTTTTATTATTATTATTATTTAGTTATTAATTATTATTTATTATTATTATTATTTATTTTAGATTTTCACTTTTGACTTTCCACTTATATAGTAATAAATATATAAATATGATATGATATGATAAAATATTAATATTTAATTATGTATTAATTAAATTTTAATTTAATAAAAAAACAAAATGATAATCTAACTTTCAACTTAGATGACTCTCACTTATATAATAAATATGATATGATATGCTCATCATAATAACATTTAACATTCTAAATATTTAAAACAGGACAAACAAAAAATGAGAAAAAATCAGATCATTTTTCTAAATAAGACTAAATTTAATCCACTCATGCTTTAAAATTTAAATTGAGAAAAAGTTGGACGACCTTTATAATCAACAAAGAAAGGTGAAAAGATATTAAGCAACATTGTTAATCGGTTAGATGAAAAAATATATTCATAAATTTGCATATTAATTAATTAATTTAAATTATAAATACGAAATATAGGAATAAGATGTGAGTTATTATAAATAAAAATGATAGAGAAAATTTATAATAAATAAATAGAATATTTGACTAAAGAGATGTGTCACATAGGATCTCATGCCTTGTGTGTGTGTATATATATACTAGTTCTGAAACAGGTAAATCACACGTATATTCAAGGCTAAATAGTATTTTTTTTTAAAAATAATAGAAATAATAATATTAGAATAAATATGTGATGAGCTATACAAATTTTAAAAGGGAAAGATACAAGTTCAAACTAATGAATGATAAGCCTATCTGATCAATATTTATTGTCCTTGTAAAGCACAATTTTATTAAAAACTAGTAAATTTTCTCGCGCTTTGCATGGTTACAAGAAAATTTACTTAATTTATGAAAATATTTTAAAAATAAAAGCCGAAAATTTAAGTGTACAACAATAGAAAAAATCTTAAATTCTATCTTACAATTAGATAATATTGAAATTTAGGCCGCAAAAGACTTATGAAACTTTTTTTAAAAAAAGATCGAAAATATAAGTTTGCAACAATTGAAAACATCTTAAATTTATCTTATAATAGGAGAATCTAAAGTTAAAATATATAATTCTAACTCAGAAGTATTTCACAAATTTATATTTAAACTCTTATTGTTTTGTCCATCGAACTGTCCTTCTTATATTAAAATCGAAACTAAAATTTTAAAGTCAAACATAATCTTAAGGAAAAATAAAAAGAAGAAGTCATGACAACACAATCACCACGCTAATTTTTTTGTGCTACTTCAAGATTCTTCTTTAAAAAAATTTAAGAATATTTTTCTCTACTTTTCATTGTTAGAAATGTACACTTCATTAAAGAAGATTTTTGGTAAAGCTTAATTATCTTCTTCTCTTTTAAAAATTTTATCAATTGTTCCTAATTATTTTCTGTGTTTCGCTTCTTTCTTCTTTTTATTTTAAATCATTTTTAGTTTCTTCTGTATCTTTCAAATTACTCGCCACCTTCTCATAATTTATACCTTCACATTTTTCTTCAATTCAACGGCTCCTCATCTTTCCAACATTATCCCAAAAATTGATATTAAATAGCGATTAATTTTTTCGATTATGTATTGTACTTATATTTGAAGGGGTTAATGGAGTTTGCGAGTTCATGCAGGGTAATTCTACTTTGAATAAATTATTTTATTTTTTTAAAGACGATTTTGTTCTCAAAGTTTAGTCTAAAATCTTTAATTAATAGTTGAGGGATATGAGATTAAACTTTATATTCAAAGTAATTCAAAAGACTAACTGATATAAAAGAAGAGTGGTTGATAGTAGCACTCACTTGAACAAAAGAATAATCCATTAAATTCTCATCATCACTAAGCCTAATAACATCATCATGCACGTACCTTCTTATCTGCAAAATAAAGAAAATAAAAATATTCTCACTTACAAAATTATTTATTACATTTATATATATAACAATTCTACATGCTCAAACAAATTTTGATGAAAACAAATAGAAAGTAATTTGGAGAAGGCGGTAAGTGCAATGAGGAATACACAAAGGAGGAAAAAATTAATAGTTACTTGAATAATATTTATAGGTCTATTATTTCTAGTGTTGTCAATGCTGCAATTATATTTAAGTTATAGGTGATGAATTAATTGAATTTAATAATTATTTCTAGGGGAGGGGAAAAGGCTCTAAAAAAGAGTTTTTCATCATAATTGAGTTAAAAAAGGAAAATTTGAGTTTCTTTACACAAATAAATGGTAAAAAAATTCACAAGACCAAAAATTTTAAAAGTAGAAAGTGAAGAAAAAGACTAAAAAAGATGAATCCAAATGTAATATGAAGAGGTACAGGAATTAACACCAAAAATATAATATGAAGAGGCTCAAGAATTAACTAACAGATAATTATTTAGAGAGCAATACACATTAAAACTCTTATAATTACATATGATCTAACCTCTAATTGGGTTTTGATGCAAACCTATTTACTATTATTTAGAAAAAATGTTATTTATATTCATAATCAATGACCAAGAAAACTAACAATTAAGGAAATAGAGAATTATTAAAAAGTTGAGAAAAATATAGTTTTGTGATCTTAGAAGTATGTCACGTCACTGGTGCTAAGACCAGAATTATATAATATATAGATGAATGTTAAAAAATTCTAATTAGTACCATATGCATCACGCATTAAATTTCAACAATAATTATAATTAAGTTTATACAAAAATGAAGTCATTGGAGTTTCATTTTCGTATCGAAAAATTTGAAAGAAACTCAAACATCATATCATAATTATAAATATTCTAGATTTTGCATTAGACATTGTCTTCTCAAATTTCACTGACTTCAAACTAAAAGAACACTAAATTCAAGTAATAAATGAGGGGATCAAGGAAAAATAAGATAATTAATTTGGGATGTTTATTTACAATTCTACACAAAAATATTATAGAATTGGTGTTTGATTGAAGGGCAAAAACGTCATTTAACTTATACTATTTATTTTGGTCTTTTAATTTTATATTTTGGGTCTTTTACTAAAAGTTAAATTTACTGTTTTGTACAAAATTATTAATAGGAGTAGTATTTAAGTAAGGGTAAAATGATTGTTTATTATTTAATGGACATTTTGGTAATTCAACTTTTCAACTAAGGGGCTTTTCACTTATATAGTAATATGATATTCACACACACACACAAAAAAAAAAAAAAACACACATTATTTTAACATGTTTTTATTCTTTATAGAAGAAATGAAAGGTTGCATTAGTAAATATTTAGATTTTTAAATATTACAATGTAAAGAATAAAAATAAGTGGAGTAGTAAATTTTGACATTTAATTTTTTACAGTAAAATAAAAATAAATAGAGTGAGTAGTAATTGACACATTTATTTTTGTATCATAATAAGTAAATAGAAAAGTGAGAAAAATTATCAAAAAAATGAGAAAAAAGATAAATAGATTCTTGTCCAGAGAGAGGTGTCACATCACTTCTCTTGTCACGCCCCACCTTGGGAGGCATGACTAGGACCAGGTGCCCTACTAGGATCTGAACTGACTCAACTAGGCCTATGCACTGCTGGTGCAGGCTTACCTCCCAAATCAAGAAAATAACGGGCTATATTTCGGCTGTAAATACAACCTCCGGCCGACAAGGTCTTATAGCCACCTGTAAAGAAAACAGCTAACCAGAGACAGGCAATAACAGGGAAACCTATGCAGACCAACAAGACCACCATGATATCTAGTTGTGACTGTAAAGTAAATTCAGGGTTAAGCTAAATTATGGCAGACAAGACCGCTAATCTATCCGCTAAATAAGGCCCCACATGGCCAACACGTAAACTAAAACATATATAGGCCCCACACATCCAATAACAGGTAACCATAGGAAATAGAAATAATCAGCAAGCCTCTAGGAGTAATATGATAGTCGGGACAGGGCCCCGACCTACCCATAGACTGTACAATTAAAAGAGTAAACCTTCTAAATACAAGCTCCGGAAGAAAGGAGCTAACTACTTTGGTGATGCTGGCTGAAAGCTACGAGGGACCTGCTCCTCGTCTATCCATACCGCAGGCAAGTAATGCAGCACCCCCACAAAGGGCGTCAATACAATATGTACTGAATATGTAAGGCGATAAATGTAAATGATTGAAATAAAGAGATAGAACTAAGAATAACTAAAATGAAGGGGGTAGAAATCATACCTGATTAATAGAACTTCTTACTATCTTATTTATGAATAACTAAAACAAAAAGAAAAATCTTACCTGGCCCCCATAAGCCAAAAGGTACAACCAACACAAAATAACCCACCTGGGTCCCCCATAAGCCCTAGTGAGTACACTTCAGTCTATATACCCCTATCAAGGTCGCATTGGATCAACTAATAGCTATAGCTGTCCTACCATCCCCGTGGGTCTTTAACTGAGCCCACTCGTCCCCTGACTGTAGCTGTATCTGAGTCTAGTAGACTCCTGATATTTGTACCTCGGGCACCAGGCTCGATGGGGGTGTATAGAGCCAACCACGACATATGAGGACCCGGAACCCCATCTTCGTCCCTAGAAGACGGCATACCACTCCGTAGAGAGACGTCATCTCGCCCCTGGCAGGCGTCGACACAGCTAATAATCCCGGGGTCGTTCATGAAGGCTATACAGGCATAATCCATCCCAAACTAACATGGAATATGAATTTTAGCTAATAACAACAACTGATCATAATAGACATGCTTCTGGTATTCTTACTGGGATTCAAACTGAGCTATCATGCTAAGAAAACTAACTTGTCGAAGGAAACTGCCTTAACAAACCTCGTTCACTGATTTCTGATTAATTGGCAAGTTTCAGTTTGTATTCAACTGTTCTTCTCAACTGCAATCGTATTACTGGGGGAAAATGACCAGTTTCAATACTAAATTTGGAGAAAATGATAGCTTTATATATAAATATTAACTATAATTCAATCTAACGAAGCACGATCGAAAACTCATAATTTATCGAAAGTCCAGAAAGGAGAAATGCTTACTTTAAGCCTATGATCGTATTGACACTAGTTTGGAGCAATTCCAACAACTTTAGCTCGGCGGGGTTACGATTTGCCGAGCGAATTTCATGAAAATAACTTCGTGGCAATGCTCCCTGCAACCTTAAACTTCAATACCTGAAGTTAATTTGAATTCGAGCGATGTTTCGTAGCATAAACGGATGAAAATTATTTGATTTCCTCGTACTCTCTCAAGTCTAGCCATTTATATATCTGAAAAATGAAATGAAATCAAATGGAGGAACTTATATATACTTGAGGCGGTGGAAAGGGATCCGTGGCACGGACCCTATCGCACAATCTAGGGACGTGTCATGGAGCCCATCGCGGAAGGCATGGTCCGTGCCACGCTGCCCCTTTAGGTAGCTGGCCCGGCCTCCTCCCGCGCGGTCCCGACTCCGTGCTCGTTCGACCTTTTTTCGGACCCTTTCTCGCACGTATTGCACTCTAAAATCCTTAACCAACATATAAATAGACCGTCTAACATTAGAAACTTACGGGGTGTAACATCCTTCCCCCCTTAGGAACATTCGTCCATGAATGTTAACTTCAGCTTACAAGAATCTTAACTCTTTTAACTATCTTTCCTGAAAAAATTTTGGTAGAGTCTCCCCTATAATATGGACTATCTAAAAATCCTAAAACACAAAAAAGTCCAGTACATGCACTTCATATAACACTATAACAACTATTTCACAGTAAGACTGGAGTCAACTGAGCAATATATATAATACAAATCATGAACAACGACTGAATCAATAAATTACCTTAACTGCATAGTCTGGACTAAGCCTGGAACAAATGAGGATATCTGGATTTCATGTCGTCCTCAGCCTCCCAAGTCATTTCCTCTCTATTCTTGTTTCTCCACAGTACCTTAACAGAGGCAACATCTTTAGTCCTTAACCTGCGAACCTGTCGATCTAATATAGCTACTAGAACCTCTTCATAGGCTAATTCCTCAATGACATGGACATCCTCAACTGGCACAACTCGGGACGGATCCCCTATGCACTTTCGTAACATCGACACATTAAAGACTGGATGAACAGATTCCATTTTGAAGGCAAATGCCACCTGGCCTATTCTCCAGAGTATTCGATACGACCCAATAAACCTCGGGTTGAGCTGACCCTTTTTGCCAAACCTCATTATGCCCTTCATTGGTGATACTTTCAAAAGCACCCAGTCGTTTACATTGAACTCCAAGTTTCCACGTCGTACATCAGTGTAAGATTTCTAGCAGCTCTGAGCTGTCATCAGACATTCTCTGATAAGCTTTACTTTCTCTTCTAACTGATGAATTATATCTGGCCCAATTAACCCTGATTCTCCAACCTCAAACCAACCAACTGGGAACCGGTATTTTCGCCCGTATAAGGCCTCATAAGGGGCTATTTGAATCGCTAAATGGTAACTATTATTGTAGGCAAACTCAATAAGCGGTAAGTGTTCATCCCAGCTGCCCCCAAAATCCATCACACATGCCCGTAATATATCCTCGAGCGTTTGAATTGTACGTTCTGCTTGCCTGTCTGTTTGAGGATAGAAGGTCGTACACAGATTAACCTGCGTCCTCAAGCCCCTCTGAAAGGACTGCCAAAATTTAGCTGTAAGCTGTGCTCCTCTATCGAAAATAATTGATAACAGAACACCATGCAATCAGACTATCTCTCTAATATACAGTTCAGCATAATCTTCAGCTGAAAAAATAGCCCTTACTGGCAGAAAATGAGCTAATTTTGTCAACCTGTCAACTATTACCCAGATGAAATCAAATTTACACCTGGTATGAGGTAACCCTGTCACAAAAACCATATTAATTGCCTCCCACTTCCACATAGGCATTGCTATCTCCTATGTCAGTCCGTCAAGTTTTTGATGTTCGGCTTTCACTTGCTGGCAATTAGGACATTGAGCTACAAATTTTGCTATTTCCTTTTTCATTCCCGGCCACCAGTAATTTTCTCTTATATCATGATACATCATTGTTGAATCCGATTGAAGAGAGTAACGAGAATAATGCACCTCACCCATAATTTGCTGGCGAAGTCCTGCCACGTTTGGAATAGAGAGGCGATCCTCATGTCTCAAAACTCCGTCTTCAGTTACCTGGAAATCTGTAACTTCCTCCCGCTAAATCTTATCTCTGATATGAACCAGGTTAGGGTCTTCGTACTGTCGTTCTTTCACCTCCACTACCAGGGACGATACTGTTGTATTCTGGATTACTGTTCTACTGTCTCCTGAATCAACTATAACGGCTAAACTGGCCAACTGATTCAATTCTCGGGCCAGCTCCCGCTATTCTGGCTTCAAGTGTACTAAACTCCCCATGGATTTATGGCTGAGGGTATCGGCTACAATATTGGCTTTCCTTGGATAGTACAAAATATTCACATCATAGTCTTTCAATAGCTCTAATCAGCGACGTTGCCACAAATTCAACTCTTTCTGTGTAAAAATATATTGGAGACTCTTATTATCAGTGAAAATATCTACATGAACGCCATACAAATAGTGCCTCCATATTTTCAAGGCGTGAATCACCGCGGTTAATTTCAAGTCATGGGTGGGGTAGTTCTTCTCATGCTTCCTCAGCTGTCTAGAAGCGTAAGAAATTACTTTACCTTGATGCATCAGAACACATCCAAACCCAACGCCTGAAGCATCGCAGTATGTTGCATAACCCTCTGATCCTTCTGGTAAGGCTAATACTAGTTCTAATGTCAGTTTGTTTTTCAACTCCTGAAAGCTCTGTTCAATGCTTCACTCTAGTGAAATTTAGCTACTTTCTGGGTTAACTTGGTCAAAGGCGCTGCTAAGGTGGAAAATCCTTCCATGAACCTTCTGTAATACCCGGCTAACCCCAGGAAACTGCGTACCTCGGTCGGAGTGGTAGGTCTAGGCCATGTTTTTACAGCCTCAATCTTTTGTAAATCTACCTGTATACCTGCATCTAACACAATGTGGCCCAAAAAGGCTACTGAGTTCAGCCAAAATTCACATTTAGAAAACTTCACATAAGCTGGCGATTCCTGAGAGTCTGGAGCACTATTCATAGGTGATTCTAGTGATCTGCCTGTGAGCGGGAATATACAAGAATATCATCAATATATACTATCATAAATAGGTCCAGATATGGTCTAAAGATGTTGTTCATCAAGTCCATGAATACTGCTGGAGCATTCGACAGCCCGAAGGATATGATTAGAACTTCAAAGTGGCCATACCTGGTCCTGAAAGCGGTTTTTGAAATATCCCTCTCACGAACCCGAACCTGATGGTACCCTGATCTTAAGTCAATTTTGGATAAATACTTCACCCCCTGCAACTGGTCAAACAAGTCGTCTATTTTGGGAAGCGGGTCTTATTCTCAATAGTGACTTTATTCAACTGCCGGTAATCTATACACATACGGAGGGAGCCATCCTTCTTTCTCACAAATAGGATCGGTGTGCCCCACGGTGAAGTACTCGGCTTGATAAAGCCCTTATCTAACAGATCTTTCAACTGTTCCTTCAATTCTCTAAGCTCAACAGGAGCCATTCGGTACAGAGGAATAGATATGGGCTGAGTACCTGATAATAAATTAATTGCAAAATTGATCTCCCATTATGGGGAATATCAGGAAGTTCATCTGGAAATACATCTGGGAATTCATTGACTACTAGAATGGTCTGAAGAGTTAGAGATTCTGCTTGGACATCCTGAACCCTGATAATATGATAAATACATCCTTTCGCTATCAATTTTCTGGCCCGAAGATAGGAAATAAACCTACCTTTTGGCGTGGCTGCACTACCTTTCCACTCCCGACGACCTCCCTTGGAAAGTGAAATCGGACAGTCTTGGTCCAACATTCAACATTGGCATAGCATGGCGCCAGCCAATCCATACCCATAATTGCATCAAAATCAATCATTTCTAGTTCTATCAAATTTGCTTAAGTCTGATGACCAACAACCTCTACTATGCATCCCCGATAGACCCTTTTGGCTATGATAGAGTCACTGATAGGTGTAGACACTGAAAAAGGTCGTTAAAGCGGTTATGGCATAATACCGAACTTTTTGGGCTACTAACGGTGTAACATAAGACAAAGTGGATCCTGGATCTATCAATACATAAACAGAATGAGAGCAAATGTCCAACATACCTATCACCATATCCGTCGACGACTCTAACTCCTATCATCCCGGTAAAGCATAAGTGCGATCTTGATCGATAACTAAGCTAGATGCCCCTAGTCTGCCCCGGCCTCTACCGGCTGGAGATGAGGACCTACGCCCTGCTAGAGATGCTGGGGCACGTGACCCTACTGAAGATCTATTATGTCAGTCCCGATCACTCTGACCCCTGGCTGGACAATCCCGTCGGGCCCTAACTGCCCCCGACGACCAAATCCATTCCCCTGCTGTTGGGGGGTGGGAGTCTGGGTGGCCTATCTGAAAATCGTGGTCGGAGTCCACCTTGGGACTCCACCTACATTTCACTAGGTCTGGCCTTGCGGCGCTGCTCCTGATTTACCCTCCTTATCTTCCGTTGCCGCTGTCTGATCCCTTTAATATTCTTAGCAAAAGCCTGAACTTGGGAAATATCCATGTCCTCTGGCAGAGTGGCCGTAATACAGGTCTCCACATATTCTGAATTCAGCCCCATAATAAACCGATGCACCCTAGCTAGCATGGTGTCTACAAAAGCTGGTGCATATCGGGCCAAGGAGTCGAACCTCATAGGGTACTCCCGAACACTCATCGGCCCCTACTCTAGATGTAGAAACTGATCAACCCAAGCCTATCGAATTTTCCGTGGCAGGTAGTGATCCAGAAAAGCATCTGAAAAGCTGGGCCAAGTCAGAAGGGAAACACCTCTCCCTTGGGACCTCTCTCAACTCTCGTACCACAGCACTGCGATGTCCCGTAGCCGGAATACCGCTATTCCATCAACTCTACAGGTGTAGCATGCATCACCCTGAAAATTCACTGCATCTGATCCAAGAAATCGTGAAGGTCCTCCTCTTAGTCCGTCTCAAAAAATTGCGGGGGACTCAATGCGAGAAACTATCGGATCCTCGAGCTACCAGGTCCTCTTGAAGACTCTGCGACCATGGGTCCCACTAGCTGATGCTTTGCAACCATCATCTAAGCTAACATAACAACAGCACTTCCAACCTCCTGATTCGATGGTACCGGTATAGAAACTGCTGGAGGCGGTGCCGTCACATTTGCCGCTCTGAGTGGCTCCTGGCTTGGTGGAGAATGTTGGGAGACCTAGATGAAGTCTCCCTGTCGCCCTCAGATCGGGCTGACTCTTATTGAGGTACCCTGCTAGTGCCTTCCTCTGATGCAACATCCAGTCTCCTACCAGTCGTGGTGTGTCGCGGGTCTGTCATTTCTCTTAGGTAAAAGAATATGATAATCTTAGGACTCAACCCTATATTGTATAGCTCTATAGCTCAACTGGATAAGAAGAAAGAGTAATCATCCTATCATGTCTTGCAGCCTCCTGCCTATAGAATGTGGTGCACAACACATCCATAGACAAGACTCTACTTAGCAAGGCTTGCAGACTCCCTGGGATACGACTTGCTTTGATACCAAGTTTGTCATGCCCCACCTTGGGAGGCATGACTGACACTTGGTGCCCTACTAGGATCTGAACTGACTTAATTAGGACTATGCACTCCTGGTGCAGGCTTACCTCTCAAATCAAGAAAACGACGGGCTATATTTCGGCTGTAAGTACAACCTCTGGCCAAATAGGCCTTATAGCCACCTGTAAAGAAAACAGCTAATCAGAGATAGGCAATAAAAGGAAAACCTATGCGGTCCAACAAGACCACCATGATATCTATATGTGACTATAAAGTAAATCCAGGGCTAAGCTAAACTATGGCCCCACACGGCCAATAATAGCTAACCACAGGAAATAGAAACAATCTGCAAGCCTCTAGGAGTAATATGATGGTCAGGACAGGGCCCCAACCTACCCATAGATTATACAATCAAAAGAGTAAACCTTCTAATACAAGCTCCAGAAGAAAGGAGCTAACTGCTCTGGTGATGCTTATTGAAAGCTATGAGGGACCTGCTCCTCATCTATCCGTACCTCCAGGCAAGTAATGCAGCGCCGCAGAAAGGGCGTCAGTACAATATGTAGTGAATATGCAAGGCGATAACTGTAAATAACTGAAATAAAGAGATAGAACTGAGAATAACTGAGATGAAGAGGGTAGAAATCATACCTGAGTAATAGAACTTCTTACTATCTAATTTATGAATAACTAACAAACAAAAACCTGGCCCCCATAAGCCGGAAGGTACAACTAGCACAAGATAACTCACCTGGGGCCCCCATAAGTCCTGGTGAGTACACTTTAGTCTATATACCCCTATCAAGGTCGCACTGGGTCAACTAAAAGCTATAGTTGCTACCGGCCCTCTTGGTCTGCAACTAAGCCCGCTCAGCCCCTAACTGTAGATGTGTCTGAGTCCAGTGGACTCCTGATATCTGCACTCTGGGAACCAGGCTCGATGGGAGTGTGTAAAGCCAACCATGGCATATGAGAACCTAGGACCCCATCTTTGTCCCTGGCGGACGGCATACCACTCCGTAGAGCGACATCATCTCTCCCCTAGCGGGCATTGACACAGCTAATAACCCTGGGGTCGATCATGAAGGATACAGGCATAATCCATCCCAAACTAACATAGAATACGAATTTGTCACGCCCCGCCTTGGGGGGTATGACTGGCACCTGGTGCCCTACTAGGATCTGAACTACTGGACTGCTAAGCCTAGGCACGTCTGGTGCCTGGCTGACTCTAACTCACATTTCTGGAAACAAAGGGCTATATAACGGCTGTAAACACAACCCCCGGCCCATTGGCCTATAGCCTCCTGTACCTGTAATAACAGCTGACCAGAACATGCAACTATAGGGAAACCTATGCGGGCCGACAAGGTCACTATGCTGTCTAGTTATATGCAACTCAGCAACAAAATACTAGAATGCTACGTGACCGGCAAGGTCACCACTACTGTCAAACTTATGGCCCGACACGGCCAACATAAAAGAAGCAAAAGTACTAACAGCTAACAACTGCACGGCCTCACATGGCCGGCTTAACTGACCACAGGGAAATATACAGACTGCAAGCCTCTAGGAAAGATAATAGAAATGATCGGGACAGGGCCCCGACCTACCCGTACTGTACAACAAAAAGAACTGGACTACACCTCTAGAAATTCAGTCTCCGGATGACAGGAGCTGAATACTCAACCATTGATGGGGATCACGTGGTATCGCCTGCTCGTCTATGGGTACTTGCAGGCAAGTAATGCAGCGCCCCACCGGGCGTCAGTACCGCTGGTACTGAGTATGTAAAGCAACAACTGAAAGAAATGTCTGAGAAACAATGATATAACTGATGAAACTGAAATAGAAAGGAATGAATTAACTGTCTGATAATGTAAATCATACCTTCTCTCATTTACATTGGAAAGAAGTAAAAGTCATACCTGGAGACATATCCCTCTACTGCTGATCTACTCGTATCTAACATAGCATGGCATAACATGAAATAACATAACATAGCACACACAAACCTTACCCGGCCCCCATAAGCCGGGAGGTACAACCAGCACAGAATCTATACCCCTACCCCGGTCATCCCATCTCCTATAATGGCTGTAAGCATCCCGCCGGTCCCCTGGGTATGCACTTGGGCTCGCTGATCCCCTGACTATAACTGCATCTGAGTCCGGAGGACTCCTGAATCTGCACCCGGGCGTATCCGCTCGACTGGGGTGTGTAAGGGCCGATCAAGGCACAAATATGGGGAAAAACTGGCATCCCATCTTCGTCCCCTGGCGGGACGGCATGCCACTCCGTAGAGTGACGTATCCTCGTCCTCTAGCGGATGAGTCGATACAGCTATTAACCCTGGGCGGTCATGGATGCTAGGTAATCCAACCCCAAACAATACAACGGTCTCAACTGGTAATACTATCTGTGTATCTCACATGCTGAGGCTACTAGGGGTAAAGTACCGTATATATATTACATACTGAACTAATGATAGTAATCTGTACGTATCTGTTACGTGCTGAGGCAGGTGAATATATATAAATATGAACATAATCCCCTGCCAGACTGTACTGGGGCAAATGCTATACAAGATAATGTTTCTATTGAAAACTCTGCTGTTTACTAAGTTTCTGTATACGCTAAATGCTGGACTAGTGATAGAAATATGTACATGCTTAATACATGCTGAGGCTGGAAGTACTATATATATGTGTACGAATATAGTCTTTCTGCTGAACTATGTTGTATACTGATTTTCTATAGTAACCTGATTTACTATTCCTGACATGCTTTCTGAACTTCATTTTAGCCTGTTATTCTATTTCTGAAGTGCTTTACGGATACTGTACTACTCCGCGGGGTTTCAGCTGAACACAACAATATCTTAACATGGCATATTACATCACACACTGAATATACTGGGCAATCTCTAACGCTTGCGTTAGAATCTATATCATACTGATAGGTTTCATACACATTACAACCCAATGTTTCTCACGTCGTACCAACATTCATAATAACGCAACATTTGACTTCTGAACATTCTACTGGTCCGTAATTTGTTACACTACACTGATATTACTTAAGTTGTCGAAGGAAACTAACTTTACATACCTTATCCTTGAACTATTCGTCTGTCGGACGAAGCTCGGTCGGTACTTTAACTATTTTCTCCCAACTGCATTCATAAACATATCAATCAATACTGAATACAACTAGGAACACATAGACACTAATTTAGGGCAATTCCACTTACCTTAGCTCGGTGGCTCGACGATTCGTCGGCCGTATTTTACGAAACTGAATCCGTAGGAATGCTCTCTGCTGCTAAATACCTCTGTATCTGGAGTTAATTTGAGTTTGGGCAGCATTTGGCAGCGTAATCGGACGAAAATTATTTAATTTCTTCGTTCCTCCTTTCTCTCTGCGTTTGCCCTCTGTTCCCTGGAATTTCTTTTGATTTTAAATAAAATTAAACCGAAGTGGGGCTTATATACTTGAGCCTGAACTTGGGCAACGTGTCACGGAGCCATCGCGGAGGCCTCACCTCCGTGACACGCTGCCATCGCGGAGGGGCTCTGCCTGGCTCCTCCCGCGATGGTTCGACGGGTTTCTCGTCCGATCTTTTTCCCGGGCCTTTCTACAGCACCTATGGCCTTCAGATGTGCTTAACCAACGTGCGAATAGGTCGTCTAGGTGCCGGGAATTCTACGGGGTATAACATTCTCCCCCCCTTAAGAACATTCGTCCTCGAATGTACACTGTTATCTAGAGGACTACTTACTTTACTTTCTAGAAAAATTTCAGTAGAGTTTCCCCTATAATATGGACTATCGCAAAAACCTGAAATGTAGAAAAGTCCAACACAAGCACTGCGCATAATATTCTAGGATCCACTGGATAACTAGATATCAATCTTTCTTTATCATTTACAGACATACAACCATAAGATACTGCATAAATAATAGTACGGACATACCTGTCGCCTGACTAGGCCTGAAATAGGTGAGGATATCTGGTCCTTATATCTTCCTCCGCTTCTCAAGTCATCTCCTCTCGGTTCCTGTTACGTCTCAATACCTTGATAGACGCAATATCTTTAGTCCTCAATCTGCGAATCTGTTTGTTTAAGATAGTTATTGGATCCTCTTCATAGGCCAGCTTTTTGTAACCTGGATATTCTGGACTAGGACTGCTCTGGACGGGTCTCCTATGCATTTCCTCAGCATAGCTACATAAAAGACCGGATGAATGGATTCTAATTCTGGAGGCAAATTCAATTAATGGTAAATGCTCATTTTGGCTATTACTGAAATCTAGCACACACGCTCGCAACATGTTTTCGAGCGTCTGAATTGTGCGCTCAGCCTGCTCATCTGTCTGAGGATAGAACGCTGTGCTTAAATTAATCTGCGTTCCCAAACCTTCTGAAATGACTGCCAGAATCTAGCTATGAATTGTGCTCCTCTGTCTGAAATAATGGATACTGGTATTCCATGTAATCTAACTATCTTTCTGATATACAATTCAGCATAATCTTCGGCCAAGAAAGTAGTTCTTACTAGCAAGAAATGGGCTGATCTTTGACAACCTGTCACTTATCACTCATATAGAGTCATGTTTGTGTTTAGTACGGGGTGATCTTGCTACAAAATTCATATGCACCGCTTCTCATTTCCGGAGAGGCACAGCTGTGTCCTGGGTCAAACCCACCTGGTTTCTGATGTTCTACTTTCGCCTGTTGGCAGTTAGGACACTGGGCTACCAGTAGTTCTCTTTAATGTCGTGGTACCTCTTTGTCGTATCGGGATGAAGAGAATAGCGGGCGTAATGCGCCTCGCTCATAAGCTGCTGACGATGCCCCAAAATCTCTGGAGCGCAATGCGGCCTTTATATCGCCACATTTCATCCCCGGTTATCTGAAAATATGTCATCTCTCCTTACTGAATCTTGTGTTCAAGTTAAACCTGGCTAGGGTTTCTATACTGCCGTTCCTTTACTTCCACCACTAACGACAATGCTGCGATATTCTGTATTATCGTTACGTTATCTTTTATTTCTGCTATGTGAATGGCTAAACCAGCTAACTAGCGAAATTCTCGGGTCTATTCCCACTGTTCAGGCGGCAAGTATGCCAACTCCCCATAGATCTATGGCTAAGGGCATCTACTACCGTATTAGCCCTCCCCGCGTGACACAAAATTCTTGATTTTTCAAGTATAAACTACTGCAACTACCTCCAGGTCATGGGTAAGACAATTCTTTTCACGTTTCTTCAATTGCCTGAAAGCATAAACTGTTACTTTACCATGCTGCACCAACCCTCTGTACCTTCTGGCGATACTAACACTGGGGCTGAGGTTAACCTGGCTGTTAACTCTTGGAAGTTCTGCTCACACGCCTCAGTCTACTGGAACTTTTGCTGCCTTCTGTGTCAACTTAGCCAGAGGTGCTGCTAAGGTGGAAAATCCTTCCACAGACCCTCTGCAGTACCCGGCTAACCGCAGGGACTGCGTACTTCGATCGGAGTGGTAGGTCTAGGCTATGTTTCCACTACTTCGATTTTTTTTGTGTATCTATCTGTACACCAGCCTCCGACACAATGTGACCAAAAAGGCTACTAAACTCAACCAAAATTCACATTTACAAAATTCGACATATAACTGACGGTCATACTGGTTTATTATACCGGAGAATCCGACAAGTAGTCTACCGGTATAACTAGAGCTTATATGGCCTTCTGGCCGCATGCTAAAGCTGCTTGTTGCTAAGGTAACCTTGAACGACTATCTGCACACCATGTGCCCGTATCTGATCAGGGGGTCCTGATATCGACCATGACCTCTAATGATCTGGCTGCATAACCTTAAATGACTGAGCAGCCGGGTTGAATGACCCGAATGTGGCAGTAGTCTAGCAATGCTCTAACTGTTCTATTTGAGTACTTGTAATTCATGCATAACTGCAAACTCGTGGGCATCTAATTGCTTTGTTATTTGCTTGAACCACTGTAAGGCTGGGCTTAATCAAATTTACTTCCAGGCGATCAATCTTTGGATCTTCACGGGGAGTCTACTGATCCCCTGGTCTTAATAAACACTGTTCTAGCAGGGTACTATCAATCCCTTACGTCTTGTGTGTATCCACTTGGATCTATACTGCTGTTCTGGGGAATTCTCGGTCTTATAGGTTATTCTGTAACTTCTGGCCTTCCGCTAGGGCTCTGTATCTGAATATCTTACGAAACCCAGCTGAAGTACTAGTCTGTCACTGACTACTGATGTGGACCCTTCCTTGGGGTACCCACGGGTATTCTGACTGGGACGGCCGGCTGACTTATGGGCTGTTCTACATAACAACTGCTAGGTTGACTAAGGCCGACTGTCGCCCACAAGGCTGGGAAAACGACGTATGACCACTTAACATGCTAGAACAATTCTGATATTGCTAATCTCTGAAATCTGCCTACTCGGTCTCTAATCCTGGCTCTGGCACATGCACTACTGTTACCGATCTTCAGGGATGCCTCCCTGCTAATGCAGGCGCCAGCTGGTCGGTAGACTCTCTAACTGCGCCCTTATCCTCTAGCCATCTGTCTTAGGCTAATAACTCTGGTAAGCTCCTAGAGCCTAGATCTGACAATATCACATAAGTCTGTTAATCTAATAACTGAGAACTGAGATAGTTTCTATGACTTCATACGTGACTCACACTTAATCCGACCCTTTTTCTTCTTCTTTTCTTTCTTTCTTCTCCCTCTTTCTTCTCCTTTTTTTTTGGCAAGGGGGTGTCCCGCAATGCAATTTGTATATGCTTTCTATTACTAATCGGCATCTGTGATTGTAGCCCTTATAGGCAGCCACTCACAACATATCTATTATCTGTATACATATATATCGCTAGCTACGTATAATATGTACTGATTTCTGAGGTAATTCATAATCTCTGACCGGTTCTGCTGAATCTCACACCATACATGATACATCGCTTCTATGGCCTAATAATATCTCCTGCCCTAACTTATCATTTCATTGCATTGTCACCCCATTCTA
Organism: Datura wrightii; assembly: GCA_035772735.1. NCBI lineage: Eukaryota > Viridiplantae > Streptophyta > Magnoliopsida > Solanales > Solanaceae > Datura > Datura wrightii. The sequence goes on from JASDFA010000008.1 coordinate 103,566,256, forward strand.
AAAATAACGACATAAACATTCTAGGTATTGTCTGCTGTTTGAAATTCCGCCACTCTTGCGATGTGGGGATCGACGTTCGAATCCTGTAGCCTTACTAGGCATATATTGAGAGCCCATAACTGTCTACTGGGCCTTATCTCTAGGCTACACTAGATTAGAATTGTTGTATCAGTAACTTCTTAACCTTCCCATAGCGGACATACTGCGGTATTCTGAACCGCAATCCTACTGTCAGCCCAAGGCTTAATCCTTAATACGGTATTTTATCAATCCGGGGGTAATTCTAATTTCCCCACAAGATCTGACATTCCTGCTTCTTCCCCTTATCTTACTTAAACTGAACTCTGGGGTTCAAGGTACCTGCCTTTCGTTGCTAATGAGATTACTGATCAAGCCTCGGCCTATACTTCTTCTGGCGTGTATTCAAGCCCATCTGATTCACATGACCTCTATATCTTTCGATGTCACAGCTAGATCATAACTATAATCTTACAGGTATGTCTTTGTCTTACTATCTGTTAACATATGTAACAGAATTGGCCTTTTTCTGACCCGAACTTGACTATTACCCGGCATTTATTACTAACAGGTCTTTTACCCCTACTTTGGGTAAACTAACGGTCTTACTTTCTCTACTGGCTTATTGTCATAAGGGTCTGCACAACTTACATAATCTTAGGGGATCTTTACACTTTCTAATACTTACTAGGATCAATCAGCCCATCTTTACTTACCGCTGAATTCGGCAACCCCATCTCAAGTCTTATGCCCCTTTACTATACTGGCATCGAAACCAAGAGGTGAGAATAGCCCTTTTCTTATTGCAACTAATAAAAGCATTCAACTGTACCATATCTAAAAATATGTATTTGGGATTCCTGCATTTTTCTCTCTTTCTTATACTTACCTGGTGGTCTGACCTTATCTGTAATCTCAATCAGATCTTATATAACTAATAAGTAAGTCAACTCATATGTACATTATACTTCTGACTTCCTATTCTGACGTTATCAACGTATACTAGGAATAATGCCAATGAAGGTATCACGCTGGGAGGTCTCTCATACCTCCTCCTGCTGCTGTAGTTATCATGTAACTGATTGATGCTCTCTTCCGTTGCTATTTCTGAGCTTCTGCCTGTGATAGGGTAATGCTGATTTGCCTTTGTATCTGTAATCAAAGAATACGGTAAGTTCTCAGGGACTAAACCCTATACTATACCGCTCTAAAGCACGACTGACTGAGGAAGAAGGATAACCATCATATCATGCCTCGCAGCCTCCTGCCTATAGTATGTGGTGCACAACACATCCATAGACAAGACTCTACTTAGCACGGCTTGCAGACTCCCTGGGATACGACCTGCTCTGATACCAAGTTTGTCACGCCCCGCCTTGGGGGGTATGACTGGCACCTGGTGCCCTACTAGGATCTGAACTACTGGACTGCTAAGCCTAGGCACGTCTGGTGCCTGGCTGACTCTAACTCACATTTCTGGAAACAAAGGGCTATATAACGGCTGTAAACACAGCCCCCGGCCCATTGGCCTATAGCCTCCTGTACCTGTAATAACAGCTGACCAGAACATGCAACTATAGGGAAACCTATGCGGGCCGACAAGGTCACCATGCTGTCTAGTTATCTGCAACTCAGCAACAAAATACTAGAATGCTACGTGACCGGCAAGGTCACCACTACTGTCAAACTTATGGCCCGACACGGCCAACATAAAAGAAGCAAAAGTACTAACAGCTAACAACTGCACGGCCTCACATGACCGGCTTAACTGACCACAGGGAAATATACAGACTGCAAGCCTCTAGGAAAGATAATAGAAATGATCGGGACAGGGCCCCGACCTACCCGTACTGTACAACAAAAAGAACTGGACTACACCTCTAGAAATTCAGTCTCCGGATGACAGGAGCTAAATACTCAACCGCTGATGGGGATCACGTGGTATCGCCTGCTCGTCTATGGGTACTTGCAGGCAAGTAATGCAGCGCCCCACCGGGCGTCAGTACCACTGGTACTGAGTATGTAAAGCAACAACTGAAAGAAATGTCTGAGAAACAATGATATAACTGATGAAACTGAAATAGAAAGGAATGAATTAACTGTCTGATAATGTAAATCATACCTTCTCTCATTTACACTGGAAAGAAGTAAAAGTCATACCTGGAGACATATCCCTCTACTGCTGATCTACTCGTATCTAACATAGCATGGCATAACATGAAATAACATAACATAGCACACACAAACCTTACCCGGCCCCCATAAGCCGGGAGGTACAACCAGCACAGAATCTATACCCCTACCCCGGTCATCCCATCTCCTATAATGGCTGTAAGCATCCCGCCGGTCCCCTAGGTATGCACTTGGGCTCGCTGAGCCCCTGACTATAACTGCATCTGAGTCCGGAGGACTCCTGAATCTGCACCCGGGCGTATCCGCTCGACTGGGGTGTGTAAGGGTCGATCAAGGCACAAATATGGGGAAAAACTGGCATCCCATCTTCGTCCCCTGGCGGGACGGCATGCCACTCCGTAGAGTGACGTATCCTCGTCCTCTGGCGGACGAGTCGATACAGCTATTAACCCTGGGCGGTCATGGATGCTAGGTAATCCAACCCCAAACAATACAACGGTCTCAACTGGTAATACTATCTGTGTATCTCACATACTGAGGCTACTAGGGGTAAAGTACCGTATATATATTACATACTGAACTAATGATAGTAATCTGTACGTATCTGTTACGTGCTGAGGCAGGTGAATATATATAAATATGAACATAATCCCCTGCCAGACTGTACTGGGGCAAATGCTATACAAGATAATGTTTCTATTGAAAACTCTGCTGTTTACTAAGTTTCTGTATACGCTAAATGCTGGACTAGTGATAGAAATATGTACATGCTTAATACATGCTGAGGCTGGAAGTACTATATATATGTGTACGAATATAGTCTTTCTGCTGAACTATGTTGTATACTGATTTTCTATAGTAACCTGATTTACTATTCCTGACATGCTTTCTAAACTTCATTTTAGCCTGCTATTCTATTTCTGAAGTGCTTTACGGATACTGTACTACTCCGCGGGGTTTCAGCTGAACACAACAATATCTTAACATGGTATATTACATCACACACTGAATATACTGGGCAATCTCTAACGCTTGCGTTAGAATCTATATCATACTGATAGGTTTCATACACATTACAACCCAATGTTTCTCACATCGTACCAACATTCATAATAACGCAACATTTGACTTCTGAACATTCTACTGGTCCGTAATTTGTTACACTACACTGATATTACTTAACTTGCTGAAGGAAACTAACTTTACATACCTTATCCTTGAACTATTCGTCTGTCGGACGAAGCTCGGTCGGTACTTTAACTATTTTCTCCCAACTGCATTCATAAACATATCAATCAATACTGAATACAACTTTATTTTAAAAAGGCAACGTCACTTTCGATATAGTTTATAACCTAAACTTAGTTTTATCGAAAGACGGTCAGAAACTCGCTATTTTTCAGAGGTCCAGAAGGGAGAAATGTTCACTTCACAGCTAGGAACACATAGACACTAATTTAGGGCAATTCCACTTACCTTAGCTCGGTGGCTCGACGATTCGTCGGCCATATTTTACGAAACTGAATCCGTAGGAATGCTCTCTGCTGCTAAATACCTCTGTATCTGGAGTTAATTTGAGTTTGGGCAGCGTTTGGCAGCGTAATCGGACGAAAATTATTTAATTTCTTCGTTCCTCCTTTCTCTCTGCGTTTGCCCTCTGTTCCCTGGAATTTCTTTTGATTTTAAATGAAATTAAACCGAAGTGGGGCTTATATACTTGAGCCTGAACTTGGGCAACGTGTCACGGAGCCATCGCGGAGGCCTCACCTCCGTGACACGCTGCCATCGCGGAGGGGCTCTGCCTGGCTCCTCCCGCGATGGTTCGACGGGTTTCTCGTCCGATCTTTTTCCCGGGCCTTTCTACAGCACGTATGGCCTTCAGATGTGCTTAACCAACGTGCGAATAGGTCGTCTAGGTGCCAGGAATTCTACGGGGTATAACAGAATTTTAGCTAATAACAACAATTATCATAATAGACATGCTTCTGGTATTCTTACTGAGATTCAAACTGAGCTATCATGCTAAGGAAACTAACTTGCCGAAGGAAACTTATTTAACATACCTCGTTCGTCGATTAACTGGCGAGCTTTAGTACATATTCAACTATTCTTCTCAACTGCAATCGTATTACTGGGTGAAAATGACCAGTTTCAGTACTAAATCAGAGAAAATGATAGCTCTATATATAAATATTAACTATAATTTAATTTGACGGAACACGGTCGAAAACTCATAATTTCTCGAAAGTCCAGAAGAGAGAAATGCTTACTTTAAGCCTATGATCGTATTGACATTAGTTTGGAGCAATTCCAAAACTTTAGCTCGGCGGGGCTACGATTTGCCGGGCGAATTTCGTGAAAATAACTTTGTAGCAATGCTCCTTATAGCCTTAAACTTTAATACCCGAAGTGAATTTTGAATTCGAACGGCATTTCATAGCGTAAATGGATAAAAACTATTTGATTTCCTCATACTCTCTCAAGTCTGGCCGTTTATATATCTAAAAAATGAAATGAAATCAAAGGGAGGAACTTATATATATTTGAGGCGGTGGATAGGGATCTGTAGCACGGACCCTATCGCGCCAATCTAGGGCCGTGTTACGGAGCCCATCGTGGAGGGCATGGTCCGTGCCACGCTGCCCCTTTGTGCAGCTGGCCCGACCTCCTCTCGTGTGGTCCCGACTCCGTGCCCGTTCGACCTTTCTCCGGGCCCCTTTCTTGCACGTATTGCACTCTAAAACCCTTAACCAACGTACGAATAGGCCATCTAACATTAAAAACTTACAGGGTGTAACATCTCTAATGCCTAACTTCATATTATATATATATATATATATATATATATGTGTGTGTGTTATTTCAAGACATTTTGTTATCACATAATAATTTATTTTATTAAATTTTGCATAAAAGACAAAAAGAAAAGCTCCATAAATATTTTTTTAGATGACTACAGATTTACAATAACTAGCTTAATAATAAAGATAACAAGACAATTAACTAAATTAAAAGACTCGATAATTATATCACTAAATTCTCGTCCATTCACTAGTTTCATATTCAAGAACTCCAATTAGTGTTTTCACATTAATTATTTAGTTTCAGAACTCTCCCCCTCATCTGGCTCAGGGACAACATTCAAATCAAATTTGAATCGCTCAGCCAAAATATTGCTTCTTACTATTTTTTTATTTTTTCCAATCGCTACTTGAGTGCTAGCATCTGCTCCGACCAGTGTTTATTAGGTGGTATTTCTGAATCAGGGTTCAAGATCTTGTACCTTATTTTTCTGCTTTTTTCCTTCTCGTTCATTATTTGCCGTTCTTCACGGAGATTATCAAATGCCTGAAAGACGTTTGATTTTCCCCCATCAGCTTGATCAACAACTTTAGAATTATTTATTCCATTCAAGAAATTTATCAATTATTTTTCTATACTAGTGGATCCAGAATATGACTTTCCACTAGGTGAAAAGAGCATAACACCAACATCTGCTCCCGTCAAAGTTGAAAATTCACCAGCTTTCCTGAACAAGCTCTCTTTTCTTTTTGAAAATGTAACATCGCGTGCTTGTTTAGACTCAATCAATTTCAATTCGATCTTTGGCCTACCTTTATCCTTCATACTTTCCTTGGAAATAACAAAAATTTAAAGAAGAAATTAAGCAAATATTTTGACTGAATAAGCCTGAGCAATTTTGAAAAAAATGCCCATATAATTTATAGTTGAAGCACGACTTTGTTTATCACGTTTAATTAATACATTCAGTTATATTAATCTATAAAGAGATTATCATGAAATCTAATAAAATTATATTACTATATTATACTGCAATTCAATTAATGAAAAAGGTCAAAAATATCTTTAAACTATTGAAAATAGGTCAAATTACCTCCGTTATATTTTTGGGTTAAAGATATCTTTGTTGTTATATTTTTGCTCACAAATACCCTCCAACTATTCAAATAGACTAATCTACCCTTCCTTCTAACAGTTGTTCTAACTGAAAATTCAAAAGCTTGGCCAAATATACTCTCTCAAGATTTGGCTGAAAAAACAAAAGCCTCAATTAAACACAGAAAACAAAATTATCAATCTATAGTGATTTCAAAAAATTAGACATAGCACTATTATTTCTAACTCTAATGCACATATTAGTCTTCAATGAATATAATACAATATCCTTGTCTATGCTCCTGTGCTGGTATACTCTAGAATTACTTCCCATCTTGATGTCATAGATCTTTCCAGCAAAGCCTGCTTTAAGGAGGTAGTTCCTCGCAGCCCTTCCCCTTGATTGTTTCACCACCTATTTCCACTCTGGCTCCCATCCCATAACAGTTCTCTTCCACTTCATCCACCGCAAGACATCTTACCATACAATTTTTATGTAGCTATCCTCAAAAAATAAGTGTAGTAATTTCATCACAGTTATTGCTTAGACACAACTATTGTTTACATTTAATCCCCACTTGTTTAGGATATTTTTAGTTCTTAGTCTCTCATATAAAGTCAATCATGAATGAATACTAACTTAGAACATGTTGCATATCAAAATTTTTTCATATTACAGTCTTTAAGTCCAATCTAATACACCTGTAAATCTTAGGGATCTAAAACTTGTCTTTGTAAGCACATTAATTGCTTGAGATCAGAGTAGGTCAATGCTTCTTCATATTCAAAATTTCTCTAACCATCCATGATACATGTCTTGATACTTTCTTAGTTGGATGTCTTGCCTCTTTATATAATAGGTATGTATCCATGTGACCCATATTATTTCTTTATTCAGTCTTAAAGCCCAAAACAACTTCCATATAGCTATTTGATTCCATATTCTCAAGTTCAAGAACATTTAAACCTCCTGCATTCTTAGGTAAATATATCCTTTCTCATGATACAAGAGCTCTCTGTAAAATATTTATTGGGATTCTTCAAAGATTAATTAGCCTTGAACATAAGGTGATGTGAACTGAAAAATGGTAAGAAATAAAGTGAAGAGAAGAGAAGGTTGACATTTTGCTTTCTTATAAGTGAACTTTTTCCATCATTGATAAGAAAGAGAAAAAGTTTTATGCTTATATTAAGAAACATATCATCTAACTCATAAATAATTGATAAGAGAGACTCCCACGCGCCGTCGTCGTTACTTGGCTCGGCCTCGGCTTCAGCGCTTCTAATTTGATCAAATGATTTGATTGATAAATTTTTTGGACCAAATTTATTTGTTCTATTTTTATTAATTAATTTTCTTTTCTAATTTTCTAATATTAATTCGTGTGGAATTAAAATTAATTCGCAGAAAATTTTTCTCGTTATGAATTTAAATAAATTAGCAAGCAGAATATTTAGAGACTTTGCTTCATTTATGTACACACAAAAATGCATACAGCGAACAGATTTCTTCCCCTCAATTCTGCATCCTGCATTACAAAATAAAGTAAGTGTCATGTGATTTACTTCATTTGTTGAGTTTGCTGAAGTTTTACAATTTTCAAGTCAGTATTGTAGAACAATGTTCCGTTCTATCTAGAGAAAAATTAATCCATAATCTTGGCAATTATGAGGGGATTAAATTCCTTAAGGTAACACAGTTTTCTATTGGCTTTGGAATTTTTTATTTTTAATGTTCTACTGTTTCTTCTACAGTTTTTGCTTACTAACTTGAATATTGGAATAACAAACTTAAATAATTTAATTGCTATTTTTTTCCTGTATTCTATTTAAATGGAGATTAAAATCATCAGATTTTCTACTCCATTATTATACTCAGTTTGAAGATATCAAAACTTCACGGAGTATATACTCTTGATTTTATTTGGTTTGAAAATATAAAATAGAAATGGGAGAACCAATAAATGTTAATGGTTCAGTTTCTGTGGCCTCGCCGAGTCGTGTAACTCCTACACCAGCAATAGCACGGGCAAAAAAGTTCGAGAAATTTTTTGGGATAGGCTTCAAATGCTGGCAACAGAAGATGTGCTTCTACTTGACCCCTATATCCCAGTTTTGTTAGATAAAACTTCTGACAATAAATGTCTTGTGGTGACGGAGGCTTGGAAATATTTTGATTTCTTATGTAAGAATTACATTCTTAATAGGGTTAGAAGATGGCCTGTATAATGTCTACAGTGTCTATAAATCTTCTAAAGAATTGTGGAATGATCTGGAGAAAAGTACAAGACTGAGGATGTTGGACTAAAGAAATTATAGTTGCCAAATTTCTAGAGTTCAAGATGATAGACAGCAAGAGTGTCATGTCACAGGTCCGAGAGTTACATGTCATAATTCATGATCTCCTTGCTGAAAGTATGATCTATATCAATATTTTTTAATAAGTATTAACTACTTTGGTAATAATAATTTTATTATTATTGAAGAAACGATCATCAACGAAGTGTTTCAAGTAGTTGCATTTATTAAGAAGTTACTCCCTTCGTGGAAGGACTTCAAAAACTACTTAAAACACAAATGCAAGAAAATAAAGTTGGAGGATCCGATTGTTCGTCTGATGATTGAAGAGAACAATAGATCTGCAGAAAGGAAGGCAAGTGGGAATTCAGTAATAGCAGGAGCAAATATTGTTGAAACTTCTCCAACAATTTCAAAGAAAAGGAAGAGGCTTGCTGGACCGAAAAATCTTTCAAACAAAAAAAAGTTCAAAGAAAATTGCTATAACTGTGGAAAGTTTGGTCACATGTCATCAGAATGCATGCTCCAAAGAAGGATCAAGCAAACATGACAGAAATGAATGAAGTCGTGTTTCAAAATGCAACTTGGTGGGTAATTTCAAAGAATAGTGGATAGATTCTGGTGCAACCTGCCATGTTTGCCCAAACAAGAAACTATTTGGTTCCTGCATTGTGGCTGGACCCAATGACACAATTTTCATAGCAAATTCTTCTATTACAAAATTGAAGGAACGGGCAAGATAGACTTGAAAATGACATCAGGCAAAATTGTGACTCTGAACAACAGGGGCAGATTCAAAATTTAAAATTTATGCGTTCAGTCTTTTAAAAATTTTAGGATTGAACCCATTATATTTTTAGAATTATGGGTTCATATATATTATTTATTATAATTTTAATAAATTTTTACACATAAATTTATACTTCGCGTCGAAAGTTATGGGTTTAATTGAACCCATAACTTTATGTTACATTCGCCTTTGCTGAACAATGTCCTTCATATTCCTGAGATGCAGAAGAATTTGGTGAAAACATCGCTTCTGGTCAAAAACGAAGTCAAGTGTGTTTTTATTTTTGATAAAATTATAATTAGCAAGAATGACATGTATGTAGGAAAGGTTACCTCATAGAGGGTCTTTTTAAACTCAATCTAATCTCTGTTGACATGAAAAAATGTTCTGCTTCTTCTTACTTACTTGCATCAAATAGCTTATGGCATACATGTTTGGGATATGTAATTACAAAACCTTGTGAAAAATATTTAACTTGGAAGTATTGCCTAAATTTGAATGCAATAATTCAAAAGGTCAAGTTGTGTGGAATTTAAGTATGCTAAGCATCCTTGTGAGTTAATTGAAAGGAATTTCAATCCTTCAAATTTAATTTATACAGATATTTGTGATATGAAGTCAATACCATCTCACGATGAAAAAAAATATTTCATAACTTTTATTAACGATTGCACTTGGTATTGCTATGTTTATTTACTTAATAGCAAAGATAAAACAATTAACACATTCAAATAATACAATAATAAAGTTGAAAATTGATACACAATTTAACAAGAAAACTAAAATAATTAGAAGTGATAGGGGTGGTGAATATGAATCTCTTTTTGAAGAAACATGTTTGGAATATGACATTATTCATCAAACAATAGCCCCTTACATGCTACAATCAAATGGGATTGCGGAAAGAAAAAATAGGACATTAAAAGACATGATAAATGTCTTGTTGATAAGTTCTTGTTTACCACAGAACTTGTGAAAGGAAGCTATCCTTACGGCTAACCGAATACTCAATCAAGTACCTCATAGTAAAATAAAGTCCATTTCATATGAGAAATAAAAAGGAAGAAAACTCAACTTGAAATATTTCAAAGTGTGTGGGCACTTAGCTAAAGTACAAGTTTCTGAAGCTAAAAAAATTAAAATAGGATCGAAAAATGTAGACTATTTTTCATAGGATATGCAACTAACAGTAAAGCATATTATTTTCTAGTTCATAAATTAGAAATTTTCGATATTCACATTAATATGGTAATTGAATCATATAATGTCAAATTTTTTAAAAAAATATTTATCCATATGAAAAGAATTGTGAGTCATCTAGTGAAAGACCTAAACAACCTCGAGAAGAAACAAATGAAAGTAGGTCAGACGTAAAGAGTCCAAGACATAGAAAATATCAAAGGACATCTATTTCCTTTGGTCCTAATTTTTTGACATTTTTAGTGGAGAATGAGCCTCAAACATTTCAAGGAAGCAATGTCTTCCTCAGAAGTACAATATTGAATAGAGGCAATCAATAGTGAAATAGAAACTATACTAAACAATCATACTTGGGAACTAGTCGACCTTTCTCCAAGAAACAAACCTTTAGGTTCCAAATAGATTTTCAAAACGAAAGTGAAAAGTGGTGGCACTATGAAAAAATATAAGGAAAGACTTGTTGTCCAAGGTTCCAGACAAGGAGAAGGTCTTGATTATTTTGACACATACTTGCTGGTAACGAGGATTACATCTATTTGGGTATTAATAGCATTGACCACCGTGTACGGTCTTCAAATCCATCAAATAGATATAAAAATATCTTTCTTAAACGAAGACCTAGAGGAAGAAATTTATATGAATCAACCCAAAAGGTTTGAAGTTATAAAAAAAAGGTGTCTCTACTTGTTAAGTCATTGTATGGACTGAAACAAGCACCAAAACAGTAGCATGTAGAATTTGATCGAACAATATTGGCAAATAAATTTAGGATTAATGAATGTGATAAATATATTTTCATTAAGAATACTTCAAAGGATATAGTCATTATTTGTTTACATGCTGATGATATGTTGATAATGAGTAAAGATAATGCCGACATAAATGCTACTAGCGTATGCTTGCTAGCAAGTTTGACATGAAAGACTTAGGAGTTGCAAATTTAATTTTAGGAATCAAAATCCATCAAACTCCATAAGATCTAGCATTGTCTCAAACTCATTATATTAAAATGGTGCTTGAAAAATTTAAATATTTGGAGTTCAAAGTTGCAAAGACTCCAATTGATGTAAACCTTAATATTACAAAGAACCAAGGTCAAAACAAGTCTCAAATGGATTATGTTCATGTATTGAAAAGTTTGATGTACATTATAAACTGTACACGACCAGATATAGTTGGTAGAATAAGTAAGTAAATTGAGTCGATCAACAAGTAATCCTAATCAAACTCATTAGATGACAATGAAACAGTTGTTGAGGTATTTAAAACATACCCAATACTGTTCTTTGCACTACAATAAATATCATGTAGTAATTGAAGGATATAGTGATGCAAATTGGATCACTGAATCATCTGAAGTGCAATCCACCAGCGGATATATTTTCATCATTGGTGGAGGACCAGTGTACTAGAAATCATCTAAACAGATGTGTATTGCTCGCTATACAATGAAGTTTGAATTTATAGCTTTGGGAAAAGCCGGTGAAGAAACAGAATGGCTATGGAATCTCTTAAAAAATATTCTTTTTTGGCCTAAACTAGTGGCTCCTATATGCATACATTACAATAGTTAAGCTGCAGTAGGAAGGGTTGAAAGTGTTATGTATAACGGAAAGTCACATCACATATAACAAAGATATAATACTGTTAAATAGTTAGTCTCTAGTAATTATCACAATTGACTATGTAAAAATCAAAAGATAATGTATCAGATCCACTTACAAAAGGCCTGACTAGAGAGGCGGTTGATAAAACATCGAATGGAATGAGATTATGGTCAATTATTATAATGGAAACTCTACCTAGCTGGCTAGAGATCCCAAGATTTAGGTTTAAGGAGATCAAATAAAATTATGAATGACAGTTTAATATTGTCACCGGAAGCAATTGATTCTCATGATAAGACAATGTTTATAAATAAGGATAAAGTATTATGACTTTTTAATGATTTTTAAGTTTGACATGATATGATCAAACAATGTATCTACGAGTTACATGTTTAGAAATTACCTATATGAGTGTGAAGTGTAAGTCGCTTCAAGAAGAACTATTGTAAGGCCAATTCTCTATGCACTCATGAAACCAAGTGGTATTCATGGATGAAACAAACACAATAATGAGAACCAAAAATATTACGGATTAATTGTGTGACATAGGTTGTCTAGGTATATATCAAAGTCCGACGGTTCAAGGATATTACATCCACCAGTTGACCAAGTATACATGATGTATGTTCACTACGAAAAGTTAAAAGCAAAATCTACTTACCCAAATGAAATTAATCTTTATTTGTAAATCACACAGTTTTTTCATGCATATTTTTATAATATAGTTATTTCCAATTTATGTGGGAGATTTTTGGGATTCTTCAAAGATTAAGTCTTGAAGATAAGGTGATGTGATGTCACGCCCCAACCCAAGGAAACATGACTGGCACCTGGTGCCACCCCCTGATAGGAGCATATGCGATGCTTAAATTTAAAATAAAGGCCAGAACTGATGAGGTTTTGCATAAAATACCATACTGATAGTAGTAATAAATAGAACGTGGAAAGTATGTCTTATGCTACTAGGGTCGTCAAGACCACATACAACCAAAAGGCATACAAAAGGACTCACATCACCTACTACAGCATTTACAACCCAACAGGCACCGTCTATGAGCCTCTAAAGAGTTTAACAAGTTTATACTGATTGGCACAGGGTCCCGACCTACCCAATATGTACACAAAATCACAAAAAGGTATCACTGAATAAACTGGAGCTTACCACACCTATCTGGAACTCAACTCAACCTTGGGGACCTCGATCATCCTGATGGTAAGGACCTGCAGGCATGAATGCAATGCCTGACTAGGGCGTCAGTACACAATGTACCGGATATGAGAGGCGACTATAAGACAAGAGTTCATAAACGAACATGGCAATTCACGTACCCGGGACATATAAGAAGCTCTAAATAACAATATAACACCACCAATCAATACAAAGATAACACAAATAAACTATATCATCAATCAAGCACTACCAGACCATCTCTCGACTGTGCAGTTAGCTAGCTTAATCCATCTAGGAGAACCAACACAATCCCAGGAAGACTAAGACATGTCGGTCCACTCTCGAATCATGTCTTGATTTGACACTACGGAGGATATTATCCTCAACCTCGTAGGTCGATCAACCGTTTGGCTCAACCCCTCAGTCGAAAACACTCTCGTGCGTTAGGTATCCACAAGCCCCAAGACCTAAATTAGAACATACAACCATAATCACAAATATTCATAATCAATGTTGACAAGTAAGGACCCTAAACAGACCTCAATCGACTCACGATGGCGATAACTGACACAAACTAATTCTAAGGGTTGCTCGACTCGACAATGTGCCCACTGGCACACGAGTCTAAACAAACCCTATGACAACATCAACCCACAATACCACACTACCAGTAGCCCAACCAAGGGTACACCTATCATGAATTCAAGGATTTATGAGACAGCCCACATGCACGATAATAACACTAGCACAAGTCTACAGAAATCATACCGAAAAAGGGAACAAACGGCCTATACATACCTCGACGTTGATGAACCTAAGCTAGCCAAACCTCCACTCCCCAAGTGTTTTGCCCCATTTTAGGATAATAGACATGGACAAACAAACACAAAAATATAATGAACAAATAAATGAATTTTAAAATTAAGGGGCCGAACCTTGTAAAGGCGCCTACGTATCACCGAGGGGAATCAGGCCAGACGTAGTTTTACGCTTACAGGGAGGGGTAATTTTAGCCTAAAGGAATCATCCCGTGCAACTTAAATAATACTTCGCAACCATATAGATTGCTCGTATTATTCAGCGAGCATAAACTATCATATCCCGTCTACCCACCTAATTAATTGATTATTAACCCTAAAGCGTTTCTAGGCGAAGAAGACTAGCGTCCTAATATTTGTCTACCCGTCTCAAGCCTAATGTCCAAGAGGCAGTGGATAACTAGTTTGAATTTTGGGTCTAGAAATCTTAGGGCTATTTGAACAGTGATTAAACGTCGAGTAAGAATAACAACTAGCATATAAAGGTTCTCAAAATATGCCTCTATTAGAACAAGTTATGAAAAACATATTTTGAGAAGAGTGTGCACAGATCCTGTAAACATGATTTCCAATGCAAATGTAACAGTTAACAGAATACATGAATTAAGTAAAATAATTCTTTAACCTATAGGTACTATTTCTAAATATGAGAAGTAAACCTCGCAAGCATTATTTATGATATGCAGTCATTATTCTGATATTAAGGACAGAAATGAAGTATGACCTGGCAATATTTGTTCAGCACGTTCCAAAGTTTAATCAATGTGCCTTATTGAGAAGGTGTACCTTAGATCTAAACAAGTTATTATCCACAACATCTATTACGATTAATTGAGCAGGCGTGATACAAATTTCCAACGGATTTCAGACAGTGGCTCGAAAGGTAAATTCTAGTTTATAACAAACTATTGGAAGATTAGCATTTATATCCTACAGTCATGATGTCTAACAAGCCATTATTCAATTTTTAGAAACCATATGTAAAAAGAAAACCAAACAATCCTTAAAACAAATTTTCTTGATATTGAATAGACAGACAAGATAATTTTGTTTACTAACAATTAAATATGACTTGTGCTTTAGAATTAGATATTATAGTTCCAAAGCATCATTTTTAATTAAAACAATTAATCCTTTTATTATCTCTATGAAATTTAAATTGTCTATTTCGGATTGAAATCCTAGTGCTACGTATAAATTTGAATTCCTATAGGCATGATTTCTAAGTATTGATGTCCTATAGACATGATATCTAATGAGCGATGTATACGTTAGTCCTATAGGCATGCTTTCTAGATGATTTTAGCAATTAGAAAGAAAACAGTAAAAAAATAGAGCCCCGCCCCCCATAAACCCCTTTTTACTATTATCAGCGTTCATTTACATTGTTACATACCAACAAAATAAAATAACTGAAATAAATACATCACAAAGTATAAAATTAAATTGATTAAACTACAATCCCTCCTATCCCAGCGAACTCTTCATTCCAAATCAAAGGGTAACCTGTTAAACAAGCTTATACGACCAAATTTGTACATATATTTTATTCTGAATCTCAGAAACACAATTAATTAATCAGACATTCTTATAAAAATATTTATTCGAGCACGTTATGTTACAATATGCAGACACATATTGAGGCACATAAAACTCGTATTATCATGATATGATGCAAACAATAAGTTCAAGTAGTGTCATATCGAGATTAAAAATAGAGAAGTGAACTAACCGGTTAATCAATAAGAATAAAACTACAACCATAGATTTCAAAGTGAGCTTTTCCAATAATTAAAACCCGAACGCAACACTTCAAGATTACAAGGATCTCGTGGATCCCGAGCAGTGTTCGTGTTGAGTCGGGGCAGGAAAAGAATATGAACTTAGAAGGAACGAAGCAATAGTAAAGTAATATTTCGAATAAATTCTAAAGGGAGGAGAGGGATGTTTAAATAGCAAATCAATCAAAAGTATAAAGGGAAGGGGAATATCAAAAATTAATTTCAAATAATCACCTACCATATGCAAATAAGTTAATTGATTTAATGAAATTAAATCAAATCAGGGGAAGAAAAATCTCTTTACCAAAACTGATCATATATTGAAGAGAAAGGAAAATTAACTAAACGCAAGGAAATATGGTCTTACCAAATTTATTTAAACAACTATTAATATTTAAATCAAAGAAAAAAATGTTGGATTAACACAATCCCTTCTAACGGAGTAAATCAATCAATTAGGTAAATTAGTCCAAGTTTACCAATAATAGCCAAATAATGCAACCGTTTTAAATTAGTAAAAGGCATAACACTTTAATATTAAATAAGTGCTCCCGTTTAGGGTCATCAATCAAGAAAAAAACTTTCCTTCACGAAATAGTCAAATCAAATTGCAACCCATTTCTACCATATATATTTGTCACATAATTTAAAAGACTGAAGAAGAGAAATGACCTCAAAATTTTCCCTAAATATGAAAGTAACAAAGTTATGCATAATCAATTAAAGACAAGATTAAAAGGAAACATGAGTCCTATAGAATTTTCCTTATCAGGATAAATCGAATCAATTTAAAGCAGAAATCATATTGCACCAAACAAACTTGAAATTACCAAAATTAATATACATGAGAGTCGTCAAGCTTATATAGAGAAGTAGATGAATTAGCAAATTATTATGACCCTAAGAATCGCTCTTAGGGTATGTATGTCCGAAATTTATCAACACATGAGGAATAAAGAATGAATAAGACTGTACCAAATAAGTTTAAGGTCATTGCAAATAAGTACTTGACCGGTCACATGATTTAACATTCACACACAGGAAGCAAAAATAATTGAATTACTACAGTTCATCATGTGGGAGCTGTTCAAAATTAAACTCGGTAAAGGAAGAAAATCAATCTAATATAATCATTGGTACATAAGGAGGATATGTCAAACAAAAGACTAAAATTGGAGCAAACACTACACCAAGAATTTGGAAAAAATTTAAAGCATATTCTAGTTCCAAATATTGCTATGTTTAAAAATAGGCTTCGGCCATGAAAGAGAAAACAAAATTACTAAGTCAAGAATCTGCATTACCTTATGAAGTAAATTATAGATGTGCTACTAAATTTTGAAGGTGTATAACAGGTTTGATAAAATTAGGATTAAGTCAAGTCATAAAAACTTAAAGGGATTTTCGCATAATAGAATATACAATTAGAAAAGGGCGTTAATTAGCCGGGAAACAGTGAATCTACTGGCACCAAACTTACAATATTGGATCCGTTGAACCAACATACTAGCGAGGAAGCATATATGATACCAAAGAGTCGGTGTTGCTGGTCGAAGAGGTGTAGACGAAAATGAAAAGGAGAATAAGGGTGGTTTCAACTAGTTTCTAGGTGGGGATACTGTTAGTGATGGCGGCGTTTTTGGGTGGTGCTGGTGGAGAAAGAGAAGGTGAGAGTAGAGAGGATAGCAGCGAACCTGGTGGCGGAAGCAGATGTTTTGGCTGTTGTCTGGTGAGAAGAGAGGAGATGGAGGAGGCGGCACAGGTAGTCTTGTTGATAGAGGGAAGAGCGGTGGCGAGAAAAAGAAAAAAAATGCAGAAAAAGAGTAAAGGGGGAGGCGGCGCTGCTGACCGGAGGTGAGCAGACGACGAGGGAGAGGGGAGAAAGGAGATGAGGCGACGCGGGTATAGTTGAAAAGAATGAAGGAGAACACTAGGGTTTTGGGTGGTATATTCTTAGATAAGGAAATAGGTTAGGTTAATTTCGGCCGATCAAATTAAATGAACGGCTGAGATCAAACGTAATATGGATGGGTCGGATCCGGGTGAGTCGGACGGGTTATGGCCTTAATTGGGTTGGACTCACTTGATGGCTGAAATTGAATTTAAATAATTGTCACACCCCGCCTTGGGGGGTATGACTGGCACCTGGTGCCCTACTAGGACCTGACCTGCTGGACTGTTAAGCCTGGGCACATCTGGTGCCTGGCTGGCTCTAACTCATATTTCTGGAAACAAAGGGCTATATAACGGCTGTAAATACAGCCCCCGGCCTGTTGGCCTATAGCCTTCTGTACCTGTACTAGCAGCTGACCAGAAACATATTATCTCAGGGAAACCTATGCGGGCCGACAAGGCCACCATGCTGTCTAGTTATCTGTAACTCAATCATAAAGCACAAAAGGAAACTACGTGACCGGCAAGGTCACCACTACTGGCAAGCTATGGCCCCACACGGCCAAAGTAAAAGAAAGCGAGAATACTGACAACTAAACAACTGCATGGCCTCACACGACCGGCTCATCTGACCACAGGGAATATATAGACTGCAAGCCTCTAAGAATAGCAATAGAACTGGTCGGGACAGGGCCCCGACCTACCCGTACTATAAAACAAAAGAACTGAAGTACACCTCTGGAATTCAGTCTCCGGATGACAGGAGCTGAATACTCGATCGCTGACAGGAATCACGTGGTGTCACCTGCTCGTCTATAAGTACCTGCAGGCAAGTAATGCAGCGCCCCACCGGGCGTCAGTACCGCTGGTACTGAGTATGTAAAGCAATAACTGAAAGCAAAATCTGAATACAATAATATAACTGAAGAAACTGAAGTAGAGAGAATAGACTAACTGTCTGATAATGTAAATCATACCTTCTCTCAATCTTTACTGGGAAGGGTAAGAGTCATACCTGGAACGTATCGTGCTACTGCTGATCTACTTGTATCTAACATAACATGGCATAACATGAAATAACATAACATAGCACACACAAACCTTACCCGGCCCCCATAAGCCGGGAGGTACAACCAGCATAGAATCTATACCCCTACCCTAGTCATCCCATCTCCTATAGTGGCTGTAAGCATCCTGCTGGTCCCCTGGGTCTGCACTTGGGCTCGCTGAGCCCCTGACTATAACTGCATCTGAGTCCGAAGGACTCCTGAATCTGCACCCGGGCGTATCCGCTCGACTCGGGTGTGTAAGGGCCGATCAAGGCACAAATATGGGGAAAAACTGGCATCCCATCTTCGTCCCCTGGCGGGACGGCATGCCACTCCATAGAGTGACGTATCCTTGTCCTCTGGCGGACGAGTCGATACAGCTATTAACCCTGGGCGGTCATGGATGCTAGGTAATCCAACCCCAAATAACACAACGGTCTCAACTGGTAATATTGTCTGGGTATCTCACATGCTGAGGCTAATAGGGGTGAAGTATCATATATATATTACACGCTGAGCTAATGATAGTAATCTGTACGTATTTAATACGTGCTAAGGCAGGTAAGGACGTATAAATATGAGTATAGTCTCCTGTCGGGCTGTACTGGAGCAAATGCTATATAAGACAATGTTTCTGCTGAAAACTCTACTGTTTACTAAGTTTCTGTATACACTAAATGCTGTACTAGTAATAGAAATGTGTACATACTTAATACATGCTGAGGCTGGAAGTAATATATATGTATGTACGAATATAGTCTTCTGCCAGACTATACTGAGGCTAATGCTGAACATGATATACACTCCCTGCTGAAACTATGCTGTATACTGATTTTCTATAGTAACCTGAGTTACTATTCCTAACATACTTTCTAAACTTATTTTAGTCTACTATTCTATGTCAGAAATGCTTTACGGATACTATACTACGCCGCGGGGTTTCAGCTGAACACAACAATATCTTAACGTAGCATATTACATCACATACTGATAGGTCTCGTACACGTTTCAGCCCAATGCTTCTCATGTTGTACCAATGTTCATAATAACGCAATACTGAACTATACTGTATCTGAGATATTATCTGACTGTCTGCCTATACTGTAACTGAGATATCATCTGACTATCTGATGTTGCTTTACTAACTTGATTCTGAGTATATGTATATCATAATATCATAAAAACATGCTTACTAAATTCAAACTAGACTTAGTGCTCGACTTATAAGTTCTTTCTTCTGTACATCACGCTATCAATCGTACTGGATTACTAACTTGCCGAAGGAATTAGCTTTACATACCTTATCCTTGAATTATTCGTCTGTCGAACGAGGCTCGGCCGGTACTTCAACTGTTTTCTCCCAACTGCATTCATAAACATATCAATTAACACTAAATACAACTTTATTTCAAAAGGCAACGTCACTTTCGATATAGTTTATAGCCTAAACTTAGGCTTATCGAAAGACGACCAGAAACTCGCTATTTTCAGCGGCCAAGAAGGGAGAAATATTCACTTCACAGCTAGGAACACATAGACACTGATTTAGAGCAATTCCACTTACCTTGGCTCGGTGGCTCGACGATTCGTCGGCCGTATTTCGCGAAACAAAATATGTAGGAATGCTCTCTGCTGCTAAATACTTCGGTATCTGGGATTAATTTGAGTTTGGGCAGCGTTTGGCAGCATAATCGGACGGAAATTAATTAATTTCCTTCGTCCCTCTCTGCTCTCTACGTTTTCTGGAAATTTTTATAAGTTTCTATCATTTAAAACCGAAGTGGGGCTTTATATACTTGGGCCTGGACAAGGCCAACGTGTCACGGAGCCAACGCGGAGGCTCCTCCTCCGTGACACGCTGCCATCGCGGAGGGGCTCTGCCTCGGCTCCTTCCGTGATGGTTCGACAGGCTTCTCGTCCGATCTTTTCCCGGGCCTTTCTCCAACACGTATGGCCTTCAAATATGCTTAACCAACGTGGGAATAGGTCATCTAAGTGCCGGGAATTCTACGGGGTGTAACATTCTCCCCCCCTTAAGAACATTCGTCCTCGAATGTATACTGTTATCTAGAGGACCGATTACTTTACTTTCTGGAGGAATTTCGGCAGAGTTTCCCCTGTAATATGGACTATCGCAAAAACCTGAAATGCAGAAAAGTCCAAACGGGCACTGTACACAATATTCTAAGATCCACTGGATGACTATATATCAATTTTCCTTTATCATTTACAGACATACAACCATAAGATACTGCATAAATAATAATAATACGGACATACCTGTCGCCTGACTAGGCCTGAAATAGGGTGAGGATATCTGGTCCTTATATCTGCGAATCTGTCTGTCTAGTCGTAACCTGGATGTTCTGAACTGGGACTACACTGGACGGGCCTCCTATGCATTTCCTCAGCATAGCTACATAGAAGACCGGATGAATGGATTCTAATTCTGGAGGCAAATTCGATTAATGGTAAATGCTCATTTTGGCTATTACTGAAATCTAGCACACACGCTCGCAACATGTCTCCGAGCGTCTGAATTGTGCGCTCAACCTGCTCATCTGTCTGAGGATAGAACGCTGCGCTTAAATTAATCTGCGCTCCCAAACTCTTCTGAAATGACTGCCAGAATCTAGCTGTGAAGTGTGCTCCTCTGTCTGAAATAATGGATACTGGTATTTTATGTAATCTGACTATCTTTCTGATATACAACTCAGCATATTCTTCGGCCGAGAAGGTAGTTCTTACTGGCAATAAATGAGCTGGTTTCTGTCAATCTGTCACTTATCACTCATATAGAGCCATGTCTGTGTTTAGTACGGGGTAATCTTGCTACAGAATTCATATTCATCGCTTCTCATTTCCAAAGAGGCACAGCTATGCTCTAAATTAACCTGCCTGGTTTCTGATATTCTACCTTCAACTGTTGGCAGTTAGGACACTGGGCTACCAGTAGTTCTTGTTAATGTCATGGTACTTCTTTGTCGTATCGGGATGAAGGGAATAGCGGGCGTAATGTACCTCACTCATAAACTGCTGGCGAGGCCCCAAAATATCTAGAGTACAAATGCGGCCTTTATATCGCTACACTTCATCCCCGGGTATCTGAAAATATGTCATCTCTCCTTACTGAATCTTGTGTTCAAGTTAAACCTGGCTAGGGTTTCTATACTGCCGTTCCTTTACTTCCACCTCTAACCGTAATGCTGCGATATTCTGTATTATCGTTCTATTATCCTTTATTTCTGCTATGCGAACAGCTAGACCGACTAACTAGTAAAATTCTCGGGTCTATTCCCGCTGTTCAGGCGGCAAGTATGCCAGCTCCCCGTAGATCTATGGCTAAGGGCATCTACTACCGTATTAGCCCTCCCTGGATGATACAAAATTTTTCGCTTTTTCAGGCATAAGCTACTGCAGCTAACTGGGTAATACCCAGATCGTGGGTAAGATAATTCTTCTCACGTTTCTTCAATTGCCCGAAAGTATAAACTGTTACTTTACCATGCTGCACCAATCCTCTGTACCTTCCGGCGATACTACACTGGAGCTGAGGTTAACCTGGCTGTTAACTCTTGGAAGTTCTGCTCACACTCCTCAGTCTACTGGAACTTTGCTGCCTTCTGTGTCCACTTAGTCAGAGGTGCTGCTAAAGTGAAAAATCCATCCACAAACCCTCTGCAGTACCCGGCTAATCACAGGGATTGCGTACTTCGATCGGAGTGGTAAATCTAGGCTATATCTTCATTACTTCAATTTTCTGTATATCTGTCTGTACACCAGCCTCCGACACAATGTGACCAAAAGCTACGGTATAGACCGAGCTTATCTGGCCTTCTGGCCGTATGCTAAGGCTACTTGTTGCTAAGGTAACCTGCACGACCGTCTGCGCACCTTGTGCCTTTATCTGATTCGAGGATCCTGATATTGATCATGACCTCTAACGATCTGGCTACATAACCCTAAATAACTGAATAGTCGGGTTGAATAACCCGAAGGTGACAGTAGTCTAGTAATGCTCTAACTGTACTACTTGATTACTTATAGTTCGTGCATAACCACAAACTCGTGGGCATCTAATTGCTCTTGTTATTTTTCTTAACCCACTGTAAGGCTGCACTTAATCAACTTATTCCCAGGCGATCAATCTCTGGACCTTCACGGGGAGTCTACTGATCCCCTGGTCTTAATAAACACTATGCTAGCAGGGTACTGTTAATTTCTTACGCCTTGTGTGTATCCACTTGGATCTATACTGCTGTTCTGGGGAATTCTCGGTCTTATAGGCTATTCTGTAACTACTGGCCTTCTACTAGGACTCTGTATCTAAATATCTTACGAAAACCAGCTAAAATACTAGTCTATCGCTGACTGCTGATGTGGACCCTTCCTTGGGGTACCCACGGGTATTCTGACTGGGACGGCCGGATGACTTATGAGGTGTTCTACATAACCACTGCTCGGTTGACTAAGGCCGACTATCGCCCGCGAGGCTGGGAAAACGACGTATGACCACTTAGCATGCTAGAATAATTCTGGTATTGCTAATCTCTGAAATTTGCCTATTCGGTCTCTAATCCTGGTTCTGGCAAATGCACTACTGTTACCGATCTTCAGGGATGCCTCCCTGTTGATGCAGGCGACAGCTGGTCGGTAGACTGTCTAACTGCGCCCTTATCATCTGGCCATCTGTCTTAGGCCAATAACTCTGGTAAGCTCCTAGAGCCTAAATCTGACAACAGCACATGAATCTATCAACTTAATAACTGAGAACTGAGATAGTTTCTATGACTTCATACATAACTCACACTTAATCCGCCCTTTCTCTTCTTCTTTTCTTTCTTCTCTTTGTTTTTTTTTTTTTGGCGGGGGGGGGGGTGTCCTGTAATGCAATCTGTATAGGCTTTCTATTATTAATCAGCATCTGTGATTGTGGCCCTTATAGGCAGCCACTCACAACATATCTATGATCTGTATACATATATATCACTAGCTACGTACAATATGTACTGATTTCTGCGGTAATTCATAACCTCTGACATGTTCTGCTGAGTCTCACATCGTACATGATACATTTCTTCTACGGCCTAATAATATCTCTTGCCCCGACTTATCATTTCATTGCATTGTTACCCCATTCTTAAAATAACAACATAAACATTCTAGTTATTGTCTGCTGTTTGAAATTCCGCCACTCTTGCGATGTGGGGGTCAACGTTTGAATCCTGTAGCCTTACTAGGCACATATTGAGAGCCCATGACTGTCTGCTGGGCCTTATCTCCAGGCTACACTAAATTAGAATTACTATATTGGTAACTTCTTAACTTTTCCATAGCGGACATACTGCGGTATTCTGAACCACAATCTTACTGTCAGCACGAAGCTTAATCCTTAGTACGATACTTTATCAATCCGGGGTAGTTCTAATTTCCCCACAAGATCTGACATTCCTGCTTCTTCCTCTCATCTTGTTTAGACTGAACTCTGGGGTTCATGGTACCTGCCCTTCATTGCTAATGAGATTACTGATCAAGCCTCGGCCTATACTTCTTCTGGCGTATGTTCAAGCCCATCTGGTTCACATGACCTCTATATCTTTCGAGGTTACAACTAGATCGTACTATAATCTAACAGGTATGTCTTGCTATCCGTTAGCGTATATGGCGGACTTGGCCTTTTTCTGACTCAAACTTGACTATTATTAGGCATTCATCACTAGCAGGTCTGTTACCCCTACTTCGGTTAGACTAGCAGTCTTAGTTTCTTTACTGGCGTGTTATCATAAGGGTCCGCACAGCTTACGTAATCATGAGGGCTCTTTATACTTTCTAATACTTACTAGGATCAATCAGCCCATCTTTACTTACTGCTTGATCTGGCAACCCCATCTCAAGTCTTATGCCCCTTTACTATACTGGCATCAAAATCAGGAGGTAGAGATAGCCCTTTTCTTAGTGCAGCAAATAAAAACATTCAACTGTACCACATTCAAAGGATGTATTTGGGATTCCTGCATTTTCCCTCTCCTTTTTTATACCTACCCGGTGGTCTGACCTTATCTGTAATCATAATCAGATCTCATATAGCTATAAACCAATCAACTCATATATACATTATATTTCTGACTTCCTATTCTGACGTTATCAACATATACTGGGAATAATGCCAATAACAGTATCACGCTGGGAGGTCTCTGATACCTCCTCCTACTGTTGTAATTATCATTAACTGACTGATGCTCTCTTCCGCTGCTATTTCTGATCTTCTTCTCGTGATAGGGTAATGCTGATCTGTCTTTGTATCTGTAACCAAAGAATACGGTGAGTTCTCAGGGACTCAACCCTATACTGTACCGCTCTAAAGCACGACTGACTGAGAAAGAATGGTAACTATCATATCATGCCTCGCAGCCTCCTGACTATAGTATGTGGTGCACAACACATCCATAGACAAGACTCTACTTAGCACGGCTTGCAGACTCCTTGGGATACGACCTGCTCTGATACCAAGTTTGTCACACCCCGCCTTGGGGGGTATGACTGGCACCTGGTGCCCTACTAGGACCTGACCTGCTGGACTGTTAAGCCTGGGCACATCTGGTGCCTGGCTGGCTCTAACTCATATTTCTGGAAACAAAGGGCTATATAACGGCTGTAAATACAGCCCCCGGCCTGTTGGCCTATAGCCTTCTGTACCTGTACTAGCAGCTGACCAGAAACATATTATCTCAGGGAAACCTATGCGGGCCAACAAGGCCACCATGCTGTCTAGTTATATGTAACTCAATCATAAAGCACAAAAGGAAACTACGTGAGCGGCAAGGTCACCACTACTGGCAAGCTATGGCCCCACACGGCCAAAGTAAAAGAAAGCGAGAATACTGACAACTAAACAACTGCACGGCCTCACACGACCGGCTCATCTGACCACAGGGAATATATAGACTGCAAGCCTCTAAGAATAGCAATAGAACTGGTCGGGACAGGGCCCCGACCTACCCGTACTATAAAACAAAAGAACTGAAGTACACCTCTGGAATTCAGTCTCCGGATGACAGGAGCTGAATACTCGATCGCTAACAGGAATCACGTGGTGTCACCTGCTCGTCTATAAGTACCTGCAGGCAAGTAATGCAGCACCCCACCGGGCGTTAGTACCGCTGGTACTGAGTATGTAAAGCAATAACTGAAAGCAAAATCTGAATACAATAATATAACTGAAGAAACTGAAGTAGAGAGAATAGACTAACTGTCTGATAATGTAAATCATACCTTCTCTCAATCTTTACTGGGAAGGGTAAGAGTCATACCTGGAACGTATCGTGCTACTGCTGATCTACTTGTATCTAACATAACATGGCATAACATGAAATAACATAACATAGCACACACAAACCTTACCCGACCCCCATAAGCAGGGAGGTACAACCAGCATAGAATCTATACCCCTACCCTAGTCATCCCATCTCCTATAGTGGCTATAAGCATCCTGCCGGTCCCCTGGGTCTGCACTTGGGCTCGCTGAGCCCCTAACTATAACTGCATCTGAGTCCGGAGGACTCCTGAATCTGCACCCGAGCGTATCCGCTCGACTGGGGTGTGTAAGGGCCGATCAAGGCACAAATATGGGGAAAAACTGGCATCCCATCTTCGTCCCCTGGCGGGACGGCATGCCACTCCGTAGAGTGACGTATCCTCGTCCTCTGGCGGACGAGTCGATACAGCTATTAACCCTGGGCGGTCATGGATGCTAGGTAATCCAACCCCAAACAACACAACGGTCTCAACTGGTAATACTGTCTGGGTATCTCACATGCTGAGGCTAATAGGGGTGAAGTATCATATATATATTACATGCTGAGCTAATGATAGTAATCTGTACGTATTTAATACGTGCTAAGGCAGGTAAGGACGTATAAATATGAGTATAGTCTCCTGCCGGGCTGGACTGGAGCAAATGCTATATAAGACAATGTTTCTGCTGAAAACTCTACTGTTTACTAAGTTTCTGTATACACTATATGCTGGACTAGTAATAGAAATGTGTACATACTTAATACATGCTGAGGCTGGAAGTAATATATATGTATGTACGAATATAGTCTTCTGCCAGACTATACTGAGGCTAATGCTGAACATGATATAGACTTCCTGCTGAAACTATGTTGTATACTGATTTTCTATAGTAACCTGAGTTACTATTCCTGACATACTTTCTAAACATATTTTAGTCTACTATTCTATGTCAGAAATGCTTTACAGATACTATACTACGCCGCGGGGTTTCAGCTGAATACAACAATATCTTAACGTAGCATATTACATCACATACTGATAGGTCTCGTACACGTTTCAGCCCAATGCTTCTCATGTTGTACCAATGTTCATAATAACGCAATACTGAACTATACTGTATCTGAGATATTATCTGACTGTCTGCCTATACTGTAACTGGGAAATCATCTGACTATCTGATGTTGCTTTACTAACTTGATTCTGAGTATATGTATATCATAATATCATAAAAACATGCTTACTAAATTCAAACTAGACTTAGTGCTCGACTTATAAGTTCTTTCTTCTGTACATCACGCTATCTATCGTACTGGATTACTAACTTGCCGAAGGAATTAGCTTTACATACCTTATCCTTGAATTATTCGTCTGTCGGACGAGGCTCGGCCGGTACTTCAACTGTTTTCTCCCAACTGCATTCATAAACATATCAATTAACACTAAATACAACTTTATTTCAAAAGGCAACGTCACTTTCGATATAGTTTATAGCCTAAACTTAGGCTTATCGAAAGACGGCCAGAAACTCGCTATTTTTCAGCGGCCCAGAAGGGAGAAATATTCACTTCACAGCTAGGAACACATAGACACTGATTTAGAGCAATTCCACTTACCTTGGCTCGGTGGCTCGACGATTTGTCGGCCGTATTTCGCGAAACAAAATCCATAGGAATGCTCTCTGCTGCTAAATACTTTGGTATCTGGGATTAATTTGAGTTTGGGCAGCGTTTGGCAGCGTAATCGGACGGAAATTAATTAATTTCCTTCGTCCCTCTCTGCTCTCTACGTTTTCTGGAAATTTTTATAAGTTTCTATCATTTAAAACCGAAGTGGGGCTTTATATACTTGGGCCTGGACAAGGCCAACGTGTCACGGAGCCAACGCGGAGGCTCCTCCTCCGTGACACGCTGCCATCGCGGAGGGGCTCTGCCTCGGCTCCTTCCGCGATGGTTCGACAGGCTTCTCGTCCGATCTTTTCCCGGGCCTTTCTCCAACACGTATGGCCTTCAAATATGCTTAACCAACGTAGGAATAGGTCATCTAAGTGCCGGGAATTCTACGGGGTGTAACAATAATAGCCAAAATTGATCAAAAGTGGATAAAATTGATATAAAATAGATAGAAAGTGGCTAGAATCTAAATAAATTTTAAAATAGCCGCTACATAATTAACAATATACTATACTTGCAAATAATTTAACGAATAGGTAATATAATAGTTTAAATTACAGAAAAATCATACGAACATCAATATCAATAAGTTATAAAATTGAAGAGACTCGTGTAAATATTATATAGTTAATAAAATACTATATTTTGTAAATAATTTAATGACTAGAAAATATAACTAATTTATCAAAAATTATATAAACTTTATTATCAACATAAATAATTTATAAATCTAAGTAATATTATTACGCAAATAATTTATAAAACTTAATTCAAATTATATAAACATCATCATGTAAATAATTTATAAAAAATTAAGTAAAACATACATTTTAAAATAAAGGCGTATATTAGCACGAGATATACTATATATGACATAACTACGTAATATCAAAAAATTAATTAATTAAAAGAAATATATATATAAAATAAATAATTTGAAATAATTATGCAAGAGTTGTGATAGTTATTAAAAAAAATACGAATGCAACCCGAACAATTGCGTAAAAATATAAATGAAAAATGTACATATATAAGCAGCATATGACGGGCATAGGAATGTCAAAATTAGGTGTCAACAACTTCCCCTTCTTTACTCGGGAATGAAGGATGAATTGTCGAGCAAAGAATGTTGACTTAGTAGCCGATTTTTCTGATCGAAGAAAAAAATTCGGTGGGTCCGAATGAAAGAACAATGAAATTATGACCGAGACTTCAGTTTCAAGTCGCTTATATATCTTTGGTTTCACGAGAATCGAGCCATGTGTAGTTCCAGATTTAAGGACGAATGAGATCCTTAAAGAAAATTCATAACATGGGCTTGATTAAAGAACAAAAGAAGTATGAAATAATGAGAATAGAGAGACGAGAGAGATAGACAAAATTTTTACTTTCATATCAAAATGCGATAACGTCAGAATGAGGGTTAATTTGAAAGGTAAAATATTAAAAGGAGAGATGAAAATGAAAGTAGGTAATATACGATGAAAGTGATAGAGCTTAAAGTGAATAACTAAATAAATAATGATGGGCAGAGGTAATTACCATAACGTATAGATTTCAAAATAATGCATAGCTTGAATAATTTTGGGACGGTAGTGCTTAACCCAAACGACGTTAAGAACGGTAGGACCATGCTTAGCCCTTAAAAGTTTGGAGGGTAATGCTTGACCCATCCAACAATCACAAACTCGGTGAGAGTAGCACGGGTGATAATAGTTTAAAAGTAGCAATTAGTGGCTTGGAGCTTGAGAGTAGCATAAGAGTAGGAGAAAACATGGGCACTTGAAAGTAGCATGATAGTAGCTTGATTCAAATCATGAGAGTAACTTGAAATATAATAATAGCCTGCAAATTTTAAAAATACTGAATAAAAATGATTAGTCAATAAGCATAAGATGATATCTTGCGAAATTAACGATTAGCTCGAATAAATTTAAAAGAATAGTGCTTAACCCGATTAACATTTAAAATGCAGTGCTTAACCTTAAAAGATTGGAGGGTAGTGCTTAACTCATAGGGAGGTGCTTAGCCCTTAAAATTGGGGGCAATGCTTAATCCATAGGACAATGCTTAGCCCATAGGACAATGCTTAGCCTTTAAAGAAACATTTATGGTAGTTCTTATCCCGTAGGACAATGCTTAGTCCTTAAAGAAATATTTAGGGTAGTGCTTAACCGATAGGACAATGCTTAGCCCTTAAAGAAATATTTAGGGTAGTGCTTAATCCATAGGGAAATGCTTAGCCCTTAAAGAAAATTGAGGGTAGTGCTTAACCCATAGAAATCAAAGTATTAATACTTAGCTTTAAATGAACAACGCTCAGTTTTGAGTAACTTACTAAGAGGGTAGCGCTTAACCCCGTTCATGGACGAACTTCAAGTAATTAGCTTTATCGTTGGTAATGAATACCTTTGTGAATCTGATGATATAAATTAGTACCTGAGCTCAAAGAAAAAAATCATAAGTTAAAAAAAAAGGAGAAAGGTTGATTTGTGCTTCTATTCATCCGTTCCTATCTCGATCTCATGCACTTTGGATTTGCAATCAGGCTAGATATTGCGTCTTTCCATAGACGTCCTATTGGGGAATCAATTCCTTGGCTTGACTTAGTCTTGATGAAATTTTGAGATCCTTCTCAAAATTTCTGCCCTAGTATAGAACATGACGTAGACTTCGTTTGCAAATGATGTAAAGTTGTGAATTTTTGAGGTCCCCTCAAAAATTTTGCCCCAGTTCTGTAAAAAATTTTGATCCATGGAATTTTTGAGACCCTCTCAAAAATTCTGCCTCAGTTGGTGCTCAGAAAGGAACAAGGAAATTTTATTAAGATATAAATCGAACCCCATAAGGGCGCCTACGTATCCCTCTTAAACGGGAATCAGGTCCAATGTAGTTCAGAGTACAAGTAAAAAACGTTCGAATAAAGGAATAAATCAAACTGAGGATAAATCTGACTTCCACAGGCATCAGCTTTTACTTCAGGTGTATTACCTTGGCATCGATTAATGCTTGAATTTTTTCTTTCAAAGCTTGACACTCTTCTGTGATGTGTCCTCTCATCCCTGAATGATAATCGCAAATCTTATTATGATCGATCCATTTCGCGTGTGTATCCATCACTATTGCAGGAATCGGAGTGATATTGTCGGCAACCTTTAATCGCTCATATAATTGGGTTAAAGGCTCACCCAAAGGAGTATATTGCTTAGATGAATTCACTCGGGATCTTGCAGGCTGGCGAGATTGTCAATTTGGTAGATTTTGATAAACTGGGGGCCTTTGGAGCAGGTGGAGGAAGTCGAAAATGTGCAGGTTGCGCATGATAGGTAGCAGGGTTGTAGAATGGCACTGGGTGAGGGTACGTTGGTGACGAAGATTGAAATGGAGGCAATTGGTATTGGAGTGGAGGTGCTTGGTAGCTCCACGGAGTTTTCGGTCCTTCTATAGGCGATACGGCATTCACTTATTTCATGTTCTTGTTCTCAGTTGTCCTACTAGATTGCAAAGTTTTGCTGGCTGCTTGTAATGCTCCCCAATCGATAATAGTACCATTCTTGATACCGTCTTCAATCTTTTCGCCTAATTTAATAAGCTCGGCTAGATTCTTCTCACTAACCAGCATTATCCTATCATGTACTTGCGGGTCCAGACTCCGTATGAAGATATCCTTCATTTGAACTTCCTCCATCAGAGGTCGCACTCTGGCGGCTTCGGACCTCCAACAGGTAGCATATTCCCAGAATGTCTCTATAGACTTTCTTTTCAAGTTCTGAATATAGTGCAAATCCGGTGCATTCTCTGTATTGAAACTGAACTGCTCTATAAAAGCTGCAGCCATATCAATCCAATTAATCCATTTTCTCGGACTTTGATCTACGTACCAATTGAGAGCATCTCCAGTCAAATTTCTCATGAACAACTTCATTCTTATTTTCTCATTTCATCCCACTCTTACCAACTTATCACAATACAATCTCAAATGGACCTCGGGTCACCAGCCCCAGTAAATAATTCAAACTTAGGAGGTTTGTACCCCTCCGGTAGCTCAACATCGGGGTGTATGCATAAGTCTTCATAATTTAGACCTTCCATCCCCTTGTCCCCTTCAATATTCTGTATACAGTCATTCATCTTCTTGAGCTCTGTGACCATAAACAGTATCAAACTGTCTTTCTCAAAGAGTCCAGATACTTTTAGGTGATGAGTGACCGGAGCAGTCTCAATGCAAATTGGGTTCAAAGTGTGATTTCCGGGAGAATGGGCTTAAGATATGTTGGATGTAGATGTTGGAGGTAAGTAATGAGATATAGTGGGTGGTCTTTGTGGAGTGGTTTGATTTGAAAGAGTTGCGTAGGCATTATGCGGATGTTGTACATGATTTTGAGGAAGCGAGTAGGCATAACTAGGATTGTTTTGAGGATATGAGGCTTGATGGAATGACAAAGGAAAACTTGCAAAAGTGACGTGAGGCTTGGTAGGGGCATGGACCTCGGTTTGCAGTTCCAATGAAGTTTTCAATGGGATTGAGAGGTTGGTCGTATTACGAACTCGGGATAATTCCCCTTAGAGTTCCAAAATCTTTTGCTGCATCCTTAGAATCGGTCAATAAAATCAGGTGAATACCTCTTCTCTGAACTCTCTGCGGAATCTCTTGGAATGGTCGTGTCAATTCTGACTGTTGAACTATTACTATCGTTCATTTTCCTTCTTACTTCGGTGAACCGACTAGGAGAAAGGTACAGCAGACGGTTAAGCACAAATCAACCATAGGAGGGGAATAATAAACATAAACAATAAAAAGAAAGATAAAATCAGAAAAAAGAAAACTCGAGTATAACATGTAGACAAAATATTAAAAGAAATAAACACATTAATATACTTCATGTTGTAGATGAAAGATTAAACATATTGATACGCTTTCCTAATTTGGGGGCCTCTTTTGCGCTAGAGGTAGGCCTAGCGCATTTGAGAGCCGAATACGTCATAATGTATTATTCCATTTGCTCCACTAAAATCCGCGAATACATAAAGAAATTATTGCTTTATTTTACATAAATGAAATATTACAAGAAATGAAAATTACAAAAAGCTGTAGACCAAAGGGAAATGCTCTTCCTTCTTTTGGCTTCTTCTTAGCTTATATGACGTAATTTGTGCTTAACACTTGCATCTCAAAGCGTTAGTTTTACCCTTCCCACCTAAAGAGCAAATAGTCTACATTTTAGATATATTGATATCTCAAATAAAAATGCAAATAAATATGATAAGGTCCTTTTCGAGATTGTAAATCTCTTTGGACTTTGGGCAAAGTTAAACTAATGGCTTCAATACGTTAAGGATATCGAGACCTCCTAGGGAATAATGCATGCATGACTTAACAATTTCTAAAAATTGGGTGGATACGGATTAAAAATTTCTAATGTGAGAAGGCACGTGGTCATATGGTACTAAAACTATCCATTCACCCCACGTATATGTCGACTCTAAATAGGTGTTTGAAAAAGTTTCGGAGAAGTGCAAAGCACAACTCACGTGTACAGTGTGTGATAGGGAGAAGTTCCCAAGTGGGGGAAGTATGAGCGGAATGAGAGTTATAAAAAATAGTAACAATTAGCACATAAATCATAATAAGTAGTTAAGAGAAGCAATAAGTACTAAAAAAAATGACAAAAAGAAATAAAGAGGATAAGGAATAAATATATCCTAAGTCATGTCATATAAAGAGATAGTTGAAAATGATTAAACATGAAATACTAACATTAAACAAGAAAGCATATGAGAAAAATAGGGAGGGGATTAAACATATAGTAAATAATTTAAATAAGAAAATGAATAAGAGAATAAGGGAAAAGGGTCAAACAAGGAAAAAATATAACTTAAACAAGGAAGGAGATAAGGGGAAGGAAAAATTTAAATGCACACAGATTATGCAGATGTTCTTTTCGGGATAAAGAATCCCTTAAGACTCAATGGAAAGGTTTTACTATCAGTTTGACGCAACATAGGCATCGCGACTTCCTAAATGATACATGATGTGTATTCCTTAGTAAAGGACACAAGGTCAAGATCTAAAGAAAAGAGTGGGCATGAAACGGTTCACTCAAGCGAACAACTTGAGAGTGAGGAAGCTCATGACCATCGACGCACCGCTGATCGACCAAATCTTGAGGCATTCCTCGAAGGGTGTTTTTATAGTGAACGACCGTGAAACCACGCAACCGTTATCAAGTGTGTGACAATGAGAGGTCCCCGAGTGGAGAAATATGAACAGAATGAGAATTTATGAAAGTAAAAAAGTAATGAATTATTACAAATTACAATAAAACAAGACAGGATAAATAAGAAAAAAGACAATAAAGGAAAGAATGTTAGTAACATCATGTTTAAGGATTAAAAAAACATATAAAGAAATAAATTAATTATCAGGGAACAAATAAATATAAGAAAGGAAAAAGATTGGGCATTGCAAGGAAGCAAATAAATAGAAAAAAGGAAAGGATTTTTTTAAAAAAAAAATAAAAACTCAAAAACTTGAATAAACTCCCACATAATAACAAACACGTTTTGGTCAGAACCTAAGGTCCCCATCAGAGTCGTCATGCTGTGGCGCCCCAATTTCCTTGCGGAAAGCGGAACTCGACACGTGACAACTCTTTTAGGTTTTAAAAGGAGGAAGAGTCGCCACCTAACGATTTGAGGTGCATTAGGGTACCGTACTAACCTAAGAGTCTGTTTTACTAGCCTAGGTCACCAGAGTCGGGTAAGGATTCAAATTACCTCGAAAGGAAGGTGTTAGGAACCTTTTGAGGTCCACAAACGTAGTTCCCGGTCGGATCCATTAATATGTGGGGAGGTTTACTAGTGATCAAATAAGGATTGATTTTAACTTAAGTTGTTTAAATATAAACTAGATTGATAAACGAAAAATAAATAAAGAAAAATAGACAAGCGAGAAGAAAGAAAGTGGAACAAATGTATTTAACGATTGTTATATTATTTTCCAAAAAAGTTACAACGATTGACAACTTACTTGAAAGCTAACCAAAAACATCATGTTATAGATATAAAAATTACCATAATAGACATTGACAAATGAACACAAAAATATAATGAACAAATAAATGAATTTAAAAACTGAGGGGCCGAACCTCGTAAAGGCGCCTACGTATCCCCGAGGAGAATCAGATCGGACGTAGTTCTAGAATTGATACTTAAAGAAATTCGGATGGTGATGGAGAATGATAATGTTTAAGCGGAAGAATAAAAGTGTAATACTTGGATGGAGTTGAATAAGTTATAGAGGTCATATAAGAATAGAAAGTTGTATACACATTATGAAAAAGCATGAATATCAAAAATGATAGTATTCTTATGATATCTCTTAGCCGAGGTTTGAGAATAGAATAAGAATGGGTGAACAAAATTTATTAAAAAAAATTATGTCCATACTAGGAAGTGCAGGAGGAAACTCAAATATAATGAGTTGAAGTAGTTATGAAGTCAATATAAAGACGTTGAATTTTTACAAGGAAATAAAAATTATGATCCAGGAAAAAAAGATAGTTTGATTAGTCCTTAAAATTTTGATACTTAAGGCGTAAAGGAGTAAAGGTAACAATACTTTATGAAACTATTAACTTTAAGCACGAAGTGATTTTGAAGTCATCTAAAGCTTAATATTCTAGAAAAAAATAGGGTAGACCATACAGAAAATAAATAATCAAGCAAATAAAATATATAAGTAGCAATTAACACAAAATATATAAATTAATTATTTAAACAAATAAAAATTTAATCATGGAAGCAAATTAATCCTTTAAAGAAACAAACAAAAGGAAAAAAGGAGAGGATGATAAATAAAATAATTTAAATGTGGCAATAATATAATGGATCACAGGCAGGAAATAACTATGTAAACACAAAAAAAGAAGGAAAAAAATCAAGCATGAAAGAAAAAATAGTTTAATTATGATAAAAAATAAAAGGAATAAGGAAAAAAATTAAACATGGAAGGAAAATAATTTAACAAGGAAACAAATAAAGGGAATAAGGAGGAGGATTTATATAGAAGAAAAATAATTCAGACACGAAGACAAATACAGGAAATAAGGAAAAGAAATATACATGTAAGGACATCAATTAACTTAAATGAGACAAAATTAAACTTAGACATAAAAAATGAACATAGATCATGAATACATTATTTTAGGGATTAAAAATCCCTTGGGACTCAAAGCAAGGTGTACTATTCATCTTGACATGCCATGAGCATAAGATGTCTTAGATTTAACAAGATGTGTACCCCTTAGTAAAGAGATACACGATCAAGATCTAAAGAGTATGGAGTGGGTGTAAATGCGGTTCCCTCAAGCGGACAACTTGAGAGTGGGAAAGCTCATGGCCGCTAATGCACCGCTGATCGACCAATCCATGAAATATTTTCCGACATGGGTATTTTAATAGTGAACGTCCGTGAAACCATGCAACTGTTATCAAGTGTGTAACAGTGAGAAGTTCTCGAGTGGGGAAGTATGAGCGGAATGACGGTTTATAAAAGCAATTAATAATTAGACAAGTAATTAAACAATTATTACAAATTATAATGATATAAAATAAGACAAAATAAAAACAGAAAATGAAAGTTATTAGTAACTTCATGTTTAAGGATATATAGCAGAAGAAAAACATGAATAAATCAATTATTAGGGGAACAAATATATGGAAGAAGGGAAAGGGATTGAGCATGGTAAGTTGACTAACTTGAGAAAGCAAATAAATAGAAAAATGAGAGGATTTTTTTAAAAAAAAACTCAAAAAAAAAAAACTTAAATAAAGTCCCACATAATAACGAACACGTTGTGGTTCGAACCTAAAATCCCCATCAGAGTCGTCATGATGTCGCGCCCCATTTCCTCGCGGAAAACGAAACTCGACACGTGACAACTCTTTTAGGTTTTAAAAGGAGGAAGAGTCGCCACCTAACGATTTGAGGTGCGTTAGGACACCGTACTAACCTAAGGGTCTGTTTTACTAGCCTAGGTCACCAGAGTCAGGCAAGGGTTCAAATTACCTCGAAAGGAAGGTGATAGGAACCTTTCGAGGTCCATAAATGTGGTTCCCGGTCGGATCCATTAATATGTGGGGAGGTTAACTAGTGATCAAATAAGGATTGACTTTAACTTAAGTTGTTTAAATATAAACTAGATTGATAAACGAAAAATAAAGAAAGAAAGATAGACAAGCGAGAAGAAAGAAAATGGAACAAATGTATTTAACGATTGTTATATTATTTTCCAAAAAAGTTACAACGATTGACAACTTACTTGACAAAGCTAACCAAAAACATAATGTTATAAATATCAAAATTACCATAATAGACATGGACAAACAAACACAAAAATATAATGAACAAATAAATGAATTTTAAAATTAAGGGGCCGAACCTTGTAAAGGCACCTACGTATCCCCGAGGGGAATCAGGCCAGACGTAGTTTTACGCTTACAGGGAGGGGTAATTTTAGCCTAAAGGAATCATCCCGTGCAACTTAAATAATACTTCGCAACCATATAGATTGCTCGTATTATTCAGCGAGCATAAACTATCATATCCCGTCCACCCACCTAATTAATTGATTATTAACCCTAAAGCGTTTCTAGGCGAAGAAGACTAGCGTCCTAATATTTGTCTACCCGTCTCAAGCCTAATGTCCAAGAGGCAGTGGATAACTAGTTTGAATTTTGGGTCTAGAAATCTTAGGGCTATTTGAACAGTGATTAAACGTCGAGTAAGAATAACAACTAGCATATAAAGGTTCTCAAAATATGCCTCTTCTAGAACAAGTTATGAAAAACATATTTTGAGAAGAGTGTGCACAGATCCTGTAAACATGATTTCCAATGCAAATGTAACAGTTAACAGAATACATGAATTAAGTAAAATAATTCTTTAACCTATAGGTACTATTTCTAAATATGAGAAGTAAACCTCGCAAGCATTATTTATGATATGCAATCATTATTCTGATATTAAGGACAGAAATGAAGTATGACCTGGCAATATTTGTTCAGCACGTTCCAAAGTTTAATCAATGTGCCTTATTGAGAAGGTGTACCTTAGATCTAAACAAGTTATTGTCCACAGCATCTATTACGATTAATTGAGCAGGCGTGATACAAATTTCCAATGGATTTCAGACAGTGGCTCGAAAGGTAAATTCCAGTTTATAACAAACTATTGGAAGATTAGCATTTATATCCTACAGTCACGATGTCTAACAAGCCATTATTCAATTTTTAGAAACCATATGTAAAAAGAAAACCAAACAATCCTTAAAACAAATTTTCTTGATATTGAATAGACCGACAAGATAATTTTGTTTACTAACAATTACATATGACTTGTGCTTTAGAATTAGATATTATAGTTCCAAAGCATCATTTTTAATTAAAACAATTAATCCTTTTATTATCTCTATGAAATTTAAATTGTCTATTTCGGATTGAAATCCTAGTGCTACGTATAAATTTGAATTCCTATAGGCATGATTTCTAAGTATTGATGTCCTATAGACATGATATCTAATGAGCGATGTATACGTTAGTCCTATAGGCATGCTTTCTAGATGATTTTAGCAATTAGAAAGAAAACAGTAAAAAAATAGATCCCCGCCCCCCATAAACCCCTTTTTACTATTATCAGCATTCATTTACATTGTTACATACCAACAAAATAAAATAACTGAAATAAATACATCACAAAGTATAAAATTAAATTGATTAAACTACAATCCCTCCGATCCCAGTGAACTCTTTATTCCAAATTAAAGGGTAACCTGTTAAACAAGCTTATATGACCAAATTTGCACACATATTTTATTCTGAATCTCAGAAACACAATTAATTAATCAGACATTCTTATAAAAATATTTATTAGGGCACGTTATGTTACAATATGCAGACACATATTAAGACACATAAAACTCGTATTACTATGATATGATGCAAACAATAAGTTCAAGTAGTGCAATATCGAGATTAAAAATAGAGAGGTGAACTAACCGGTTAATCAGTAAGAATAAAATGACAACCATAGATTTCAAAAAGAGCTTTTCCAATAATTGAAACCCGAACTCAACACTTCAAGATCACAAGGATCTCGTGGATCCCGAGCAATGCTCGTATTGAGGTGGGGCAGGAAAAGAATATGAACTTAGAAGGAACGAAGCAATAGTAAAGTAATATTTTTTATCACAGTGTTCGAATGAATTCTAAAGGGAGGAGATGGCTGTTTAAATAGCAAATCAATCAAAAGTATAAAGGGAAGGGGAATATCAAAAATTAATTTCAAATAATCACCTACCATATGCAAATAAGTTAATTGATTCAATGAAATTAAATCAGGGGAAGAAAAATCTCTTTACCAAAACTGATCATATATTGAAAAGAAAGGAAAATTAACTAAATGCAAGGAAAGATGGCCTTACCAAATTTATTTAAACAACTATCAATATTTAAATCAGAGAAAAAAAATATTGGATTAACAGAATCCCGTCTAACGGAGTAAATCAATCAATTAGGTAAATTAGTCCAAGTTTACCAAGAATAGCCAAATAAAGAAACCGTTTTAAATTAGTAAAAGGCATAACACTTTAATATTAAACAAGTGCTCCCATTTAGGGACATCAATCAAGGAAAAAGCTTTCCTTCACGGAATAGTCAAATCAAATTGCAATCCAATTCTACCATATATATTTGTCACATAATTTAAAATATTGAAGAAGAGAAATGACAACAAAATTTTCCCTAAATATAAAAGTAACAAAGTTATGCATAATCAATTAAAGACAAGATTAAAAGGAAACATGAGTCCTATAGAATTTTCCTTATCAGGATAAATCGAATCAATTTAAAGCAGAAATCATATTGCACCAAACAAACTTGAAATTATCAAAATTAATATATATGAGAGTCGTCAAACTTATATAGAGAAGGAGATGAATTAGCAAATTATTATGACCCTAAGAATCGCTCTTAGGGTAAGTATGTTCGGAATTTACCGACGCGCGAGGAATAAAGAATGGATAAGACTGTACCATAAGTTTAAGGTCAATGCAAATAAGTACTTGACCGGTCACATGATTTAACATTCATACACAGGAAGCAAAAATAATTGAATTACTACAGTTCATCATGCGGGAGCGGTTCAAAATTAAACTCGATAAAGGAAGAAAATCAATTTGATATAATCATTGGTACATAAGGAGGATATGCCAAACAAAAGACTCAAATTAGAGCAAACACTACACCAAAAATTTTGAAAAAAATTTAAAGCATATTATAGTTTCAAATATTGCTATGTTTAAAAATAGGCTTCGGCTATGATAGAGAAAACAAAATTACTAAGTCAAGAATCTGCATTACCTTATGAAGTAAATTATAGATGTGCTACTAAATTTTGAAGGTGTATAACAGGATTGATAAAATTAGGATTAAGTCAAGTCATAAAAGCTTAAAGAGATTTTCGCATAATACAATATACAGGTAGAAAAGGGTGTTAATTAGCCGAAAAACAGTGAATCTACTGGCACCAAACTTACAACATTGGATCCGTTGAACAAACATGCCAGCGAGGAAGCATATATGATGCCAAAGAGTCGGTGTTGCTGATCAGAGAGGTGTAGACGAAAATGGAAAGGAGAATAAGGGTGGTTTTGACTAGTTTCTGGGTGGGGCTACTGTTAGTGATGGTGGCGTTTTTGGGTGGTGCTGGTCGTAGAAAGAGAAGGTGAGAGTAGAGAGGATAGCAGCGGACCTGGTGGCGGAAGCAGCTGCTTTGGCTGCTGTCCGGTGGGAAGAGAGGAGAGGGAGGAGGCGGCGTGGGTAGGCTTGTTGATGGAGGAAAGAGCGGCGGAAAGAAAAAAAATGGAGAAAAAGAGTAGAGGGGGAGGCGGCGCTGCTGGCCGGAGGTGAGGCAGACGACGAGGGAGAGGGGAGAAAGGAGATGAGGCGGCGCAGGTATAG
The DNA here is from genome assembly GCA_035772735.1 of Datura wrightii. Lineage (NCBI taxonomy): Eukaryota > Viridiplantae > Streptophyta > Magnoliopsida > Solanales > Solanaceae > Datura > Datura wrightii. The sequence goes on from JASDFA010000008.1 coordinate 103,606,897, forward strand.
TTGAAAAGAATGAAGGAGAACACTAGGGTTTGGGTGGTATATTCTTAGATAAGGAAATAGGTTAGGTTAATTTCGGCCGTATGATCAAATTAAACGAATGGTTGAGATCAAACGTAATATGAATGGGTCGGATCCGGGTGAGTCGGACGAGTTATTGCCTTAATTGGGTTGGACTCACTTGATGGCTGAAATTGAATTTAAATAATAGCCAGAATTGATCAAAAGTGGCTAAAATTGATATAAAATAGATAGAAAGTGTCTAGAATTTAAATAAATTTTAAAATAGCTGCTACATAATTAACAGTATACTATACTTGCAAATAATTTAACGAATAGGTAATATAATTGTCACACCCCACCTTGGGGGGGGGGGGGGTATGACGGGCACCTGGTGCCTGCTAGACTCTAGACTACTAAATGGTCCAGCCTGAGCACATCTGGTGCTTTGGCTGGCTTTGGCCCTATTTCAAGAAACAAATCGGCTATATAACGGCTGTAAATACAGCCTCCGGCCAACTGGCCTGTAGCCATCTGTACCTGCAACAACAGCTAACCAGAAACAGGCTTATAACAAGGAACCTATGCGGGCCGACAAGGCCACCATGCTGTCTAGTTATCTGTAACTCAACACAAGACTGCTGTAAAACTACGTGACCGGCAAGGTCACCACTACCATTAAATTAAGGCCCCACACGGCCAACATAAACTGAAATACTAAACAGCTACAGCAGACCGCACGGCCTCACACGACCGGCTCAACTAACCACAGGGAATATATACAGACTGCAAGCCTCTACGAATACTGTAAGAAACTAATAGAAATGATCGGGACAGGGCCCCGACCTACCCATACTGCACAACAAAAGAAAAGGAGCTACACCTCTGGGAATCAGACTCCGGATGACAGGAGCTGATGACTCACTGGCTGGCTGGAATCACGAGGGATCGGCTCCTCGTCCGTGAGTACCTGTAGGCAAGCAATACAGCGCCCCGCTGGGCGTCAGTACCACAGGTACTGAGCATGTAAAGCAAACTGAAATATGCAACTGAAACGAATAGCACAATAACATGACAGTTAAGCAAGAAGTAGTTGAGTCTATCTAGCTGAGGATAACTGGGGAGAGTTTATACATTCTGTAACTAACTGTGCGTACCTGAAGACGTGTCGTCCTTCTATCTATCAGTATCTACTAGCACATATCAATATACATAATAATACACACAATACCTGACCGACCCCCATAAGCCGGAAGGTGCCAACCAAGCAAGCAATCTATTTACCCCTACCCGGGTCTAAACCAACCAAAAACAAGTCACTCCACTCATCTGATAATTGTGAGCTCCTCCTACCGGCCCCCTTGGGTACGTAGCTCAGGCCTTGGCCTCTGACAATAAACTGTATCTGAGTCCGAAGACTCCTGCCTCTGGGCACAAGTGTGCACGCAGAGTGGTCTGCCCCTGTAAACAGGGTGTGCTAGCTCTGCGCAGAGTAAACTGAACTACCCCTGCAAGCAGGGTGGTCTGGACCGTATTATCATGGTGGTCGGCCATCATCGTCCTTTAGTCGGACAGCATCGCCCAGCTAGTGGCGGTATCTGAATCTGGTATCGACATAACTATAACCCAGGGGCGGTGGGGATGCTAAAGGGTGCCCACATGCCACAACAAGTCTCAACATACAAAACACATATACAGCAAGCATGCTTAAATGAAAAATACTAATCATATTCTCTTCTTGTATCTCAAGGCCAGTTTGTATTAAATAACTGATACTATATTCTGTTTTACACTATTTCTGATTGCTGGACTAACTGCTACCTGGCCTTTATCTGTCTATCTGATTATATCTGGATACAGCTCAATAACATAAAATGTACCATCTACTACTGGATACAATCTCAACAGATATAATACGTATTGCCTGAATATCTATTATTCTGATTATCGCATGATACGTAATTAATATACTAGCATGCTTGCTGGAAATTGTACTAAAATCGTTCCTGTATGCTGGTATCGGTTAATAGCCTTTATTCTATTTACTTTCTAAGCTATACTTCCTGGCTTGCCGAAAGAATAACTTTACATACCTGCTTTCTGAGTACCCGACTGACCGATGTGATTTCCGTCGGTACTTCTGCTGTTTCTCCCAACTACATTCATATAAACGTCAATTAAAACTAAATACATTAATATTCGGGAGAAATTATCACTTTTGATATATATATTTATCCCAACTTTAACCTTTCAGAAAACGGTCGAAAACTCGTTATTTCTCGATAGTCCAGAAGGGATAAATGCTCACTGCAACGCTAGGAACACATTGGTACTAATTTAAAGAAATTCTATTTACTTTACCTCGGTAGCATGACGTTTCGCCGGCCAAATTTCACGAAACTAACTCCGTAGGATTGCTCTCTGCAGCTTTATACACCTGTACCTAAGCCGGAATGAAGTTTAGACCGCGTTTTGTCGCGTAATTGGAAGGAAATTTATATATTTCTTCGTGGGTTTGCCTAACAATGGCTACCCTCTGTTTCTTTGCTGAAAATATGTTGTTTAGATGAAGGGGGCCGACTTTTATTCATTGGCCGACTTTTTTTTTTTTTTTTTTTTTTTTTTTTTTTTTTTTTTTGCTTTCTAAATCCCTTAACCAACAAGACATTAGGCTATCTATTTATTTAAAATTTACAGGGTATAACATCCTCCCCCCCTTAAGAACATTCGTCCTCGAATGACATTCTGTCTATAGGACTGCTCAACTTACTCAACTTGTTTCTAGAAAAATTTTGGCAGAGTTTCCCTTGTATTCTGGACTATCTCAAAATTCCTCCTGTTTACCTATGCTTGGAATAAGTGGGGATATCTGGCTTTCATGTCCTCCTCAGCTTCCCAGGTCATTTCTTCTCGGTTCCTGTTACGCCACAATACTTTGACAGATGCAATATCTTTAGTTCTCAATCTACGGATCTGTCTGTCTAAGATAGCTACTGGAACCTCTTCGTATGCTAACTCTTCGGTGACCTGGACATCCTGAACTGGAACAACTGTGGAAGGGTCTCCTACAAATTTCCTCAACATAGATACATGGAATACTGGGTGAACAGATGCTAACTCCGGAGGCAAGTTCAATTCATATGCAACTCGGCCTATTCTCCGTCGAATCTGATATGGCCCAATGAATCTCGGGCTAAGCTTGCCTTTCTTGCCAAATCTCATCACCCCTTTCATCGGAGACACCTTCAGGTATACCCAGTCATTTACCGCAAATTCTAAATTTCTACGCCGCATATCTACATACGACTTCTGGCGGCTCTGAGCAGTCAGCAGGCGTTCTCTGATAAGCTTTACCTTCTCCTCTGACTGTTGAATGATGTCTGGCCCAATCAACGCTGATTCTCCCACTTCAAACCAGCCCACCGGCGATCTACATTTTCACCCGTATAATGCTTCAAAGGGCGCCATCTGAATAGCTGAATGATAGCTGTTATTATAGGCGAATTCAATCAACGACAGATGTTCATCCCAGCTACCCCCAAAATCTAGTACACACGCTCGTAGCATATCTTCGAGCGTTTGGATAGTCCGCTCAGCCTGTCCATCTGTCTGAGGGTGGAATGCTGTGCTCAAGTTAATCTACGTTCCCAAACCCCTCTGGAACGACTGCCAGAATCTAGTTGTAAACTGTGCTCCCCTATCTGAAATAATGGATGCCGGTACTCCATGTAGCCTAACTATTTCTCTGATATATAACTCGGCATAATCCTCGGCTGAGAAGGTAACTTTCACGGGCAGGAAATGAGCTGATTTTGTCAGCCTGTCAACTATTACCCAAATGGAATCATTTCTGCGTTTGGTACGGGGTAAACCTGTTACAAAATTCATATTTATCGCTTCCCACTTCCACATAGGCACAGCTATATCCTGCATCAAACCGCCCGGTTTCTGGTGCTCCGCTTTCACCTGCTGGCAGTTAGGACATCTAGATACAAATTCAGCTATTTCAGATTTCATACCTGGCCACCAGTAGATGTCTCTGATATCGTGATACCTGGCCACCAGTAATGTACCTCATGCATGATCTGCTGGCGAAGCCCTGAAACATTCGGGACACATAAACGGCCCCCACAACGTAGTACTTCATTTTCAGTCACTTGGAAATCTGACTCTTTACCCTCCTGAATTCTATCTCTGAGCTGGACTAAGTCAGGGTCCTCGTACTGCCGTTCTTTTACCTCTGTAACTAGTGATGACTCGGCAGAATTCTGAATCACCGCTCTGTTATTTTCTGTCTCCACTACTCGAACGGCTAACCCAGCTAGTTGATGAATTTCCTTGGCTAATTCCCGCTTCTCGGGCCGCAAATACGCCAAACTCCCCATTGACTTACGGCTCAGGGCATCTGCCACTACATTAGCTTTTCCTGGATGATAGAGAATATTTACATCATAGTCTTTCAACAATTCTAACCAGCGACGTTGCCGCAGATTTAACTCCCTCTGTGTGAAAATGTATTGCAAACTTTTATGATCTGTGAAAATGTCTACATGGACGCCATACAGATAATGCCTCCAAATTTTTAGAGCGTGGATCACTGCGGCCAGTTCCAGGTCATGGGTCGGATAGTTCTTTTCGTGTTTCCTCAGCTGTCTGGAAGCATAAGCAATCACCTTACCATGCTGCATCAACACACAACCCAGTCCCAAACCTGAAGCGTCGCAATACACCGCATACCCATCTGTTCCCTCTGGCAATGCTAGTACTGGGGTGGAGGTCAATCGGTCTTTCAACTCTTGAAAACTCTGCTCACATGCCTCCGTCCAATGAAATTTTGCTGCTTTCTGTGTCAGCTTTGTCAGAGGTGCTGCTATAGTGGAGAATCCTTCAACAAATCTCCGATAATATCCTGCTAAACCCAAGAAACTGCGGACCTCAGTCGGAGTGGTAGGTCTGGGCCATGTCTTGACCGCCTTTATTTTCTGTGTGTCTACCTGTATACCAGCATCCGACACGATATGCCCCAAAAAGGCAACTGAGTTCAGCCAGAACTCACACTTAGAAAACTTGGCGTACAGCTGACGGTCTCTAAGGATCTGGAGTACTGTTCGTAAATGGTTCCGGTGATCTATCTCTGAACGAGAATATACCAGAATATCATCGATAAATACTATCACGAACAGATCCAAATACGGTCTGAATATGCTATTCATCAGGTCCATAAACACTGCAGGAGCATTCGTCAGTCCAAAAGACATAACTAGAAATTCAAAGTGACCATACCTGGTCCTGAAAGCAGTCTTTGGAATGTCCCTCTCCCGAACCCGGACCTGGTGATATCCGGACCTCAGATCTATCTTAGTGAAACATTTGGCCCCCTGCAACTGGTCAAACAAATCATCTATTCTCGGGAGCGGGTATTTGTTCTTCACTGTAACTTTGTTTAGTTGCCGATAGTCCACACACATACGGAGTGAGCCATCTTTCTTTCTTACAAACAGAACTGGCGCACCCCACGGTGAAGTACTCGGCCTGATAAAGCCTTTATCTAACAAATCTTTCAACTGCTCCTTTAATTCTCTGAGTTCTGCAGGAGCCATACGATAAGGAGGAATCGATATCAGCTGAGTACCTGGTAACAAGTCAATCGCAAAATCTATCTCCCTTTCGGGAGGGACACCAGGCAACTCATCCGGGAATACGTCAGGGAATTCATTGACCACTGGAACAGACTGAAGAGTCGGAGGTTCCACCCGAACGTCCTGGACTCTAACTAGGTGGCAAATACATCCCTTTGCTATTAATTTTCTTGTCTTAAGGTAGGAAATAAACCTACCTTTCGGCGTAGGTGTACTCCCTTTCCACTCTCGCACTGCTTCCCCCGGAAAGTGAAATCGGACCGTCTTGGTCCAGCATTCTAAGTTGGCATAGCATGGCACTAACCAGTCCATACCCATAATGGCATCGAAGTCGACCATCTCAAGTTCTATTAAGTCTACTGTGGTTTGACGATCAGCAACCTCTACCGTACACCCCCGGTAAACTCTTTTAGTTGTAAGCGAGTCACCGACCGGTGTAAGCACTGAAAAGGGCTGCTGAAGCAATTCTGGTTCGATACCCAACTTTCGGGCCACAAATGGTGTGATATATGACAATGTAGACCCTGGATCAATCAATACATAAACAGGATACGAACAGATAATCAATGTACCTGTGACCACGTCGGGAGATGCCTCTGAATCCTGCCTCCCCGGTAATGCATAGGTACGACTGGGGCCTGCACCTGAGCCAGAGGCTCCTGGTCTACCTCGACCCCTATTCCCTGAACCTGAGGGTCTGCGCCCTGCTGAGGCTGCTGGAACTCGTGGCCCTGCTGACGCTCTGTCCAGATCATCCTGACTACCCTGTCCTCTGGCTGGACAATCTCTCATTAAATGCCCTTCCTGTCCGCAGTAATAACACCCTGGGAAGCCCTGCCTGCAGGCTCCAGAATGTAGCCGGTGACATATAGGACAAGGGGTGGATGTAAATCTACTCTGTTCTACCCTCCCCTGCTGAGGTGAGGCTACTGTTCGTGAACTACTACCGGACTCCGACTGACTCCGGCGATACAATCTCAACAGATATAATACGTATTGCCTGAATATCTATTATTCTGATTATCGCATGATACGTAATTAATATACTAGCATGCTTGCTGAAAATTGTACTAAAATCGTTCTTGTATGCTGGTATCGGTTAATAGCCTTTATTCTATTTACTTTCTAAGCTATACTTCCTGGCTTGCCGAAAGAATAACTTTACATACCTGCTTTCTGAGTACCTGACTGACCGATGTGATTTCCGTCGGTACTTCTGCTGTTTCTCCCAACTACATTCATATACACGTCAATTAAAACTAAATACATTAATATTCGGGAGAAATTATCACTTTTGATATATATATTTATCCCAACTTTAACCTTTCAGAAAACGGTCGAAAACTCGTTATTTCTCGATAGTCCAGAAGGGATAAATGCTCACTGCAACGCTAGGAACACATTGGTACTAATTTAAAGAAATTCTATTTACTTTACCTCGGTAGCACGACGTTTCGCCGGCCAAATTTCACGAAACTAACTCCGTAGGATTGCTCTCTGCAGCTTTATACACCTGTACCTAAGCCGGAATGAAGTTTAGACCGCGTTTTATCGCGTAATTGGAAGGAAATTTATATATTTCTTCGTGGGTTTGCCTAACAATGGCTACCCTCTGTTTCTTTGCTGAAAATATGTTGTTTAGATGAAGGGGGCCGACTTTTATTCATTGGCCGACTTTTTTTTTTTTTTTTTGCTTTCTAAATCCCTTAACCAACAAGACATTAGGCTATCTATTTATTTAAAATTTACAGGGTATAACAATAATAGTTTAAATTACGGGAAAATCATACGAACATCAATATCAATAAGTTATAAAATTGAAGAGAATCATGTAAATATTATATAGTTAATAAAATACTATATTTTATAAATAATTTAATGACTAGAAAATATAATTAATTTATCAAAAATTATATAAACTTTATTATCAACATAAATAATTTATAAATCTAAGTAATATTATTACGAAAATAATTTATAAAACTTAATTAAAATTATATAAACGTTATCATGTAAATAATTTATAAAAAATTAAGTAAAACATATATTTTAAAATAAAGGCATATATTAACACGAAATATACTATATATGACATAACTACGTAATATCAGAAAATTAATGAATTAAAAAAATATATATATATATATATATATATATATATAAAATTTGAAATAATTATGCAAGAGTTGTGATAGTTATTAAAAAAAATACGAATGCAAGCCGAACAATTGCGTAAAAATATAAATGAAAAATGTACATATATAAGCAGCATATGACGGGCATAGGGAGGTCAAAATTGGGTGTCAACACCAAGTACACCAAGATACTGCCTAAAAGCAGCAAACAAACCACCAACACGCTGCTAGAAGATCCAACAAGAGAAACAACACAAAACAATGTTTACCTACTAGTTCTTCATGAATTCGGCGGTAGGAAATCTAAAATAACATTCTACCAATATCAACAACTCCTTAAGCATCCTAAGAATACTAAGAACCGACAAATAACAAAAACTTGCCAACCAGAAACACTAAACAACCACCAAACTGCCGAAAATACAATTCAACGACGCGATCTACTCGAAGAATCCAACTCCCCAACACCAAAATCACTTGGAGTTATGACTTCTAGCTCCAAAATCCAAAGAAAATCATAGAGAGAACTTGAGAGAGGTTTCTTAGGTTGTTGTAAAATGAATTTGGATGACCAACAACCGACCAAAGGGGATTAATAATCCTCCGCTGCCTTAGTTATTTTTGACGTATCTGCTTGTGCAGTCTCACAAAAATATGAATATCTTTCTACTCCGAAGTCAGATTGACAAATGGTTTAATGCGTTGGAAACTAGACTCATAGACCATTAATTTGATAGGATGTATACCCCCTAATTCCTTATAGATTTGGAGAAAGGCCTCGATACATTTGACTAGATTTCAAGAAATCTCAAGAAAGAAATTTTGCGATAACTTTTGCCGAATTTCGTTTTATAACTTGATTGACGTCCAATCTTAAATATGATCATAGAATGACTCAAATACCTCATAACACTTCCTTCATATCCTATTAAGTACTCTTAGTCCTATCTCAAAAGTACAAATTTATTGCTTAAACTATACGGGGTATTACTGTGAATTGAAAATGGTGAAAAATAAAGTGGAGGGAAGTGAAAGTTAAAAAATTAATTTTTTATAAGTGAACTTTGTCCCTCATTGGTAAGGAAGAGGAAAAGTTTTGTGCTTATATTAAGAAGCATATTCTCTAACTCATAAAGAGTTGAGAAAAGAGACTTCCCTCAAACTGTCATCGTCGCTTGGTTTCATCTTCAGCTTTGAATTTGGATTTGGTCAAATGATTTGATTGATAAATTTTTTGGACCAAATTTATTTATTCCATTGCATTAATTACTTCCTTTTCTAATTTTAATTCGCACGAAATTAGAATCAATCAGTGAATTTTTTTAATTATAAAGTTAAATAAATTCGCGACCAAACACCTCCCATCTCTAATAGGTACCTTCTATGGTTATAAATATTCAGAGGCTTCGCCTCATTTTGTACACACAAAAAATGCAGACAGCAAACATAATTCTTCCCCTCATTTCTGTATTCTATTTTACAAAACAAAGTAAGTGTCATGTGTTACTCCGTTTCATTGAGTTCACTGAAATTCTACAATTTTCATTGTTAGTATTGTAGAACAGTGTTCCATTCTATCCTGAAAGAAATTAATCCATAATCTTGGACAATTATGAGGGGATTAAATTTCTTAAGAAAACACAATTTTCTGTTGAGTTCGAAACTTTTGATTTTTAATATTCTACTGTTACTTCTACATTTCTGCTTACTAACTTGAATACAGGAATAACAGCATTTGCCTCCCGTGTCCACATGTAAGTTGTACAAATAGTCTAAACAAGTTTGATCACCTTCTGAGGCAGTAGAAATAGCTTTGCCTAGTAGGCTTGGACATTATATAATAGAGTGAATAATGAAAAACTCATCTAAAGGATCACGATTTTTAGAGTTTCATATTCTACTTATCAGGTGTGTGAGTTTTCGATCTGAACTATAATCAAATGTTTATCAAAACACACCTAAACTATCAGTTGCTCGCTTTCCTACATGATATTTCATGTGGAAATTAAAAAGTGAGCAATTAATAGATAGGTATGTTTTGATAAACATTTGGTAATAGTTCAGGCAGCAAAAGTAAACACTTGATAATTTGAGTATGAAACTCAAAAAATCTAAATACTTTAAGTGTGTTTTTAACCCTTTACTCTAAATATTATTGTAACTTTTCAGCATAAGATAAGCCTTTAGACACCTAAGCACAGATCCTAACTGTAATATTCCCTACCAAAGGTTTACATTGTGCCACTGTGAATCTCTTGGTGGATAAATGCACATCAAGATACTTCAAGATAGCTCCCAATTTCATGACCCAATAATTACAAAATATATATCTTCGTATTCTCATCAACCCCATCAAAATACACCTGACTTTTAACCAAGTTTGCCTCAGTGAACTCGTAGAATTTCTCCCCAAGTAAACATAACAGAAGTCACATTCCCTCTAACAAACAATAACAAGTCATCAATAAATCCCATATGAATAATGCTTAGCTTTTGATATCTTGAGTTATAATTAAAATTAGGATTGTCTTTTAGAGTGCCCAAACATCTATTCAAATATTCTATGAAACAATACAAAAATATAAGATGACAACTGACATGGTTCCCATGCCTTATCCCCGTAGTCGGGGAGAATTAAAAAAATTTAAAAAGTTCATTTTCTTTTATTTATTTTGTAAAATATTAAGCGATCTAATTTCCTTTGTTTTAGTTCTCGTAGTGTCACAACAGATTCCCATTTTAATCGTGCAACTCACTGTTTTTCATAGATGGAGTAATTATTTTTCTTTTTTCAAATTAAGGGAAGGTTAGAGTAGTGATCTTCAAATTCGTGGAACATTATGGGTTAAATTGTAGTTTCTTAACATTCAAATTGTACGTGCTAGGCGCTTCCCTTTGGGATAGGAAGATGATGAAGTCCTTATAGAGTCTTATTGGATCAGAATTGACCCAGTTTCAGACTTTCCATTGCCGACGGAAGTCAAAGGTCGTCGGCGTGCAAATGATCACCGTTTCTTCTTTCCCATTCCTTCCCTTCTGCTAAGACCCTAACTTTCCCTGATCTCTCGGACTTGTTGAAATAATAGTAGCATTAATTTCCATTCAAAATGAAGAGCAGAGGGAAATCAGTCATCGGAGGATGGTGGAACCTAGGGTTGCCTTCCTTATTTCTCTTATGTCTCTTCTTCTTCCTCCTCGGATTATTCGCTTCTGCTCTCTTCTCTCAGCAGGTCCTTTCTATTCTCTAATCCCTGCTACTGTGTGGCATCGTTACTTACACTTACTTACATGATTTTTTATTCAATCAACAGATACATTATTTGGTCAGTAGGTGCAATTGAACAATTTTATTTTTACCCTGTTTGCAACTGCTGTCACAAAGTAGTAGTATTAAACTAGTGGTGGCATTGGTGCTCACAAATTTTTTAATCTGGATCTGCCCTGTTTGTATGTATGTACTGATTGGACTTTTGGGTATGGTAGGATGTACCTAATGTAAGGCCGAGGGTGCTCGAATCTGTTGATCTGGAGAAGGACTTTGATCCCTTGCCCAGTGGTGAGACTGGAGAGCATTCCCTCACTTCCATCCCCTTTCAGGTGTTGTTTCTCTTGTTTCAGTTGCGAAACTGTCAAGTGTCAACTCTCGTTGTTTTGGATTCAGTTCTCGTTTCTGCGCAGGGCGAACATAAATGTGTTTTCAGTTTTCAACTGATTGCCAAAATCTTAAAATCTCTTTCTATTTGAAGAATTTCTATAAGAAATATTGTCTCCCTTTTTTGTTTTTGTAAAAAAATGGTTTTTTAATATTGTCCCCTAACTTTCGAGCTCAAGTTAGCACAGAGATGCTTGAAGTAAGTAACGTGTACAGAGTGATGACAAATGTTCAAACTGGCATTATAGTATCTATCAAGTTTTGAACTGCATTTGTTCCATCATTCAGGGGCAGAATTTGTTAAACATCTAGTCATACTCTTATGCTGATGTAAAGATAGGCTATGAGATAGATACCTGCAAGAGCTCGGATGTTGTCTCGTCAAGTGGCAACCCAAGTTTAGTCTTTATGTATAGCAAACTTATTTGCTAGTGAATGTGAATTCCAAAGCATCTAGGTCAACTTCAAAAAAAAATCTGAAGCATCTAGGAAATGTTTAACAGACGTGCAGAGCAATCTTGCTTTGATATATATCCTCCTAGATTTCCACTTCTCACTGGATTTGATCACGGCATTTCCTTGTCCAATCTAATACAGTTTGATAAGTCACCCTCAACTAGGTTTGAGATAATTGTCTGTCTCAAAGATGTGCTGTCTATCATAGCTGAATTATAATGAATTGTACTAATTAAGAAGAAGATCAAATTTCCAGATACTCTTTTTTGGATGGGGGACTACCCATTTTCTGCCGTCCTAAAGAAGCGGTAGCATCAAGTATGTGCTTAGTTCACATCTCTGCAATAGCTAGCAAATTACCACGTTAACTTGCTTTATAACTTAAATCTATGTTGTTAAACTTGTAAGTATTTAAGTCATTGTATAATTATCAACTTTATGAGGTTGTTTGTCTCAACTATTATTAAGTTCATTTATATTGAGTTTCCCTGTAAGTATATTTACATTCTCTTGATAGGTTTTGAGCTGGTTCCCACGTGCATTATACTTTCCCAATTTTGCATCTATAGAACAATGCCAGAGCATAATTAAGATAGCAAAGGCAAATTTGGAACCATCATCCTTGGCTCTTCGCAAAGGAGAAACAGAAGAGACCACAAAAGGTATTAGAACAAGGTATATACTACTCTATAACCCTCATTTTTGTTAATTAGTTTCTATCAGGGACCTTTCTGTCAATGTAGAACATGAACAGTCCAAGAACTTTATTTAAGTCATTACATTGTCTTAATTTCAGAGCGATCAGGTTTCTTATTAATTGGATAATTTTCCAGAAGTTATTTGAAAATGTCAGAAGATTTAAACGACAATCAATTCAAACATGAATTTCCTTTGCAGTTCTGCTAAACTAGGTCGCTGGATATATGGTGTGTGCATATATCATCTTGTTTTGGAAGACAGCTAATTCATGATTTCAAACAACACATGTTTTTTTTATAAGTTTGAGTGACTTTTCTCTAATTTCTTGTGATTTGCTTCTAAATATAAGAATATGATAGCGCTTTACGCTTCATGTGTCAGTATCTTTGACAAGAAACTACAGATTGTGCATGGGATTTACATTATCTTGTCAATTTCTTCAGTTCTGGCACGTTTATTAGTGCATCAGAAGACAAAACTGGAATCTTGGATCTTATTGAGGAGAAAATTGCAAAAGCGACAATGATCCCCAGGACACATGGTGAGGTAAAGTTCATTAACATGCATATCTTATATAAAATGCATTAAGCTCATCTCACCATATGTAGGCTTTGGTTTTGCTTCCATGGCTTAGATATTAGAGATCTGATAAGTGGCATAATTTTGGAAGAAAATCCTTCCAAAGTGTTCCCCCCAAAGGCCCCAATTAAATCACCATCCCACCTGTCTCTTATGTCCTTTACAATGAAGCTGATTGTGCATGAACAAATCCAAGTCTTGCCCAGTGCACTGGCAAAACTGTTGTTGCTCTGCCTATCCTAGTTTAGTTGGCATCATTCGTGTAGTGCTAGTATTTGCAAAAAAAATTGATGATCATGATTTTGAGACTATTTAGATATAATAAAATTATAGTATAAACTTCTCATTTATATCTAGTTTGATTGGATAGAATAGATCATGTTGAGTTCAAATTTTTTGCTCCCTCTGTCCCAATTTTATGCGACAATGTTTGACTTGGCACAAAGTTTAAAAATGAAGAGCAGACTTTTGAAATTTGTGGTCTAAAACAACCCTTTTATATTTGTGTGACTATAAATAATTTCATTAAGAGTAAAAGAGGAATTTTAAAGTTAAATTATTTCTAATTATAGGAAGGTGACATTTTATTTGGGACAGACTAAAAAAGAAAGCGTGTCACTTAAATTGGAACAGAGGGAATAATATTTTAAAGAGAATATAGATTGAAATGTTAATTTCTGATAGCTTTGAGAGTTTAAAGAAATGGGTCTAATGTAGCTTTTGAAGTAGCTTAATCTAATGTTATCAAGTGATTAAATACTGAAGAACTTAAAAGAAGAAGTGGACCTCATTTTTCATTTTGATAGGGAGTATTATAGCCTTTACATACTAAGATTAATACTGCTCACTGAAACACTGATTTGTCTTGTTAATCTGAGAAGTCATATTTGAAGTTTGAAGTTCAGGTAATGCCCATTAAGTTGCAGAGTTGGGTGAAGTAATAAAAGAGTTCAGAATGGTAATTGAATGAAACTCAGATGACAGTTCATCGAATTTGGCAGGTATTTTTGAGTCCGTTTATTCAAAAGTAGCTAAAATGCAAGAGATTATGGTATAGAGTAGGTGATGTCAAGTCTCATTTTATGGTCTGTGTTTCTGTTTCCCCATCATCCATAACTAATTGGATTCTGCTTTCTTCGTTTCACTTTTTCTCTCGGTCTAGTGTACTGGGACAATGGTGCTTGTAGGCACTTGTTCCTGAACAAGAGTGCATGTTAATGATGAAAACATATATTTTAAGCATTTATCATATGAAGAGGAGATGATACCATCTTCTTTGTCTATATTCACCTCATAGTGACATATAATATTTGAAGAAACTTTTACTCAAATTTTGTTGTTGGTGTAAATGAGAACATGAACGTATATCTCTACTGGAATTTTTATTAATTGGAGGTTACATATGTGGGTCAGGTCAATTAATTTATGGAAATGACAACTCATGGTTGCTTAAATTGACAGAGTTTTTCATCCTCCCTCAATGTTATTAGGCATATGTTTAGAATATTAAATGTAGTAGTCAAGCAAGATCATAGATCTCATAATGGTGTGGATACACCTCTTCTAACAAGAGATTCTTTTCAAAGGCCAAAACCATGAGGCAATGGGTCAAGTTTGCAGTTCTAAGAGACAATTGAGCATCTTTCTTTGTTGAATGCCTTAATCTTTAGTGAGGCAAATCTGCATTTTGATTAGCATCTGAAACTTCCTGGTATGGAGTTTTTGAGCTGGTTTTCCAGATTACTTTGGTCAATTTCTTTAGTGGATTTTCAATTACAGTGTAACCACACATATAACACATGTTTGTTCTTAATACATATGACAATTGAGAGCTAGCCTATCTGTTAGCTTGATCATTGTTGGTTAATAAACATTGGTGTGTTTTGGATCTCAGTTTTCTCTTTATCACTTCTTACTGATTTTGAACGATTCTCTGCCTCAGGGCAATGCTAAGTGTTATCTTCCTCTGGTCATTATTTTTATTTAAGCGGAATAATTTGACCTTTTCTCTTCGGTGAAACAAGGGTGTATGTGTTTCAGGCGTTTAATGTTTTGCGGTATGAAATTGGCCAAAGATATCAGTCACATTATGATGCTTTCGATCCTGCTCAATATGGCCCTCAGAAGAGCCAAAGGGTATGCATGAACTAAATTTGGCAATGGTGCTATTTTTTTCTAATTGACTAGCTATTTCTTTTGTAGCCCAATTCAAATCTTACACAAAACAATATCACAGATGGTGGAATACTATAGTGTTTGGTTATCTATGCATGAGGATGCTGTGCTTATCCTTGAGTCCATGTTACTCATAAACATCCTCCTCTCCCCAGGATAACATATAATTGGATAGAGAAGTTTGATGTGTTTGTTTTAAGTATTGGGTTCTCCCTGTCGTTAATAAGCAGAATTTGGTTGCATCAACTCCACATTATTAATATGTCATGTCATTTGCTTTACCTCAAACCACAGATGACTATCCTTCTGTGTAGTACTTTACTGCTCTCTCTAGCATGTTGTTAATGTCAGATGACAATTGAAAATAAGATGCTGCTTTATCTCAGATTGGAATATTATTTTCAAGACGGGGGCAGATCTTTTGTCAGATTTTTATTGTCATTGAGCATCTTTTTAGTGTATTTTGCGAGAAAAGATATTAGAAGAAATTATTTGCACTCTTTTAAGTGTAAAAAACCTTTATTTGCACAATTTAAATATCACTCCTAATGAAAAGTCCTCAAAGCATGTTGACAAGCTGTCTTCTGTTTTTTTCAGTTTGAAAATATTATTTTATCTTTGAACTAAAGAAATCCAATTGTTTTCATGTACTCCAGTACTGCTCTAGTTAATTTCTCTTCAATTTGACGGTAATTTTAGCAAGAGCCAAGATGAGGATAATTGTTCCGTTGGCTTTTTATTTTGCCATAGATGTGACATCCTCTGTATCCAATTTTATTCTTTTCTTCATGGAAAAATTCTGATGTTTACTTTAATACTTGGTACCATCAGGTGAAAATGTGCCAAGCAAGTTTACAGGGATTGTAGTATGCTTTTTAACCTTGTCATATTCATCGGACGAGAATTTGTTCACTGGAAGTTAATATTAAGGAATGCTTACTTTCACTTCTCTGGACTAAACTTTCATTAATCTCGTCTAGGTTGCGTCCTTCTTATTATATTTATCCGATGTTGAAGAAGGTGGGGAAACTGTGTTCCCTTTTGAGGTGAGATCAAGTTCCTCTCTACCCTCTTTTGCGCTCTCTTTCAACCCATGGCTACCTTTCTTGTCTCTCTCTCTCTTGTAAAATGGTTCTTTGTGGTTTATCTACAGAACGGGCAGAACATGGATGGTAAGTATGATTTCAGCAAGTGTATAGGTTTGAAAGTGAAGCCACGCAGAGGGGATGGGCTTCTGTTCTACTCGCTGTTTCCAAATGGTACAATTGATCTGGTGAGTTCATCTAGTGCATTCATTATTACCGTGTATTTTCTGTTTGTTCATTAGGATATTTTTTGGGTATAAGAATCAATAATATATAGACAGGAGTAATCAGTCAGTTAATAAATTTGTTTCAAGGAGCTGATCTGCAATAGGTTAGCTGGAATACAAGGTAAACTTCGTGCCATCTGTAGCTGCTAGGTTAGAGATCTGCCAGGACATACAATCCCAGATTAAAAGCTGTGATTCTTGGAGTGGGTTGAAGTGTTAGGAAAAGCTAATTTGATAAACCCTTGAGTTGCCCAAAAACATGTTTAAGATTAAGCTCTAATTGATGATGTGGCTTAAACATGGTTAACTAATCATATATCGTGATTTTATGAAGATGTTTGTTGAAGAAGGTTAATGTAATGTTGCTTGAATTATTTATATAAAGTGATCACTCACTGTAAGAGACCCTATATTAAAAATATCAGAACAAATTTGTACAACAAGATCCGTCCCCTTCCCTTACCCAAAAGAAAAAGGGAAAATTATACAATCAGATCCATTGGTGGAAACTGGATGGAGAGATTATAGTATGTTGTTGCTTCATGATTGTTTTCATTTTCTAATGCTGCTATCTTAGTTTACTTGATGCAATTAGAATATGCTCTTCGTCTTTCTTTTACTTCTTCCAGATGCCAGTAACTGTAAATCTTAGTGCATAAATTACCAAAGAAGGGGATGACCAACATAATGTAATGCATAATTTCATACATGGCCTTGTTGGCTCTGCGATTTTCATGTTTGTTAGAATTCTAATGCAGACCTCACTTCACGGTAGCTGTCCAGTAATCAGAGGAGAAAAATGGGTGGCCACAAAATGGATCAGGAATATAGGACAGGACGAGTAAATGCCTCTAAGTTATAGTGTTCTTCATTAGGTATTTGTGGTAATTTAACTGGATTGAAGGAAAAAGTTTTGGAGTAAATAGATTTATAGAATTGAGAAATTATTTTATCCTTGCCAGTTCTTCATTTTGCTGTTTTTTTTATTCTTTTAATTTTTTTGTTGCCCCACCCTACCCGCTCAATAGCAGGAAGTCACTGTTGAGTGCTTAAATCGATGGATTATTCTAGAGTAGCAGCAGCAGTCAGCTTAGCTCTCAGCTGCATAAAGATGTTCTTTTCCATGGCAATTTCACGTGTTCCCTTTCCGATTCCAGTATGTGGGCGTTGCAATTTCACGTGTGGCAGTATATACAGAGTTCACGGGGAGGCTTTAGCAGTTGGCACCGCCTGAATATTCGGACAAATATTTTTATTATGAAATAATTTTTAATTTTTATCTCTCAAAATTAATGGTCTTTAATTTTTAATCATTAAAATGTTAAGTAATAAAAAAAACATTTAAAAATATTTTTAACAGCAAAAAATAAAAATAAATTTGCAAGGTAAGAGAAAATTATTTAAAAATATCTTCAACATCAAAAATGTGAAAAATAAATCACAAGGTAGAAGAAAATTTTCAAGACACAAGTTTAGTTAAAGTTGTGCCTTAGGCATGAGTTAAGTGATAGAAGTTATGCCGCAGGGCATAAGTTCATGGCACAAGTTATGTTCCAAGGCGAAAAAAATTATGCTGAAGGCATAAGTTTCTTGATACAAGTTATGTCTGAAGGCAAAGGAAATTGAGCTTAAGGCATAATTATATCTTCAGTGCCATAAGTTATGTTCATGAAAAAAACAAATTATGCATAAGGTGCAAGTTACACCCCAAGGTATAAGTGCAGTGGTACAAGTTATGCTTGAAGGCACAAGAAATTAAGCTCAAGACACAAGTTATGCTCCAAGGCATAAGTTTAGTAGCACAAGTTATGCCTCAACGCACAGGTCCAATAGCACAAGTTATTTCATAGGGTAATTTTAGGTAGAAATTATGCCCTAAAGCACATGTTATTCTTGTCTTGGAAATCAAACATTATAGAACTTATGTTCAAAGGCAAACATTCTCTAAAAAGTTTTAGTCTTGTGAAATTAATTTTACCCAACAAAATCAATTCATAATTAAATATACTTTGATTCATAAATTTTTATTAAATAATTAATTAAGATAAAATTATAAATTATAAATTTAAAAGAATAAAAGTTAAAAACCATCAAACATAAGAATAGTCCATGCAAAAACTTAATTGTAGCTAATTAATTAGCTAGGTTGATTGAAAGGGCTTATTTATGAGATAAAATTCCTGTTTTTCAGATAGTTATTTATTGGAAACTAGGTAAGAAATCGGAGTATCATGAAAACTTAAACTAAAACTAAATATTATAAGTACATATATTTGTTACTGTCGTCATTCCCAGAGAAACAAACAAATATGTATTCGAAAATTTCAATTCAAACAAAGATTTGCTTCATGTTATTAGAATAAAATTTACACATTTAAAAGTATGTATAGACATTTTTACACTTCCTTTTTAATATTTTTATTTTATTTTTAATATTATAACTTTTATAACTAGCTATACATTTCTTTGTAACTTATTATGCATCGTAAATTTAAAAAAATCTTGATTTCGTTTTCAATTGGATACCCAATCAAACATCATGAATTAAATTGGGACGGCGGTAATATATGGTTGCTAAGCACATGACAATTTGTACGTACGTTGTGCCTTCAATTTAGCAAAAGTTAACCACATTTGGCAATAATATCTAGCCTAGATAGCGCAAATACGAAGACATCTTCTTCATCACAATAAATGAAAGCAAACTTATCCCTCAAACCAACCAAATAATAAATATATCTAAATATCGACCATATCATATGCAAGAGGGTCCACCCTCTTTATGACTACTTTTAACTCCACTCATATACAATAATAATTATAATGATATCGGCCTCACCCACTTTGTAAGACCATGTCTTCGTTTTACATTACACACATACATATTACTTACTTATAATACACTTAATAATACTTTGGATTTAGGGTTCCATCTTTTGAACTTTTTTACATTTTTTTTGCCGTCTCAATTTAATATAAAAATATTATAAGTTGTAATTTTTTTTTATGTTAATGTATATATTGAAAAGATGCATTTTGAAATATTGGTCAAAATTCACTTAGTTTGAATTTTGAGGAGTGAAAAATTACCACGTAAATTGAAATAGAAGGAGTATTAAATTTTATTCCTCCTGTTTTAATTTATTTGTCTTATTTTTTTTTAAGTTCGTTTAGAAAAGAATATTTTTTTTTGACAACTCTTTAATTCTAACTTTCCATATGACATTTTTAATACCACAAGATTGAAGATCACTTTAGTACATTCTAATTATCTATAGTTTAAAATCATAAAATTCAGAAGTTATTTTTATTTTTTAAAACTCCACATAAAACCACAAGATTGAAGGTGATTTTTAGCATATTCATGGGAATATATTATAGTTGGGGATTTAAATCTAACATTTATTGAAGTTTTTGTAACTTTTCACATAAAAATCTATACTTTTACGTAATGACCCGGCCAGTATGAAACCACTAGATCCGCCCAAAATCAAGTTGCGGCTTTGTGAATGTGAAACAAATTAAATTATAGAATATGCATATATAGCTGGAGGTTCTAGTTTCCACCACACAACTCCTAAACCTAAAAAAGCTTAAGCAAAATTAAAGTTAAAAGAAAGAAGAGGGAATATGGGAGTAGTTGAAGAAGCTCACAACGTTAAAGTTATTGGGTCGGGCGAGAAGATCGTCGTACTTGGTCATGGATTTGGCACTGATCAATCTGTATGGAAACATCTTATCCCTCATCTAGTCGATAATTATCGTGTTGTCCTTTATGACAACATGGGCTCTGGCCCGACTAATCCAGATTACTTTGACTTTGAACGATACGCCTCTCTTGAAGGCTATGCCTATGATTTAATTGCCATTTTGGAGCAACTTCAATTCGATTCTTGCATATATTTGGGACATTCTTTGTCTTCCATGACTGGTGTTGTTGCTTCCATATTTCGTCCTGATCTCTTCTCCAAACTCATCTTGCTTTCTGCTTCTCCAAGGTTAGAACACTAATTCCCTTACAAATTCAAATAGATTTAAGTAGTTAATTATATATAATATTAGTGTAAATTTTTTTAAAAATTATTATCATTATGATTTAATTGATTGTACGTATAGGTGGATTGTTATTCTATATTTAAGGTTACTATATCATGTTTAATTGTTTATTACATGGAGAGTTACTTAGTGTTATGGGAAAACAATATCGTAGTATGATAGTATAAAAGAATTTTATGCATTTAGTTAACTCAAATTAATGCTACAATATCTGATCCATATTGTTTTTCATGTTGCAAAATTGAATTTACAAAACATGTTTTCTTTAAAAAGGAAGTGTTTTGATTTTTTTTATAATTTACGAAATGAATAGAAAAAAATATTATTTTTTTTCAAATCTCTTATACAAGAAAGATATAAAATTAAAAAATATTTATAAATGAACTACTTTGTAGATTGTTAATTAAGTGAAACGTTTAAGAGTAAAAATAAATAAAGTTTAGATTATCACAGCTTATTATGAGTCTTTATTGAAAAGTTCAAAATCTTAAGCTAGACCATCTTGTAATTGAATAGGGTTATAATTGCATAGTTAATTTATTCACCTAATCAAGTACTCCTCCATTTCAAATGCACGGTGTTTTAAGTTTGGGTATATTTTTTAAGAAAACTATTCAATACTAGAAAGTAAGATGTACTTTTATCGACTTATCCTTAATAAAGATGTAATTTTTTAATTTTTTTTTGATTATGTAAAACTGTCTCTATTTAAATAAGTATAAAATTGGAAAACTATCATTAATATATTTTTGATTACGTAAAATATAACTTATTTTAAAATAAAATTAAAAAATCAAAATACCACTTATTTTAAAATGATTGAAGTAATTACTTAATCAATATGAAACTATGTAATTGAGTGAGAGCAACACATTCTTCAGTTCTCGGGGGAAAGTGGAGGGGAAGGGCTAAGAATTGGTGGTAATTATTAATTTAATTATCAGATGAATTTTAAATTTTTTTTTCATTTTTAATATTTTCTATATTCACATATATTTATCACACATTAAAATTTATTTACATATTCATTTGAAAAGCTTATTCAATTCTTTTTTACAGATAGATTTTATTTATAAAGAAAATACTATATAAAATTATGTAATTGCACAAAATATATAATATCAAAAATTTACAATGTAGTTATGTTGTACTCAGTAAACAAGCAAGTCATTATAATTAATATACTGACTAATGGTCACCTTAATAATATTTTCTCCATTCCAGCTTATGTGATGATATTTAATTAAATATAAAGTTTAAGAAATAAATAAAAACTTTTGAAATTTATTATATAAAATACGTCATAGATATTTGTATGAATATAAATCTTCTCACTAAGAATAAAACAGATATTATAAAATTAAATTATTATTAAATATATTGAATTTTTTTTTTTTTTGAAATTAACAAAAAAAACTCACATGAATTAAGATAAAAAGAGTACTTGTGGGATTACACAATGCTGTTGTTGGAGAAGTACACACTAATTTCCAAGAATGCCCTAAAAAGATGTATATTGGAATAAACAATATATATGAATGGAACATGGAAGACAACATCAATTACAAGTACATATGTTTCCTTTATATATAGGTTCATAAATACAGATGATTACTACGGAGGATTCGAAAAGGAAGACATCGACCAACTATGTCAAGCGATGGAGTCGAACTACAAGTCATGGATCGATGGTTTCGCGCCGCTAGTGATTGGCGGCGACATGGATTCTGTGGCAGTACAAGAATTCAGCAGAACCTTATTCAACATGAGACCGGACATCGCACTAAGTGTCTTTCGTACAATTTTCACGTTCGACTTAAGGCATTTCCTGTCCCGTGTCACGGTTCCTTGTCACATTATCCAGAGCTCTAAGGATTTGGCCGTGCCAGTGGCAGTTTCGGAATATATTCACCAAAATCTGGGCGGGAAGTCAATTGTCGAAGTCATCTCAACTGAAGGTCATCTCCCACAGTTGAGCGCACCGGAGATTACTATTCCGGTGCTGGTTCGACATATTTCTCATGATATTAGTACTGATACTTCGTAATAGTTGAGTGCTTGTTGTTGTTCTGATCTTGATTGGATTCGAGCTTGCTAAGCTTTATGCTGCTGGGGAACACTAAGACTTTTACCTTAGATCTTAAATTCAGCATATGTATATATGCTCAGTTGGATCACGTTTTCGTGCTTTTTTTTTTCTTTTTTTTGGATTTCTTCTGATCATTAAAACGACATTGTTGTACGCATGTGGTGCTTCATAAACTATGTAATTAATACATTTTATGAGGATGTTATATTTGCGGATCTTGTTCTTTAATATTTAGTTATGAATAGAGATTTGGATTCTCGTTGAACGGCATTTAAATTTCATTCATTCGCAGGCATTATACCAAAAGTTTTTGTATGCTCAAAGCTCTTAAGCAGGGGCAGATCCAGGATGGCGAAACTCTTCGTCGGAAAAATATATTATATATATATGATTAAATTCAAAAGTTTTTGTATGCTCAAAGCTCTTAAGCAGGGGCAGATCCAGGATGGCGAAACTCTTCGTCGGAAAAATATATTATATATATATGATTAAATTCAATATTTATGTGTATTAATTGCATATCGAACACCTTTGACACAATTTAAAATTTTTTTTGAAACCCTCTTGGTAAAATTTCTACCTCGGTCACTGCTCTTAAGTTTGAAAGATCTAAGTGTTCAAAATCGCCTTTTCGGTGACGTTGCCGGTCAATCGCATAAGAGCTCAGAATAATTTCACTATTTATCTTAATTTTCTTTGATCGGTTGTTTGTTCATTATTTACTTCTCGCAAGTTAATTCATTATAGTCTTATTATTTGGTCAATTTAATCCACGTGTCCTTAAATCACATACAACAATCCAACTTCACTGTTTTAACGATAAATAATAATTAAATCAACCATATAAAATATGTCATATCCTTTAATTATACGCATTCGCCTCAATAAACCATAAAACCCCAAGCATTCTCTACTCGAGGTTGATGAGGAAAATTAAAGGAGATATGTCGGGGCAACCTTTTGGCCTCCGACACCTCTTACACCTTTACTCCCCAAGTTTTACAGAGGGGGAGTTATGACGATAACTACTCGAGGCAAGATGGCCCTTATTTCAAGCACCAATGATGACTATGACTAGGCTGGTCTGAGTGGTACTAACGAGCGTAGCTATAGTAAATTTAGCCCGTGTGGCTAAACTTCTCAAATTAACTTATTTTGAAGAAGTATTTTTTTTGAAAGTATTTATTAAAAAAATATTTTTTATGAGAAGTAGTTTGTGTTTGATCAATAAATTTAAAAAATAATTTTAAGTAGCAATGAGTATTTGACCAAGCTTTTGAAAATTGCTTCTAAGTGTATTTTTCATAAAAGTTGCTTTTCAAATAAGTGTTTTTGAGGAGAAGCTACTTTTTTTAGCTTTTGAAAAACAGTTTTTGCTATCCCCTAAAAGCACTTATTTTTTCCAGAAGCTTGGCCAAACACCTCTTTTTTTAAAATAAATACTTTTAAAAAAAATAAACACTTTCAACCTCCCATAAGCTTGACCAAATATGCTAGTGTTTTATTAGTTAAAATTAATATAGTATTATAATCGTCTCCACATAAATTAATATAAATAATAAATCAAACAAAACTGTAACACACCTACACGTTCGGATGATTGACTTAATTAGCACGCCAACGTCTTATGAGTCTACTTTTAATGTTTTACGTGTCTATCTAAGGAAGGTCAGAAAGTAAAGTCTTGTATGTAACGATGGGTTAAGAGATGAGAATGCCACCTAGATAGGTAGGAGCTCGCTGAGTAAGCCCCAAAATGAGGTCATTGCTCGCCCTGGGCAGCGGCGAACTTATGTTTAAAAAATAGGTCGAACCCGTTGTCCGACTAAGACTTCGTTTGATTTAGCTGATTTGAAGAAGCTGATAAATATTTTTAAGTATTGAAGCTGATTTAATAAATAAGCAGTTATGTATTTGAATAAAAATATTTAAATTAATAATAAATAGTTGAAGTGTTTGGTAAAAGAGTGTTGATAAGCGTTTTCTTAAATTTACTTTAATGTCCTTCAAGTTGTTATACTAATAACGATGCGATTTTTATAGGATTTTAAATATCAATTCAAAATAAATTATATCTCATTTATTTTTAATACAAAACTGATTAGATAAAATTATTTTTTTAAGCATAAATTATCTTATGTAAGCTTAAATATATCCATAAGATATAATATAATAATTAATAATTTGATTAATATTTTCATTAAAAATATACTTAAATAGTACACAAAATTTGTATAGAAAAAATAAATACTTAAAGATTTTTTTGGTCTCTAAATAAATTAAAACATTTAACCACAAATTGTCATCCAAATGTTAAAGGCTTACATGTTTTTTATTTTACTTTTTAAAAAAAAAAAAATCATACTTTGTGTTTATCAATAATTTTTTTTTCAATTTGATTAGCTCTTGAAATTAATAATAAATATCTTATGATATAGAGAAGTAGGAGAGAATTTCATGCTTTACAAAACTCACAGATCAATAATATTGATGTCAAGTTAAAGATGAATTTCATGCTTAGCTGTAGAACTTGTTGAACTACTAAAAAAAATATTTGAGAGATATTTGATACCCCAAATAACAGCATAAAAAAACTGCATAATTATTGTTAACATTGAAAAAGTGAAAAAAAATTAGATTAGGAAAAACAAAGGTGGATGTAAAATCATGGAGAGTGTTCGAAAATTTTATTTTAAGAAAAGATATTTTGAAAATTAAATAAAAATATTAAAAATAAAATTATAAATAATTTGATCAAACTAAAAATGCTTATAAACTATAAAATTATAAGTTGGGGGTGACCAACTTATGACTTATTTTGACTTATAAGAATCTGACTTAGCAGTACCCTTTTATTTCTTCTTTTCCTTTCTCAATTCTCAATTCTCAATTCTCAATTCCAATACAATAGGCGGTAGACAAACTCAGAGGCCATCCTTGTTTCTTCATCTCCTTTTTGTATTTTATTAAGCAAAAACTCTTGTTTTCATATAATAAAAACGGTACATTCATCTGCTTCAAATTTTAAGACTAAAATAGAGCTTTTTATGTGGACTTTGATCAATACTTTAAAATTCACTTTTTAATGTATTGATATGGGAAAAACTCACCTGCGAGTTGTTGAGTTCTTGGTATTTGATTAAGCAAGGATCAAAGGTGGAGCCTGTTCGAGCTAAGTGTTTGTGTGGTTTGAAAAATAATATGAAATATAATAGAGGAAAATAAAAAGTTATTTTTTATAAGTGAATTTTATCCCTTTGTGTCATCGTCATTCGGCTTCGAATTTGGATCTAATCGAATGATATGATTGATTGATAAATTTTTTGAATAAAATTTATTTATTTTCCACTTTTTGATATTATTTCCGCACAAATTTTAATTTAAATTTTGCGAAAATAAATACCAACGGAAATTTCTACCAAACAACTCGATTTTCTAACTTCTGCACTATTTCGAACAAATAAATATTGAGTCTTTGTGTGATTATTACTACTCTTTGAGTTCAACAAAATTATCGGCATTTGAGGTACTCTACACCAATATCAGGTGATCTGATTGATTAATAAAAATTTTGATTTACTTTTATTAATTTTCTATGTTCTAATATTATCTTCGCAGAAAAATTTAAAAATTTAGTTTAAATTTTGTGAAAATAAATACCAATGAAACTTTCTACCGAACAGACACCACAACTATTTAGAGCAAGGATTGTTTGGTATGAGGAGTAAAGAATGATAATTCCAGGATAAAATACAAGATTTTTTCATTTAATGTTTAATTAAAGGTATTATTAATTTCATGAAATATCTCAATTCATGAGATAACTTTGTCTATGTCATTTCCCAATACCAAATGACCCTTTGAAACCTTATGATTAATAAAATTTGAAGAGACAGATTTTCCTTCATATTTTCTACCTTGCTGCTTGCATCTCTCTTCCAAAAGAAGTCATATCAATGGTATCATAGACTCTTCTTGGAGTTTCCATTGATCTTAATGGATCCTTGAGTTCGTTGAAGAAGAATAGCTTCCAATCACTTTAACTTATTTTTATTTTTAACTTATTTTAATCCATGTTTATTTTTAACATATGAGTCTCATTTTTAATGCTTGAATTTTGATATTAATTTTTGAAATTTTAACATATGATATTTTTAACGCAAAATTATTTTCAATCAATACACATTTTAATGCATTTAAATTTTTTACCCATACCTATTTTTAATTATGATATATCTATTTTAATTCCCATAAATCTTATTGATGAAAATCATCATAGTTGATCATTAAAGATGAAGTTAGAAAGCAAATTTACGAGGCGTGGGCCTAGTTCTCTTCTGTTTGAAAAGGAAAGTTATACATTTGCTTTCAATCAACGGAACAAAGAAATTGTGACTGAAAAATACTCGAAGCATGTGATAGAAAATGACAAGAAAATTGAGTTTAAGAAGAGAAAAAAGTCATTTTACAAAAGTATGCAAGTTTAAAAACACTCAAAAGAATTAGAAGCACAAATTGTCAAAGTAAAAATTTAATACAGGTGAATGCAAGATTTGAAGTTTATGAGTTTTTAAATTTTTAACTCATTTTAAGTCATGTTATTTTTAACGTATGAGCCTCATTTTTAACGCTTGAGTCTCGATATTAATTTTCAAAATTTTAACATATGCTATTTTTAACTCGGTTATTTTCAACCAATACTCAATTTAATGCATATAAATTTTTTATCCATACTTATTTTTAATCATGATATATCTCTTCGAATAACCCCCGCGAATCTTCATTGATGAAAATCGTCATAGTTGGTCAGTGAAAATAAAGTTAATTAGAAAGCAAATTTACCAGGCACGGGCCTAATTCCGATCCCTCCGTTTGAAAAGAAAAGTTACACAATTGCTTTCAATCAACAAAAAAAGAATTTTCATTGAAAAATATTCGAAGTGTGTCATAGAAAAAAGCAAGAAAATTGAGTTCAAGAAGATGAAGAAAAATTCATGTTATAGAAGTGTGCAAAGTTTAAAAATACTCAAAAGAATCAAAAAGCACAAATCGCAAAGCAAAAATTAAGCAGAAGCGGATGCATCATTTACTTTGTTAGTGAATTTCCAACAAATATATCTTATATATTCAATGAATTTATTCAATATAAATGTTGAATATTCAAACATTGTCTACGCAAAAGTCACCAAGGAACTCGCACCTTACCCTTGGATCCGCTTCTGAAATTATGGAGCAACAACTTTTTAGATTGCAGCAACAAAATCAAGGAGGAGTACTGTTGAATGTTGAAACTACCACTATTTCAATTTTTATATAGTTGATTTAGTAAAATTCAATTTTATAGTTATAGTGATGATCTAATACTTCAATTGTAAGAGGAGTGTATTTGTTTTTCTATTTAGCTATTCAAAGTCTTATAATTAGTGAAATTTTAGAAGATATATTTTTCATTCATATTTTCTACCTTGCAGCTTGTATCTCTTGAAAAAAATCATAACATCTTTCACAATAATTTCTGTTTTCTTTTTGTGTGTGTTTGATTTTTTAATTATCCGATGTCTAATTCGTAATATAACGATCTCACTAATTCGGATCATATTGCGTAAGCTTTAGTTTTCTATCAATTTTTTTTTTATCCCAAATGCCCAAATTTAAAATCTTTAATAAAGAATTTAAAGATTAACGAAATCCGATCCATCACAGGACGCTTCTTCGTGTGATGTACCCAATATTACTGATTGAAACAAGTCACATGTCCAATGATGAAGAGTAAAAAACATATTTAAAATATTATGATTTTTCGAATTTTATATCTAAATTATCAGGTGTGTGCTATCAGGTGTATGAGTTTTCTACCTGAATTATCAATAAATGTTTATCAAAATACCTAAAATATCACCATCATTCAGGTAGAAAAAGTGAGCAATTGACAGTTTAGATGTATTTTGATAAATATTTGATGATAGTTCAGGTACGAAAAATAAATACATTATAATTTTGAATAAAAAACTTTAAAACCCCAAATACTTTAAGTATATTTTTTTATTCTTCAATTTTTTTTAATCGTTTTATTTTCTTGGAATTTTTTAAACCAATTACTGCTGTATAACAAAGTAGAAGACACCATATAGCATACTATAAGGTGTTGGTGTTTGTTTGCCCCCAACGATACACCGATGGACCACAAGTCAGGACCAACTTGCAAGGTGTTAGACTGTTAGGTGCTTGCTGGTGGTCCATTCTTTGCCTTTCTTTCTCCTCCTGTCCATAAGTTATTACTAATAATTAAGTTATGTACGACATGGATGTCTTATAAAATAATAAAAATACAATATAACAAAAGATGTAGGGTGTGTGTTTGATATTGAAAAAAATATTTTTTTATTTTTTTATGTAATTGGTGAAAAGTTTTAGAAAGCATTTTGATTCTCTGAAAAAAAAAAAAAAATATTTTAACGATAAGAAATATGACTTTGTTAATGAAAATATGGAAAATAAGATTCACAAGTCGCATTTTATATTGATTGTATCATACTCATCCTTCAATATACCTCATCTTTAACCCACCTACATAGTCTCTATTCAATAGTATTTATTTATATTAAATATAAATAATTTTAGAATAATATTTTCTTATTATGTACTAAACACAAGAAAATAACTAAAAAAACTCGTTTATTTTCTTGAAAAATATATTTTAAGAAAATATATTTTTATTTTGAAAATATCTTTTTTCATACTGAACACACACGTAGAGAAAGAAATTGGAGAAGGCGGGGGGGGGGGGGGGGGGGGGAGGGGAGGGGTCAAGATCTTATTTCTCTTCAATCTTTTCTTTTTACGAAATAGACTAAGTTAGCTTTCTATTTATTGGTAAAAATATCATAAATTACAGTTGAATAATAAAATGAAGAAAAATAAATAAATAATATTCAGGTGGAGACACAGATATCTAGTTCTGTTTAAGGAGATTCAAGCTTATTGTGGTACAATTCCGGTCCGGCAGCATAACTTTTGACTTGTCCCCCGGAGTACAATAACATTGTGTGTGTAAAATAATTCCGAACTAGTTGAAGAGTCCAAAATTCCACGAATAAAAACACTTTCCTTCAACATAAAGTTACTCTATTTTGTATAGTGAATAAGTTGGAGATTTAGAATAATTTTTTTGATCTCAACTCTGAATTTCACTGCACTGACTTTAAAATATAAATACAATACAATTTTTTTTATTTTAATCTACAACATAATACTTCTCATCCACTTCACATCTACGTGACACAAAGAAGAATTTTTTTTTTATATAGGTGTATAATTCTTTTTGCATAATAAATATCAAAATAGTGGATAATAATCTAATGTATAATATCGAGAATTAGTAGGAGATAATGAGAAAAACATGCGCTCGCGATTATAAAAACAAATGACAAACTTCTCTATTTTATATCCATTAACATGTCATGTATTTAATATCAAAGTACAAATATAACTTCAATAATATTTATGAACGAATAAAAATTATTTATATTTTTTTAAAAAACTGTTTATAAGCTATTTGCAAGCTATTTATAAAGCTACTTATAAGCTGCCTGTAAGCTGCTTGCAAGCTGCTTGTAAGCTGCTTGCAAACTGCTTGTAAGCTGCTTACAAAATTCCTCGTAAGTTACTAACGTACAAGTTATTTTATAAAATTATTAAAGTACTAAATAAATATTCATAAATATGATGTATTTGTAGTATAATATTTTATATTTATTTTATACAATTGATGTAATTTAGTATATTATATTAAATTCTTTAATTTTTTATTAAGTTATTAATTACAATATTTGTTGTAGAGATTTTATAAGTGACGTATTGCGTAAATATTCTTTTACGCCGTGCATAACACTTGACTTGTCAATCTCCTTGTTAGGAAGAATTAATTGGTTAATGGGTAATACCCTTTTACTTAACATTATGTGATGGCACATATAATTGTTTTTTTAGTTATAATATTATTTTCTATGAACAAATGCTATTTTTTATTTTAATTTATTTATTTCACTTTTTTTAATCTATTTTTGAAAAATTTAAGAATAGAATAGACAGTCTCTCGTTATCAATAATTAAATGTTAAGTTGCTATAATACTTAGTTGTTCACCTTTCTTTTCATAACTCAAAGTACTCTTTATATCATTTTACTGGCCCATATTATTTGATATTTCTTTTTTTGAAATATTTATTAAGGATTATTTTATTAAATTAATTTTATTAGTTACGTTTTGAAAATTAAATTTGACTATTAGTATCGTATGTATTTATTTAATAATAAAGATAGCAGTAAAAAATAAAAAAAAATATAAATTTCAGGTTTCAGGTCTCGAATCTCATATTAGGATCAAGTCTCGAGTCTAGTGTTTCGATTGTTGGGTTGAGGTCGAAGTCAAGGGTTAAGGCTCGTATCTCGAATTTTGAGTCAGGATCAGGTCGAGGTCAGATTTCGGGACTCAGCCGAGATTGGATCGGTTGGGGGTCGAAGTTGTGAGTTAGACCCAAAGGCTTAAGCCTCAATGAATGGTAGGAGAGGGATGACATGAGTACGGAATGATACAGAGAAAAGTGAATTATTTGAAAAAATTATATTAAATTGCGTGGGTCATGATTCAATTCATTTTTAGCTCATTTCAATCTAAGTAATTTTTGAACTGATTTTAATTCAATCTATTTATTAACTCAATCTATTTTAATTCGTTCAATTTTAATCCAACTCGTCCATGCAATCCCTTGCTAATATTTTTATCTAAAGTTATTTCTCCCATTACACCTTGATAAAGTTTGCAACTCGTTGGTTGAAAGAGCTAGCACAACTTCATTATCATTTAATTGATGATTATGACAAGACTTGAAGTTATACTCTTCCTCTTCGAACTTATTTACAGCCCATCTTTTAATAAACGAGAAATTCATCTTCCTCTTTGTGAGGTAAGTTGAGGGTAAGTTTTAAAATCAACAGCAGCTGATATACAACCCATGAGTAAAAATGACTCAGAAGCTACTTAATTAATAACTTCTCCATCACAATCTTTAACTAATGGTATATAATTGTATTAGAAATGATAAAATTAGCCAATAAAAATATAATTTATCTAATTAATTTAATTTTAATTTTTTATTATTTAATTTAATCTGTTTTCACTCGTTCAATTCAGTTAATTTAAAATATGGGCTAATATGTAATTAAATTAATCCATCAAAAATTTTATCAAAATATGTTTGGAAAGAATTTTTTTTGTTTGAAATGTGGCATATTGCTAGGAAATTTTTTTATTAAATACTTAAATAAACTATTAAAAAAATAAATTAAAAAATTAAAACTTAATAAAAATTAAATGAATTGATTATGATGCATCTTTTAACCTATTTTAATTTAATTCATTTTAAAAAATTTATTTATTAATTATATTTATTTTAACTCACTGTTCTACCCAATCATCCGGCCATTTAATACACTAAACTGCACATTGAGTCACATAAAATTACAAAAAAAAACCGTCAAGGCACTGCAAATCTTATCGGGAAAAATAGATAACACTTCAAAATATGCGGTTGTGGTCATCACTCATCCTTGCTGTCATTCTCCAGACAGAGACCCCTTTGATATTTTTATTACTAAGCACATATTACACGTACTTTTAAAATTATGAATTCTTAATTTTTTATTTATTAAAAATTCCATAAACTTCCACACATAATTTTCTAAAAAAAATATTGGGTGCATAAACTTCCACACATAATTTTCTAAAGAAAATATTGGGTGCAATCATCGAATAAAATTACATCGAACTTTGATACGAAGAGTTACATGTTAATATAGTTAGGAATATAAATAAATTCACAGAAAAGTAAGCTTAAAACGGTAGCACCACGTTATCCATTTAACAGTAAGGCAAAACACAAACCGACTACCCTGGTCTTGTCAAAGTCTCACACCCAACACACACATACACACATTAGAGCTAAAAATGGGGATAGTTGAAGAAGCACACAACGTGAAAATCCTAGGGTCAGGTGAGCAGACGGTGGTGCTAGCACATGGGTTCGGGACGGATCAGTCGGTGTGGAAGCACCTGGTGCCGCACTTGATCGACGAATATAAGGTCGTTCTGTTTGACAATATGGGTGCTGGAACCACTAACCCGGACTACTTTGACTTCGAGAGGTACTCTAGTTTAGAGGGCTATGCATATGATGTGATTGCAATATTGGAGGAATTCCAAATCCATAGTTGTATTTATGTCGGCCACTCTGTTTCTGCCATGATTGGCGTCATTGCCTCCATTGCTCGTCCTGATCTTTTCACCAAACTTGTCACCGTCTCTGCCTCCCCAAGGTTTCATTTCTCTACTACCAAATTAATTATGTGGCATTTTTCAATTAAAAATATAAAAAAAATATCACGTAAGTTCAAACGAATAATACTATTTACTGTTAATTAATTACTTTTACCGTAGTTCTGTTTATTTCCTTCCCTTCATGTGTAAACCCTATAGGCCATATGTGTTACTTTACGTGATAAACATAAGGAAGGACACATAAATAACCATGATTAACTAATAGTAGAAGTTTATGGTACAGTATACACCATATATTTATTGATTTTATATAAATATCATTGGTGAATAATATTTTTTAATTCTGTATTAACTATTCCATCGATGATCTAAAAAAGGAGTCAGGTACATTTCTAACTAATTTAATTTTTTGTAAGACGTTTGTTCAGTACTGCTACTATTTTACTTGTTAAATAGGAAAGGGGAAGGTTCAAAAAGATAAGTAAATATTACTTGAAAGTCTTATAGGAAAGGGGAAGGTTCAAAAAGATAAGTAAATATTACTTGAAAGTCTTTTTTTCTAAAAAGAAAAATCTAAAAATAAAGAAGAAATCATAAAAGGAGAAAGAAAATAAAAAGGAATTGTCATACAACATACTCTACTCTATAGAGGTTATAAAGATTACAAACTCTACTTAGTTTGCATCGAATTTCTAATCACATCTTATTAAACATATTCTCTAGTTCAATTTCTCATTTTCTAATATTTCTTTCTTGATAAGGTGTTTGATGTCGTAATAGAGAGTCTCCGTAATGTTTTACTAATTTGGTAATCAAATAAATTTACATATTCTCTGGTTCAATTCTTCATTTCCTAATATTTCAATCTTGATAAGATGTTTGATGACTCAATGACTCAGCCAGAAAGTCTTTTTGTCATTTTACTAATTTGGTAATCAAACAAATGTTCTATTTTTTATGCAGTTCGTTTTTCCATTATTTTATTTATTATTGCAATAATTTTTTTGTTTCAATATTTTATTTATTGGAGTGGTTATATTATTGGGTTGGGGTACTGTTAAAAACTCGACTCAGACCGCCTAAAATTATGGCAGAGCGATAAAAATTTGGGATTGGAGCATTGAGAATTCAGTTATCTTTAGTATAAGGAGCATTTTATCTCCAAAATTCTTGTAGTTGGTATGCATGTGGACATACTAAATTTTAATAATTTTTTTTTAGGTATCTGAATGACTCAGAGTATTATGGAGGATTCGAACAGGAAGATCTTGATCAATTGTTTGAAGCAGTAAAATCAAATTACAAAGCATGGTGCTCAGGATTTGCACCCTTAATTGTAGGAGGGGACATGAAATCTGTAGCAATTCAGGAATTCAGCAGGACATTGTTCAACATGAGACCAGATATAGCATTAAGCGTGTTAGAAATCATATTCCTAAGTGATTTAAGGCATTTATTGCCTCATGTTTCTGTCCGGTGTCACATAATCCAGAGCATGAAGGACTTGGCTGTGCCCGTGGTGGTGTCCGAATACCTCCACCAAAACCTCGGAGCCGAATCTATCGTTGAGGTTATGTCAACGAAAGGACATCTTCCGCAGCTCAGCTCGCCGGATGTTGTTATTCCGGTGCTGCTTCGCCATATTCGTCATGATATTGCCGTTTGATTATTAGTACTAGAGTACCAGCGAGTTAAGTTCACTTTCTTGAAGTTATAATGATAAGGGGTGTTGTTTTTTTATTTTGTTTTTAATGCAAATTGTACAAAATTGACCATCTTGTCTAGCTAGTTGTTGTTTCTCTCTAAATATGTGTGCTGATTAAGTTTAAAATGAATATCCTGGAAGTATAGCAGAAGGAAACAGAAACAAAATATATTAAAGCAAACTGTAGGTCGAAAGGATGAGATTGACGGACAACATTGAATGGTTTTCTCCTTTTTGAGCTATTTTATGTAGTATCAAATAATATTAGTACTTTGTTCCAAAAATTTTGATGTCTCAGAGAAATGAAGAAGTTATTTATCACGTTTTCCTTTTTCAAACTATTCCTACTGTTAAATTACTTTAGTGTTAATTAAGTGAAATGCTTAAGGAAAGATAAAAATTAATTTAGACATATATTCTTGTAAATAACGCTATTAAATATCTTTATTAAGAAATACTTACAAATAAAAAAAAATTAAAATTACTGGTAAATCATATGAGAGAGAATAATTATTGAAGAAATAAGATTGTTCAATAAATTTCATTTTATATATACTTTTATTTGTTTTTACGGTGAAATACATCAAATAATGCATGACAGAACATACACGGGCCTTAATCAAATTTTAGGAAATAAATTAAAAGAAAAAAGTGTCAAAATTGTTATGTTTGGAAAAAAAAAAGATTTTTAGGTAGTATGCCTAGCCAAAAATAAATAAAATAATATGGAGAGAATAAACATATAAGAAAGATGATTGTCCTGTAATTTATTTTTAACTTATGCATATTTTTATCTGTTGTCCCGGCAAAAAACACCAAATGATACATATCAATACGTACAAAGGGCCTAATTGGGTCTTAATCAAACGTTTGGAAATAAATTAAAGTGTAGTGTATAACGTATGTGTAGTGTATGTTCAGGCAGGGGTATTCATGATTTTGGTAAAACTTAATCTAAGTCGAAAATCGAACCAAATTAATTAAATAAACCGGTAGATATTTGAGTTTGATTTGATTTTAAATTTTTAAAATTGATAATATTTAATTTGGCTTGATTTAATTAAAAATAAATTAAAACAAAAATCTAATCAAACCGATAAATTATATGAACAATTTTTATAATTTTATATAAAATATTAATCTTTATAAATAATTTTAAATACTTGCTTTTTCAACAAAATTTTCTATCTTGATAAGATGTTTAATGACGTAACAGAGAGACTCCGTAATGTTTTACTAACTTGGTAATCAAATAAATTTACATATTCTCTTGTTCAATTCTTCATTTCCTAATATTTCTATCTTGATAAGATGTTTGATGACCCAAATACTCAGCCAGAAAGTCTCTTTGTCATTTTACTAATTTGGTAATCAAACAAATATTCTGTTTTTTATGCAGGGCCTACATATGTACTTTCGTTTTTCCATTATTTTATTTATTATTGCAATAATTTTTTTGTTTCAATATTTTATTTATTGGAGTGGTTATATTATTGGGTTGGGTACTGTTAGAAACTCGACTCAGACCGCCTAAGATTATGGCGGAGCGGTAAAAATCTGAGATTGGAGCATTGAGAATTCAGTCATCTTTAGTATAGGGAGCATTTTACCTCCAAAATTCTTGTAGTTGATATGCATGTGGCGATATACTAAATTTTAATAATTTTCTTTTAGGTATCTAAAAGACTCGGAGTACTATGGAGGATTCGAACAGGAAGATCTTGATCAATTGTTCGAAGCAGTAAAATCAAATTACAAAGCATGGTGCTCAGGATTTGTACTCTTAATTGTAGGAGGGGACATGGAATCTGTAGCAATTCAGGAATTCAGCAGGACATTGTTCAACATGAGACCAGATATAGCACTAAGCGTGTTAGAAATCATATTCCTAAGTGATTTAAGGCATGTATTGCCTCATGTTTCTGTCTGGTGTCACATAATCCAGAGCATGAAGGACTTGGCTGTGCCCGTGGGGGTGTCCGTATACCTCCACCAAAATCTCGGAGCCGAATCTATCGTTGAGGTTATGTCAATGGAAAGACATCTTCCGCAGCTCAGCTCGCCGGATGTTGTTATTCCAGTGCTGCTTCGCCATATTCTTCATGATATTGCCGTTTGATTATTAGTACTAGAGTATCAGCAAGTTAAGTTCACTTTCTTGAAGTTGTAATAATAAAGGGTATTGTTTTTGTATTTTTTTTAATGCAAATTGTACAAATTGACCATCTTGTCTAGCTAGTTGTTGTCTCTCTCTATAATGAGTGTTGATTAAGTTTAAAATGAATATGCTGGATGTATAGCAGAAGGAAACAGAAATAAAATATATTAAAGCAAACTGTAGGTCGAAAGGATGAGATTGACAGACAACATTGAATGGTTTTCTCCTTTTTAAGCTATTTTATGTAGTACCAAATAATATTAGTACTTTGTTTCAAAATTTTTGATGTCTTAGAGAAATGAAGAAGTTATTTATCACGTTTTCCTTTTTCAAACTATTCCTACTGTTCAGTTACTTTAGTGTTAATTAAGTAAAATGCTTAAGGAAAGATAAAAATTAATTTAGACATATATTCTTGTAAATAACGCTATTAAATATATTTATTAAGAGATACTTATAAATAAAAAAAATTTAAAACTACTGGTAAATTATATGGGAGAGAATAATTATTGAAGAAATAAGATTTTTCAATAAATTTCAATATATATATACTTTTATTTGTTTTCACGGCGAAATGCATCAAATAATGCATGACAGAACATACACGGGCCTAATCGGGCCTTAATCAAATGTTAGGAAATAAATTAAAGGAAAAAAGTGTCAAAATTGTTATGTTTGGAAAAAAAAGAATTTTTAGGTAGTATGCCTAAGCCAAAAATAAATAAAATAATATGGGAGAGAATAAATATATAAGAAAGACGATTGTCCTATGATTTATTTTTAACTTATGCATATTTTTATCTGTTGTCTCGGCAAAAAAATACCAAATGATACATATCAATACGTATAAAGGGACTAATTGGGTCTTCATCAAGCGTTTGGAAATAAATTCAAGTGTAATGTATAACGTTTGTGTAGTGTATGTTCAAGCAGGGGTATTCATGATTTTGGTAAAACTTAATCTAAGTCGAAAATCAAACCAAATTAAATAAATTGGTAGTTATTTGAGTTTGATTTGATTTTAAAATTTTAAGATTGATAATATTTAATTTGGCTTGATTTAATTAAAAATAAATTAAAGCAAAAATCAAATCAAACCGATAAATTATATAAATAATTTTTATAATTATATGTAAAATATTAATCTTTATAAATAATATTAAATACTTGCTTTTCCAACAAAATTTTCTTTATCTCTAATAGGCTAATGAGTTTTGTGCCTTAATTTCATTTCTTAAAAGAAATCTATGAATCCAAACTCATTTATTTAAAGAAATAACTATGGTGACAGGCAGTACGAAATACAATCTACCCTAACCAGGGATACTATGCTACAATTCACAAATCTAGTCACTCAAAAGGCGTATCTAGCTCCATAGGTCTAACGCAACCATTACTCGCCCCTAACATAGTTTATATAGCTGCCAACAGGTACACCTGACCAGCGGGCCCTGGCAGCGACTACAACCTCCGTCGGCTCAGACGGAAAAGGACGAGGCCTAGGTGACCTAAGTGATAGGTTGAAGGTCATGCTAGAACAATGATAGCTCGTAAGCGAACAGTAAGGTCGTAGGCCACTATCTATATGATCCCTTTGCATGGGACAACTATAGGGTTGATACCAACCAGATATGTTCCTCAGCAGTCAGCCCTAACATCCCATAGGCAACATACTATAATTCTTAGCCTGGAGGTAATGCGGTGATATTAAGATTCTAGTCCCTTAGACACTAACTTGATCTGTCCAGAATTCGGATGGCCCCTCTGGGCGGTTCATAGCGCCATAGGCAGCTATATATGGACCTAACCCTTCACGACAACATGTACCAAGGCATCTATAAAAGTAGCTTGGGGAATTGGCCCCACATCTAATGCCTGACACAGTTTTTCCCTTAGGACGCCACTCAGTCTATTAGATTTCTAGCAGCTAGGGTGGTTTCCTGAACTACCTATACAACAAGCAATAAGTCGACTGAGGCTAACGGTTACTGACAATAGCTAATCATATGAAAAGCTGGCTCTCAGTTCATTAGGCAACCCTAGTGCCATCAACTGGAAGATACGACCACCCTATCAAGATCCTGGCCCTGGAGGCGTTAAGGTACACCAACAGCCTCTAGGCGAACTTTTATTGTCATTATATGTGTCTAACTAAAGGCTATATCGCCCCGCAACGCCCTACGCTGTCCAACTTACCAAATTAGGCCCACCAGCTAACCACAAGCTTCTCAGGCCCTGGTACGATAGCAAAACATCAGAATCTCACTAATACAGTGAATAAAAGAACAGGGGAGCCTCTATGACACTCCTAGCATTAGTTACACCTAATATACTCTTTCCCAACAAGGGATACTAGGATGCTATCTACCTTCGTCTTGCAGTAGCTAACCGCAACAAATATAATTATTTTCTACTAGTAGCAGCTAATCACAACATATATACTCATTATCTACTGGTAGCAACTAATCAAAACATACATATGCTCAGTTTACTTACAATTGTATAGGTCATATCAATTATACGACGAGAATAGTTTGCCGAAGAGATAAGCCTTAACATAACTCGAATACTGATTTTCGTTTATCCAAATAGTTCCAACCTACAACCGATAATTTCACTCAATTACAGCCTCTAGACTGAGAGAATAAGACTATTTTCAATAATAAGAATGACTAATAACTATATCTTTCCAAGAACATTGACTATAATTCCACTTCATTTAATTCGGCCGAAAACTCACAAATTCTCGAGAGTCTAGAAAGTTGAAATGCTTACCTATTACTTGTAGCCTCTTAGGACTCAATTAGACGTGATTTTTACAACTTTTACTCGGCGGGGTTTCGACGTTCCGAGCAATTTCCAAGAAATAACTCCTCAGGGACGTTCCTCGTAGGCTTGAAACTCGTTATCCAAGACGATTTTATGTTTGAACAGAGTTTAACAGTGTAATTCTGCCAAAACCAATTGAAAGTTGAGAGAAAACGTCGAAGGGGGCATGGGTCTATTTTATGAAAATGTTTTAAATGATCTGAACATAACTTGAACACACACATATATAAGGTGGTGGCAAGGGGGGCGGCGCGCCGCCCATCCCACCAGGCCAAGGGCGATGCGCCGGCCATGGAACTTGGCTAGTAGCGCGGCGCGGCGCCCAATGCACCTGCCCTCCGGCCCCGGCCTCCTACGCACTTGGTACCGTGCTCGTATACTCATCCCCCAGCTCTTTTCCCACATGTGTCGTACTCTAACATTCTCAACATACGTACGTACGCATCGGCTAAACGATAGAGGCTTACGAGGTGTAACATCATCCCCATCCCCCAATTGGGAACATTCGTCCTCGAATATAGTCTTAATCTTGAGAGACTCAACTCCTTTAACTATTGCCAGAAAAATTTCGGCAGAGTCTCCTCTATAATGTGGACTATCCGAAAACCTGAAACGCAAAAAGGTTCAACATATGCATCTCACAGGACGCTACCAACAATGACACTACATAACTTCATACATAAAAGTGAACAACTAATCGGTACTGCTAATAATAGCAACGAGGGCATTATACAACACCGGAAAATTATCTTGCCTTCACTGAAATTGTCTGAGTTTGTATGTTATTATTATAGATCCTGAAACAACTGAAGATATCTAGATTGTATGTCGTCCTCAGCATCCCAATCAATTTCTTCTGTCATTCTGTTCCCTATAAGACTTTACTAGGCTACATCTTTGGTTCTCAAGATAGCCCCTACGGACCTGCCAATCTATTATAACTATTGGAGTCTCCTCGTGGGACGGCTCTTCTGTAACCTGAGCATCCTCAACTGGGTCAACCTGAGAAAAGGTCTCTTACGCGCTTGCGCACTATTGTTGAATAGATCCTAGCCCCGGAGGCAACTCTATCTCATAGGCCACTTGGCCGATCATCCGAAGAATACGGTAAGGATCGATGAATCTATGGCTGGGCTTGCCCTTCTTATCTAATCTCATAACGTCCTTCTTTGGAAATATTTTAAAGAATATCCAGTCGTTGTTTCAATCTCCAACTCCCTATGTCGTACCTTGAAATAGGACTCCTAGCGACCTTGGGCTGTCAGTAAAACTCTTTCTCTTGACTGATATGTTATATCAGGTTTAATTAGCCCTGACTTATCTATTTCAGGCCATCCTATAGGGTTCCTACCTTTCCACCCACAATATATCTCTGAGCATCTGAATCGTATGCCCTTCTTGGCCATTTACCTGGGGACGAGAAGTTGTACTCTAATTAACTTGCGTCCCAATCCGTTCTGATATCCTTCCCAAAACCTAGTTATGAGTTGTGCCCCTCATGTAGCCTAACTATCTCTTTGGTAGTTAACTTCGTGTATTCTTTAGCTGGAACGTAATTCTGATCGACAAAAAATGAGTTGATCTCATTAGTCTTTCGACAATAACCCGAGTAGGGTCAAATTTATGCCTGATACTAGGTAAACCTGTAGCTAAATTCGTAATGACTACTTCTCACTTTTATGTAGGCACAACTATTTTCTGAATTAGCCTAGCCGGTTTCTGATGTCCAACCTCTCTCTACTGGCCATTAGAGATCTATGCTACCATTCAACAATATCTTTCTTCTTCCCATGCCATCAGTAGATCTCTTTTATAATCTGATGCGTTTTCATCAAAACTCGGGTAGAGGGAATAACGGACATGGTGTACCTTTGCTACTGTCTACTAACGAAGCCCTACCATATTTGGAATGCCGAGTCAACCTCTAGGTCTTAAGACTTCGTCCCCTTCTATCTCAAAGGCCGATTATTCCTTCTGCTGGGCCTTGTCTCTGGGCTATACTGGCTAGGGTCTCCGTACCGTCATTCCTTCGCCTCCACAACTAGAGGTGATATTGCGGTATTCTAGGTTACAATCTCACTATCCTTTAATTATCATCCTGATGCTTATTTCTCGACATTCAGAGCCGGTTTCAAGCTCTTTTAGGCTGCTACGGCCTAGAGGTGGTTCTTTTAGGCTGTCGAACTCTTACTTCTATAGGCTGAGATCTGGGGTTTGTTCCCCATGCACCGTACTGGCAAGGATTTTACTGGCCAAATCTACTAACCTATATCGTCCTGACCCACATTCGGGCCGGTTCCCATTATATAATCTCTCTATCCTTCAACATGACAAACTGGGGGCCATAGTCATTATTCTCCAAGTATCCCCTACCACCCTCCTTACACTGCAATGGGATTAGTCTATTTCTTACCTAATCTTTACTATTGCTGGGAGTCTATTGCTTATGGACTCTCATATGTACTCGGTTGCTCCTAGCAATCTTACCTGCTATCCTTATTTTTTTCTGTACTGAAGGTCTAGGTGGCTTATTCAAGTACTAGGGGTCTTGACCATTTTTCTAACACCCCCCAGGAATCAATGGATCTAACCCTCCTTTACTTTTACTCTTGGCAACCTAGCATCAATACTCACGCTCTCTATTGTATTGAGAAAGGCTGGGAGATGGAAATTAACCATATCGTACTATAGTAAGGTTGGAGTATGAAACTCAATAAACTCTAAAGGGCTGGAGGTGAGAGTCTCATAATCTCACAACCTCTTACACCTTTTAGGTGATCCACCATAGTTGTTGTCCCTGTCTAATACTGAATAGCTACTGAGTAAGCCATCATATATACTATACTCCTAATCATCCTAATCCGAGCGTGTAGGAAAACTGGGAGTAGTACTGGTGTGTCTATTGCCCAATAAAGTTCCTGGTGCCACGGGGGGATGTTGAGGAGATTGAAAAAAGGTCTGTAAGACTCTATTTCACTCTCAGGATGGGCTCCCCCTATTGTGGTACCTCGCTGGTACCCTCTCCTGCTACTGTATCTGACCTGTGACTCGCTGTAGTCTGTCTTATGTCAAACATTATTCTAGATAGACATAACAGTGAAAGCTTAGGGACTCAATCCTATACAACTCGACTCTATAGCGCGATCTGAGAAGAAAGAGGGGTAACCACACTATCCTGCCTTGTAGCCTCCTACTTATAAAATGTGGTGCAAAACACATTTATAAACAAGACTCTACTAGACACGGCTTGTAGACTCCCTAGGATACGACGTTATTCTGATACCAAGTTTGTCACGCCCTACCTTGGGAGGCATGACTGGCACCTAGTGCTATACTGGGACCTGGGCAGACCTGGCTGGACGTATGCACCTCTGGTGATTACCAGTAACTCACATTCAAGGAAACAACCAGATATATCTCAGTTGTAAATACAACCTCAGCCGACAAGGCTACATAGCAAACCTGTAAAAGGAAATAGCTAACCCAGCAACGTAATAATAAAAGGATCCTATGCGAGCCGACAAGATTACCATGATGTCTAGTTATAACAGAAAGAAAGACAGGCAGTCATACACCAACTAAAGCCGACAAGGCCGCTAACTGGAAGCTACACTAGGTCTCACACAACCCACATACAAAACACAACAAATATAGGCCCCACATGGCCAACACGAACAACTAACTGAAGACTGTAGTCTGTAACCCTCTAAGAGTGAAAATAGTGGTCGGGACAGGGCCCCCACCTACCCAAAACTTATGTAGCAAAATACGGGAAAATCTATATAATCTGGCAACTCCGAGTGAAAGGAGTTAACCAATCTGCCAACTCTGAATAGCTGCTAGGAGATCCCAAAACCTATCTGTCTGAACCTGCAGGCAAGTATGCAGCACTCCACGCGTAGGTGTCAGTATAATATGTAGCGAATATGTAAAACAGTAATAATAACTTAATAGAAGCTGACAAAGGACTGAAAGTAATCAGCAAAAGGAGAAGAAGTTAACCTGTATGTTTCTATAACCATAGCTTGCATCTAGCAGACAACTTATACAAATAAGAGCATAAGTTGTACGGTTATACATTCATAAGTTATACCTAGCAAGCAAGTATGCAAGCAAAAATATAACCTGGACCCTATAAGCCAGGAAGGTACAATCATCACAGAAATTACCTACCTGGGCCCCATAAGCCCCCGCAGGCGCCAATCAGTCTATATACCCCTACTGGTACCCCTGAGGACCTGTAAGTAACTGTATCTAAGTCGTCTGGACTTATGTAACTGTATCTAATCTATCTGACTCCTGTAACTGTATCCGAGCCGTCTGGGCTCCTATAATAATATCTGAGCCGTTTGGGCTCTTGTAACTGTATCTGAGCCATCTGGGCTCCTGTAACTATATCTAAGTCGTCTGGACTCCTGTAACTGTATTCGAGTCATCTGGCTTCTATAACTGTATCTAAACTTTCTGAGCTCTTGTAACGCCACTGCAGCGTATAAGAAGTTCATAAGTGAATAGACTTCGCTTCACGTTAGTCTTTACAGACAATATATGGCTCCGTAAGCGATACAGCATCGTAGCTCCGTAAGCAATCTATAGCTATTAGTAGCAGCATAGCTCCGTAAGCAGTTCGTACAACTAGCGGCCTCTTAGCTATTCATGGTGAGAGGCAACACATAATATAATCTACCCCAACCAGGGATACTATGATACAATCTAC
This sequence comes from Datura wrightii, assembly GCA_035772735.1. Lineage (NCBI taxonomy): Eukaryota > Viridiplantae > Streptophyta > Magnoliopsida > Solanales > Solanaceae > Datura > Datura wrightii. Next base: position 103,651,430 of record JASDFA010000008.1, read on the forward strand.
AAATCTAGTCACTCAAAAGACATATCTAGCCCCATAGGCCTAATGCGACCACTACTCATCCCTAACACAGTTTATATAGCTGCCAGCAGGCATACTCCATGTGCCTACACCTGGCCAAAGGGCCCTAGCAGCGACTACAACCTCTGTCGGCTAAAATGGAAAAGGACGAGGCCTAGGTGATCTAAGTGATAGGCTGAAGGTCATGCTAGAACAATGATAGCTCGTACGCGAACAATAAGGTCATAGGAGACTTTCCATATGATCCCTTTGCATGGGACGACTATAGGGCTGCTACCAACCGGATGCGTTCCTAAGCAGTCAGCCCTAACTTCCCATAGGCAACATGCTATAATTCTTAGCCTGGCGGTAATGCGGTGATATAAAGATTCTAGTCCCTTAATACTAACTTGATCTATCCAGAATTCGGATGGCCCCTCTGGACGGTTCATAGCCTCGTAGGCAGGTATATCTGGACCTAGCCCTTCACGGCAACATGTACCTGGCATCTATAAAAGTAGCCTTGGGCATTGGCCCTACATCTAATCCCTGACACGGTTTCCCCCTTAGGACGTCATTCAGTCTATCAGATTTCTAACAAATGGGGTGGTTTCCTGAGCGACCTATACAACAAGCAATAAGTCAACTGAGGCTAACGATTACTGACAATAGCCAATCATATGGCAAGTTGGTGCTCAGTTCATTAGGAAACCCTGGTACCATAAACTCGAACATACGACCACCTATCAAGATCCTGGCCCTAGAGGCATCAAGGTATGCCAACGGCCTATGGGCGAGCCTTTACTTTCATTATATGTGTCAAGCTAAAGTATATATCGCCCGGCAACGCCCTATACTGTCCAACTTATCAAATTAAGCCCACCAGCTAACCACAAGCTTCTCAGGCCCTGGTACGACAGCAAAACATCAAAATTCCACTAATACTGTGAACAAAAAAGAACAGGAGAGCCTCTATGACGCTCCTAGCATTAGTCATACCTAATATACTCTTTCCCGACAAGGGATACTACGACGCTATCTAACTTCGTCTTGCAGCAGCTAACCGCAATATATATAATCATTTTCTACTAGTAGCATCTAATCAGAGTATATATACTCATTATCTACTAGTAGTAGCTAATCACAACATACATATGCTCAGTTTACTTACAATGGTATAGGTCGTATCAATTATACGACGAGAATAACTTGCTGAAGAGATAAACCTTAACATACCTCAAATGTCAATTTTTATTTATCCAAATAGTTCCAACCTGCAGCCAACAATTCCACTAAATTGCAGCCTCTATGTTGAGAGAATAAGGCTATTTTCAATAATAGAAATGACTAATAAGTATATCTTTCAAAGAACATTGACTACAATTCAACTTAATTTAATTCGGCCGAAAACTCATAAATTCTCGAGAGTCTAAAAGGTAGAAATGTCTACCTATCACCTTTAGGTGCTTAGGACTCTGTTAGAAGTGATTTCTACAACTTTTACTAGGTATGGTTCGGGCACTTCGAGCGAATTTCTAAGAAATAACTCCGCAAGGACATTCTTCATAGGCCTGCAACTCGTTATTCAAGATGAATTTACATTTGATCGGAGTTTAACAGCGTAATTCTACCAAAACCAATAGAAAGTTGAGAGAAAACGTCGAAGGAGCCGTGGGTATATTTTATGAAAATGTTTCAAATGATCTAAACTTAACTTGAACACACATATATATAAGGGTGGTGGCAGGGGGCACAGCGTGCCGCCCATCGCGTCGAGCCAGGGGCGCGACGTACCGGCCACGATGCTAGGCTGGCAGCACGGCGCGGCGCCTAGTGCGCCTGGCCTCCGGCCCCGGCCTCCTGCTCACTTGTTGCTGTGCTCGTATACTCTTCTCCCGGCCCTTTTCCTGCATGTGTCGTACTCTAACATTCTCAACATACGTACAATTGCATCAACTAAATGATAGAGACTTACAAGGTTTTAAACTAATGAATTTTGCACCTTAAATTCATTTCTTAAAAGAAATCCATGAATTCAAACTCATTTATTCAAGAAATTAATTATGAGATTTACCTTTAAAAAATTATATTTTTGTAAACTTTATTTACTTAATTAAAGCTTATAAAGCTTAAGATATTTTTTCTATAATCCAATAAAATTATAGCTCCCACAATAAAAAGGTAATAACAGATTATAAGGTAAAAATGATGCAAAAGTCTTTCTTAATCGTAGAAGAGAGAAATATCATTAGATTTCTTAAAACATTAAAAATTGTATCAAACCGATATCAACCAAATCGATTGATATATATTATATTTGGTTTGGTTTTAATAATTAAAAAATCCACTAAATTGATTTGATTGTAGTTCTAATCGAAAATCGATCAATGAACGCCTCTATATTCAGGTAACTTAGTGAATATACACCGGCTAATATTAAGGATATATAAAATATATATTTTATTGGAAAAATTACATTGTATATTATGTGAGGGACTAATATTACCAAAATAAACCCATGTTTTATGTTCTTACCAAATTTGACCCAGTTTGTACATAAATAAAAACTTAGTTTTCATTGTATAGCCCACTGAACTTTTCAACTATTTTACCATTATTTTTACTTTTATTTTCATTCTCTCTCTTCTCACAATGATAGCTTCTTCTTCACTAGGTTCCAAGTTCTTCCTTCATTGGAGTTCCTTTCTAGGTTATATTTGTGTTCTTCTTCCAGGTATGTTTGCCTTTTTAAGTATGTTTTTCATTTTTTTCTTCACTATTTGCGATTTTCACTTTTTTGAATTTCCGGGTTTAGAGTTTTTGTGCATTTTTTTCCAAATTTTGGGGTTTATCTTGTGTTTTCATCTTAGTATTGTTATTCTTTTGACAATTATAGCTTTTATTTTAATTTGCATGTGTTTCTATTTTGCGTTTCAGGGCACTTTTTATTTTCAATTTTGAGGAGAATGTTCTTAGCTTTTCCTTTAGCTATATAACTATTGTGACTGGATTAGTTATTCTGGTTTATTTTGGTTGTAACAAGTGTAGCGTTTTTATTTTTTATTTTACTCATAAAACTCTTTTGAAATTGACTTCATCAAAAGTTCGTGCGAAGATTGCTTGTAAATCTTCTCGTAAATGTGACGCTAGAAAATCAAATAATTTGCTATCTAGCCATGTTGCTGCAGTGTCTCAGCAATGTGATGATGATGATTTTGTGTCTCCTACTGCTTCTTCCAAGAGTTGTGAACTTAGTGAAACTCATATTACCTGCTCACAAACTAAAGATCTTGAAAATTCAGTTATAAATTTGGTGTCTACAACTAAAAAATATGATCGAGTTAAGAAAGCTAAAGAGAGGGTGATACTTGTTGATGAAAATGATAATGATAGTCCTCCTGTCAAATGGAGAAAGAGCAATGTCTAAAATGATGTTGTATGTAGTGTTTATGCTATATCAAAAGAACAAAGATCATCGACTCGACTCAAATTCAACAAAAAGAAATCTCAATTGAAGGTAACCCTTTGTAGTGCTATTAATTTGTATATATAGGTATAAATTAGTATACGTGTATGCTTTTTAGATTTTTTTTATTGAATTGTTATTGATTTTTTTATATGAAGGTTGGTGACTTCTACATGCAACCACATAAATATTTTCACTCTAAAATTAGTTGTCATACTGAAACTGATATAGTTGCCATTATGAATCAATGCTTGACCGTTACACAGCTTGCAATGTTTCTGAATACCTATTTTGAATACTTTGTTGAGCTACCTCCTATTAAGGTCCAAAATCGGCTTATACATTATTTTTTGCTGAGGGAGGTAGTCTCTGGGGTCGAAAGAGAGCTATGAATTAAACTCAATGGCACTATATTGAGTTTTGGTATTGGAGATTTTACTATAATTACTGATTTGAAGTGTATTGCAGATGATGTCACTGTGTATGACAAACCACCTATGAATAGGTTGATGAAAGAATATTTTTCAGGAGATGGAACGAAAATCACAAGGGATCAGTTGATTGGTTGTTTTAAGAAAAACAAATGAAAGTCGGATAATGATGCGTTCAAGATGACTTTGATGGTATTTTTCCACCATTACTTATTCTCACATACTAATGATCATGGTATCATCAAACTTGACTTTGATATCATCGAAAGTGGTGAATATCATAGTTTTGCATGGAAAAAAAGTGCTTTGAAGAGATTCCTAAGACAATGAGAGATAAACAATGTGAATACGTATCAATGTATAAGCTCAGAGATTTGCCCCTAGCAGTACAGACATGGTTTTATGAATGTTGTTCAATAGTCCATGATAGTCTCGTTGTTCACGTTGGCAATAATGTTCCATGCATTCTTAATTGAAAAGTGACTTATTGTCTGACATATGTGCGTATTACCAATGGTGTGATCATGCCTAGTATTGACAAAGTAAATTCCTGAACTCATATCCAGAAAAAAAGACTTGTTATTATTTGTATATTTCTGTATATTCAATACTAATGGGACCTCACTTTTTTGCTTGTTGTAGTTGAAGTACAATAATATTTCGCCCACAGTTGAAGAAAAAGCATAGCCGAATATCACTACATTTTTTATATATGTCAACACTGATCGTGTTGCATCACCAAGTGCGTCTGCCTTTCACAATATGGAGAAGTTATCTAAACAATCTCATTCCCAAAATGTGGAGCAGCAGCCTAAACCGAGATGTAATCCTTCTGGAAGCCACGATGATTTAAAGGTTGAAGTTGATCAGTTGAGGGTCGATATTTTAAACGTATTGTATCTTGACCTCTTCTGTAATATTTTTAGTTTATATTTTTATAGATATATGTTTGCCAGTTAATTTATTTTTTTACGCTAGCTTACTGTTAAAGTTGAGGAACTCAACAACTATGTTGTATCTTTCTTTGAAAAAATCTTCGATCATTTGAAGATTAACAAAACCAACGAAATGAGTGATGACATTCCTCGTTCCAAGGTACAGTTTGTAGATTTCTTTTTTTGCATTTTTTAAATTTAAAACTAAAATGTGACGTTTTCTATTATTAGGGTTGGCAAGTCAATGATGATGGTGACAATACACCTGAGTTAAGCAATAATGATGATTTTGATAACTCTCACGATGTCCCCCCCTCCTGAGCAAGTATATGAATTAAAGACGTCAGTTGACCAAAGAGATTCAGTTGGTGTCAAGCAAAATGAGGAAGTTGTTGATGGTCTTCCTGGTAATTTTTATAGTGTAATTGTATTTTTTTTGTCTTGCTTCATATTGAAACATGATTAATTTTTTCTTTCTAAGTAGCAATAAGTGATAGTGTTGTCCAGTCCAGCGAGCAAGTGCACGAAGTAAATACGCAGGGTGACCAAATAGCTACAAGGGTTAATGAAAATGAGGAAGTTACTAATTGTGTACCTGGTATATTTGTCATATATATATATCTTTTGTCTGTTTTCATATTGAAATATTGATTGTGAATTTTTTTCTGTCTTAAGTGGCAATAAATGATGGTATCGTCCACCACTCCAATGAAGTACATGAAGTAAAAACAAAAGATGATCATATTGGCATTTTTATAATGTACTTTTTTTCTTTTGGTTATATGTTTTTCCCTTTTTAAGTGGTAGGAAGTGATTATGTGAAGGAAAATCATTGGGATGTTATTAGTGATGAAGAGCTTGCGAAGATACATATGTCTCATATTGTGTCTTATGCTCCATGCGTCATAGAAGTAGAAGAACAAGACATCACTTCTGATCAATTGGTTTGACAACGACTTCCAGAAAAATATGATAGATCTCCATTTTTAATAGATTTTGATTCTGGTGCATCAAATACAGCTTCAAAGCGTATTTTTAATATTAAGCATCCTTTCATGATTGATATCGATGATTTTGATCCTTTGTCACCTCTAGTGCAAGAGTTTTGGGAATTCGTTGAAGATGAGATGAATATGTTACAAAGGTAAGTTCACACTCATTTTAATATTTTCATTTTTGAGGCTTTACACCTGTGTGTATATGCTGATTTTTTTTAACCATAATTTTTTAGTGCTAAAATTCTGTATCGAGGTGATAAAAATCATCTCCCAGAAAATTTTATTTTTGGGTAGATATACGTGGATAATAGGGAGTGGTTCCACTTGCTTGGACATAGTGGTCAACAATTGAGAGATACGGTATTCTTTTATAGTTGCAAGTTTTGTATATATTTGTATAATTTTGTATATGGGCTGAATATTGACTAGTTTCATTCTTTTTTTATGTATATCCGCATTTGGATATCATCTTTTATTATCCATGAAAGAAGGCAAAATATGTACCTAATACTGTCATACGGTTTACAACCGACTTTACCTTCAACAATTTGGTTTGTTCTCTATATACAAAGTTTGAGAAAAAGAATCAAGATCCTTCTGTGATTCCAAAAGAGCATGAAATAGAAGAATACATAAGATGTTTTTATTGTGATGCAAACATAGCATGGCATAAAGTTGATTGTGTGTTATTCCCAATTTATGTGAAGCAAGGAAAAGCTAAAGTGGGACATTGGATTTTGGGTGTGTTTACCTTCTGTGATTGGTGCATTCATGTGTATGACTCCAACCGGGAGCTTTGAATGATAAACTTGTGTTGAATGCGTTGTTGCCTTACAAAACGTTGATTCCATACTTCTTTAAAAGGGCCAATTTTTGTGTTGACAAAGGTATTGACAAATCTCCAAATGAGACTTTGCAAATTAATCTTGATGATGGTCTGCCACAACAAACTAATATGTATATATTCTATCTATTTTGAATATTCTTGTTTCTTTATTATTACTACTTTACAGTAACTCATCAGATATGTATTTTTTTAATAGTGATTGCGGTATTTTTGTCGCTACATTTGCTTATTTTATCGTGCATAAAACAGAAATCACTGAAGAAAGTATTGATATTGAGATAATTCGGTCCAGATTTGAATACCTGTTGTGGCATTATGGTCGAAAAAAATAAGAGGCTGGTGCAATCAGTGAAAATGAAATTACTGATAGATTTTTCAACAAGAGGAAGAGAGAACGTCCAAAAAGTAGTTTAATTGTTTGCTTTTTACTATGAAATTTAGTAGGTGTTGATTTGTTGATATATTTTGCAAGAAAGATTTGTGTAATTTTTATGGTTGTTGTTGATATTTTTGGCTATGAATGGATTATAACTTAGTTGAATATTTTGTAATTTTCTTGTCGAACAAATCTCATTTACTTCTGATTTTAATTTTTTTCCTCAGTTGAATGGAACACTTTTTTACAAGGGATGTGCATGTATTGATAATAAGAAACATTTATATACAATATAGAGATACATGATTATACAATATTATACAAATATATAAAAGTAACATACAATTTATTTAGTAGCATCAAAAAATGTATAATTAAATATATCTAAGAAATCATTATATATTCTAAAGCTAAACGATTTTTTTAACAAGTGCAACATCATTGTTTAATGGAAACTAAAAAAATGAATTTATTAAAGTCATTTGACAACAAATGCAATACGAAATCTAATATTTCAGACTACTATTTTTGGTATATTTCTACATATTTTTCTATTGTGATCATCTTGTCCACACACTGAACATGAAAATTTTGCCCTCTTTTTTTCATTCTTTGAATACGATTTTATTTATGACTTTTTTATCCTTCCTGCATTTCTTCTTCCTGTTGGTGGTAGGACTACATTCTCTTGAACCTCTCTTGGGATGACCCATGTACTCTTGTCTGAAACAGGAATCACTAGAATTTCTTAAGTTTTAAGGAGATATTCCCTTCTATAGTAAAAAGAGCAAAACTGAGCTCCGTTCAATTTCTTGTGCTTTAAAACTGCTGAAGCATCTAGACAAGGAAGTTCATCCATCTGAAATCTTTCACAACTGTATATTCCATCTTCAAGGCACACAATGTTTCATTTTACTCCTTCAAATACAATATATAGTTGCTCTATAGAAGGCCTCACCTGCATATAATTTTGAAAAAATATAGTATACATTGTTATACAAATATATGCATTGTTATACAAACAACATGCAAGTCAGCAATATCTTTTCTTTTTTTTTTTTAATACAAACAACAATATATTATTTAATTTTTACAATCATTTGCTTTGATGCCAGAATATTATCGTTAAGGAGTTTTTTATATTTTGGTCAAGCTCGTTAGATGAGTTGATTGCTTTTTTCCTTTTTTTACAGTTCCACTGTGTAATCATGTTTGTCATGAACTCCAGCAAACTTATTATTGGCATGTCTCTAGTATCTTTGTTTGCTGCATTAATTGACTCTGCAATGTTGGAAGTCATTATCATCGACCTTTTCACTTTGAAGTATGCCCTATACCACTTTTCATAGCCAACTTCCATCAAGTATTCTGGAATCCTTGGATCAATTTTATATCTCTATCATAAAGCACTCAAATTTCTGAACTGTGTAAGCTTTAGCCAAAGCGAAGAAGAGGTTTTTCAACTCTTCATGATGTTTTTCTGAATTGAACCTTAATGTTTTGCCAGAAGTGAAACAAGCAAAAACAATATGAAATTTCTGAGTATACAGTTGTTACTGCGTTCAAGATGCTCTCATGTCTATTTGAAATAACACACATCCCTTCTTGAACTGCAAAAGTATCCTTTAATAGCACAAAGAACCATTCCCTAGATTTGTTATTTTTAGAATCCATAATTGCATAGGCAAGTGGTAGGCTTTTTCCTATTTATATATAAAATTTACAAAAAAAAATTAAAAATATTATACAAAAGTATACACAAATATACAATTCAGTATACAAACTACAGAAAGTTGATCTTGTCAGCTCACCAACTGCATCTTGTGCGCAAGCCGTCAATATACTCCCTTTATATGCTGCTTTAAGAAAGCTTCCATCAACTACCATTATTTGCCTACGATATTTTCAGCCCTTGATAGGAGCATATAGTGAAATAAATGCATATATAAAGTGTCCATCTTCTGATTTGTGCAACTTTGTAACTGTTCTTGGATTTGTTTGCTCCAAAATATACAAATACCTTAGCAACTCTCTATAAGAATCAGATGGTTTCCCTCTTAAATTTTTCAATGCTTTTTCTTTAGTCCTCCATGCTTTCATATAGCTCAATTCAATCCCATGTTGCTTTTGCATGTCAGCTATAATATCAGTTGCGGTATAAACTGTTTTCGGATCAACAAGTTTGTCCATGACAATACTAGCAACTACGCTAGAAGTAGCTTGACGGTATGTCAAGTATGTTTCAGCAAATAAACATGTATGAAGATCATTGAATTTTCTCACCTTGAATATATCTGTCTTGTATATGGCAGAAGATTTGAAAAATCAAGTACATTTTTCATCAACATAGAATAGGTGGTACCTGTCATTGAAGAATATTCAGCTATCAAATACAAATTTATACAAAACATAACAAGAATATAATAAAATATACAAGTTTTTTTAACCTTTTTCTACTTGATCTCTTCACTTTAAACTGCATATTATTCCGCACAACATAGTTTTACATCACACTAACAACAATCTCCTTATTTTTATAAATTTGACCCTCATCAACCTCTTTATGTGACCTGTCATCGATTATACCAAAGTCCCTATTTTTTCAAAGTCAGATGTACTATCATATTCAATGTTACTCATATCTATTGCATTAATTTCTTCTATAACTTCCTCTTGTATAATTTCGCCTATGAATTTAGAGCTAGAGCTTGTAGGAACTGCACAATTATCAATCTCCTTCACCGTAACACAAAGAGCATAATCAGTAAAATTCAAAATTTTCTTCTTCTGAATATAGACCTGAACACCAGTTTTATTATGGATTAGGATAGACGTCAAACCATCCTTTTGAAGAAACTTAATTTCTAATGCATTCAGCTGACTATCAATTCTGATCTGCTTTGGAATTACTTCAACCAAATTTTTAAAATTGAATATAGACTCAATAGCAACACAATCAGAAATAAAATTGACAAATTTATTGTCATTATCCTATTGACCACTGTGAAGAAGGTATACAGGATAAATCTCCATTGAAAAGATGAACTGTTGTAGAAAAAAAAATTGAAACCTCCAATTGCCGAAAAAATTAGAACTAATTGTTGCCTATTTTCACTAATTGCTGATATATATATATATATATATATATATATATATATATATATATATAAAGTTTTCGAGCTTCATCAGATCTGATTTTTGCGTGAATAAGAATGTATATGAATTTTCGGAAGAGAGAATTGAGAAAAGGAGATCATTGTGAAGAAGATCAGAACTTGACAAATAAAAGAATGGGCATATTCCTTATAACGACATCAGAGATGGGCCTAATTGTTTTAGACTATAGAATTATAAAGTAAGTTTTGGGTTATATTTTTGTAATGTAAATTTGGTAGTTGTATATTACTGTAATTTCTCCTATTTTATTATCTATAGTTAATTTATATAAGCAGTGTATACCCTGTGTATTAATACACCGATAAGTATTGTAGAGAGATTTCAATCTACTCAATTTTGAAGTTGAATGGTATTTTGAAGAAAATGTAAAAGAATAAGTGATGAGATCTTCAAATTCAAAATCATACTTTTATTTACCTTTGAAGGAAAACAAATGGGAAACTTACATAAATGCTAAAAAGTAAAGTATTTACATGAGAATATCCTTAACTTTGATGCCCCCAAAATAATTACACAAAATACTAGGGTATTTCTTTCTCATGCTGACGTCATGCTAATGTAAGCATTCAACTTTTCTTTTTTGTCTCTCTTAGTTGTCATGTCAGTATCATAGTATTGTTTTATTTCTTTTTCTTTATCTTTCTTTAATTTCTTTATTCCTTTTAAAGTTAGTTTAAGTTTTTGTTATTATTTTTAATCTTTTTATTTTACTTTTTAAATATAAAAATAAATATAGTAACTAATTATCTTTAGTCTAATAAAAATATAGAAAAATTAAATAATTGATTACAGCAAAAAGTAATTTACAAAAAATACTAAAATCACTAACTTATTTATTGAAATACAAATTAACTAAAACAATATATCTTATAAATTTTTGTTCATCTATTTTTTCAAATTATTATTCTTTATTTTTTCACCATAATCTGATTTCATGCTTAATTTTGACTTATTTATTTTCTTGATTTTTTTTTAAAATTCTCCTTGTTCATTTTTTATTTTTGTATTCTTTTTCTTTTTTCTCGTTTTTTCTTTATTTTTTATTCTATCTTTTTTTCATTCATTTATTTTTTTCTCAAATCAAATTATTCTTTATTTTCACCATAATTTAATTTCGTACTAAAATTTTGCTTCTTTATTAAAAATTCTGTTTTCTTTTTCTTTTTTATTTCATTTATTATTTGTTTTTCTAATTTTATTTAAATTTAAATTTTTTATTCATCATTTTTTCTCTTTTTATTTGTTTTTTTTTTTAAAATTTTTGATGATTTTCACTGAGGTCTGTTTCAGCCTTTTCAATAAGACATTTCTCAGTCCTTCATGATACTACAACAATATATTTATATATTAGCATAATATCATTAATGCCCATTTCAGTATTTCAATGAGAAACTTCTTAGTATTCAATTATACCATCACAGTATCTATATACTATCATGGTATCATTAAGGTTTTCTTCAGTCCTTTAGTGAGACACTCCTCAATCCTTTATGATACCACCACAGTATATATTATATACTAGATGGTATCATTGAGGTTTGCTTCAGTCCTTTAGTGAGACTCCTCAGTCCTCCATGATACCATCACAATATATCTATATACTGTCGTGGTATCATTGAGGTCTTCTTCAATTTTTCGGTGAGACATTCTTCAATCCCAATGATACCATCATAGTATATTTATATACTAGCATACGATATCATCATGGTCTGCTTCAGTCATTTAGTGAGATACTTCTCAGTCTTCAATGATACCATCACAGCATATTTATATACTATTATGGTATCATTGAGGTTTATTTCAGTCCTTCATGGGACACTCTTCAATCATCTACGATACCATCATATTATATTTATATACTAGATGGTATCATTGAGGTTTGCTTCAATCCTTCGGTGAAACTCCTCAGTACTCCATGATACCATCACAATATATTAATATACTATCATGGTATCATTGAGGTCTCCTTCAGTTCTTCAGTGAGACACTCAGTTCCGATGATACCATCATAAATGTATTTATATACTAGCATGATATCTGTCATGCCCCGCCTTGAAGGCATGACTGGCACCTGGTGCCCTACTAGGACCTGGACTGCTGGACTACTGAGCCTAAGCACTTCTGGTGTCAGGCTGGCTCTAATTCTGGATTTATGAAAACAACGGGCTATATAACAGCTATAAATACAACCTCCGGCGGACTAGGCCTATAGCCACCTGTAGGAATATAATAGCTAACCAGAACAACTTAGCATAAGGGAACCTATGCGGGCCGACAAGGCCACCATGCTGACAAGTTATCACTGAAAAGTATAATCAAGTGCTGAACTGATCTGTGACCGACAAGGTCACCAACTGACAACTGAACAAGGCCCCACACGGCCATCACATGCAAACTGAAACATACATACGGCCCCACATGACCGGTACAACTAACCACAGGAAATATACAATTCGCAAGCCTTTAAGAATAATAAGTCTGTCCCGACCTACCCATACTGTACAAACAAAAAGGGAAGTAAACCTTTAGCTGTCAAGCTCCGGATGACAGGAGCTGAAGACTCTGTACGCTGGCTGGAACTACGAGGGATCTGCTCCTCGTGTATAAGTACCTGCAGGCAAGTAATGCAGTGCCCCAAAACGGGTGTCAGTACCACTAGTACTGAGTATGCAAGCAATAACTGAAAATAACTGAAAGCAAATAATAATACTGATAGATACTGAAGTAATAGGAGACGGGCTGAGACTGACTGAAAAGAGCGTAACTTTACTGAAGAGAGTAAGAGTCATACCTGATAACATGGCGGTCTACTTTCTATCTATTAATAACCAACACAACATAGCATACAAGAACCTTACCAGCCTCCATAAGTCGTAAGGTACCAACCAGCACACAATCTATATACCCCTACCCAGGTCATACCATTTACCTAGTAACTATGAGCATCCAGCCGGCCCCCTGGGTATGCAACTTGGGCTCGCTGGGCCCCTGAATATAGCTGTATCTGAGTTCGGAGGACTTCTGAAATCTGAAATCTGTAATCTGAAAACTGTAATCTGCACCTCGGGCGCAAGTGCTCAACAGGGGGTGTGGTATAGTGTTGATCAGCCTGCTATGGGGGATCTGCATCCCATCTTCGTCCGCCGGCGGACGGCATGCCACTCCATAGAGCGACGTATCCTCACCCTCTGGCGGGTGAGTCAACACAACTATTAACCATAGGCCGGTCAAGGAAGCTCTAAGGGTGCCCAACATAGAACAATCATATCTCCACAGATAGCAATAAGCACATGTAATATATATACTGGATCTGATAATAATATTTATGTTCTGGTATTCTGTTCTGAATCTCATATTGAAATGTACTGAATCTGATACTCAAATATACTGAATCTGTAATAATATTTCTGGAATATTCTACTGGGACTTATACTGTTTTACTGAATTTCATGTTGAACACTGTATTATATTTCTAATATGCTTACTAAATTTCATACTAAACATAATATATGACTTTTGAAATACTCTACTGAAATTCGTACTATTTTGCTATACTAGAACTACTAGCTTGCCGAAAGAAACTGGCTTTACATACCTCAATTGTCGACTTTCTGATTAACTGGTGTAGCTCAGCTAGTATTTAGCTATTTCTCTCAACTATATTCATATTCACGAAAGAATAGAACTAATTCTACTATTATTTTGGAAATAAACCATATTATGGCTATACCTACTGCCTATTCTTCGACTTATCGAAGAACAGCCGAAAACTCGCTATTTCTCGAAAGTCTAGAAGGGAGAAATACTCACTTTAATGCTGGGAGTATATTAACACTAGTTTGGAACAATTTCACTTACCTTGGCTTGGTGAGAAGACGATTCGTCGGCCAAATTTCACAAAACTAACTCTGTAGGAATACTCCCTCCAGTTTATACTTTGCTACCCGAAGTTAATTTGAGTTTGGACTGCATTTGACGGTGTAAACAGAAGGAAATTTAATCAAACCCTTCGTTCCCCTCTGTTTCTGTTCGTTTACTGGAAATTATATAAAGGAAAAATGATTTAAAATGAAGTAGGAGCCTTATATACTTGGAACCTTTAAGTCGCATTTGTCGAATGCGATTTATAAGTCGCATTTGTCGAATATGATTTATAAGTCGCATTTGTCGAATGCGATTTATAAGTCGCATTTGCCTTGCGACGCTCCGACTTGGCGTTTGTCCGGTCTCTCTGCTGGTCCTTTTCTCACACGTATTGACATTCTAAGACTCTTAACCAACATGCGATAGCCCAACTAAGTGTCAAGAACTTACAGGGTGTAACATCCTTCCCCCCTTAAGAACATTCGTCCTCGAATGTTAACTTCCGTTTACAGAAATTTTAACTTGCTCTACCTTTTCTGAAAAAATTTCGGCAGAGTTTCCCCTGTAATATGGACAATCTCAAAAATCCTAAAACGCAGAAAAGTCCAATACAGGTACTCCATATAATAATATAACATCCATTACATAATAAACTGAAGTCAACATCTTACTCATACACATGAATATAAAGCAACTCATAAAACAGCAATATCAACATACCTCTGACTAACTAAGTCTGAAATAACTAAGGGTATCTGGCTTTCATCTCTTCTTCTGCTTCCTAAGTCATTTTCTATCGATTCCTGTTACGCCATAATACTTTGACAGAAGCAATATCTTTAGTTCTTAATCTGCGGATCTGTCGGTCTAGTATGGCTACTGGAACTTCTTCATAGGCCAACTTCCCTGTAACCTGAACATCTTGGACTGTGAAAATTCTGGAGGGATCTCCTATGCACTTTCTCAGCATTGACACATGGAAAACTAGGTGGACAGATTCTAACTCTGGAGGTAAGTCTAACTCATATGCCACTTGGCCTATTCTTCGGCGAATCTGATAAGGCCCAACAAACCTCGGGCTGAGCTTGCCTTTCTTGCCAAATCTCATTACACCCTTCATCGGCGAAACTTTCAGAAACACCCAATCACCCACATTAAATTCCAAGTTTCTGCGCCGCACGTCCGCATTAAAATACTGTTCATCAGGTCCATAAACACGGCTGGAGCATTCGTCAGCCAGAAGGACATGACTAAGAATTCAAAATGGTCGTATCTGGTCCTGAAGTCAGTCTTTGGAATGTCCCTTTCACGAACCCGAACCTGATGATATCCGGACCTTAAGTCAATTTTGGAGAAATATTTAGCTCCCTATAACTGATCAAACAGACCATCTATCCTGGGAAGCGGATACTTATTCTTGACAGTAACTTTATTCAGTTGTCGATAGTCTATACACATGCAGAGGGAACCATCCTTCTTTCTTACAAACAGAACTGGCGCAACGCAAGGTAAAGTACTTGGCCTGATAAAGCCCTTGTCTAACAAATCTTTCAACTGCTCCTTTAGTTCTCTGAGTGCAGCAGGAGTCATGCGATAAGGGGGAATTGATATGGGCTGAGTGCCTGGTAATAAATCAATTGCAAAGTCTATTTCCCTTTCTGGGTGAATACTAAGTAGCTCATCTGGGAATACATCGGGAAATTCATTAACCACTGGAACAGACTGGAGAGTCGGAGGCTCTACCCGAACATCCTAACCTCTGACAATGTGGTAAATGCACCCGTTGGCTATCAACTTTCTCGCCCGAAGATAGAAAATAAACCTACCTTTTTGCGTAGCTATACTACCCTTCCACTCTCATACTGCCTCTCCTTGAAAGTGGAATCGGACCGTCTTGGTCCAGCATTCTACATTGGCATAGCATGGAGCTAACCAATCCATACCCATAATGGCGTCAAAATCAACTATTTCTAACTCTACCAAATCTATTGTGATTTGACGGTCAGCAACCTCTACTGTACACCCTCGATAAACCCTTCTGGCTATAATAGAGTCACCGATGGGTGTAAATACTGAAAAGGGTTGCCGAAGAAATTCTGGTACAATACTGAACTTTCGAGCCACTAATGGGGTAACATAGGACAAGGTAGATCCCGGATCGATTAATACATAAGTAGGGTGAGAGAAAATAGTCATCATACCTGTCACAACATCTGGAGACGCCTCTAAATCCTGTCTCCCTGGTAATGCATAGGTACGGCTTGGGCTCGCACCTAAACTAGAGGCCCCTGATTTTCCTCGGCCTCTGCCTGCTGAGACTGAGGGTCTGCGCTCTGCTGGGGCTGCTGGAGCTCGCGACCCTGTTAATGCCCTGTCCTGTCTATCCCGGTCACCCTGACCCCTGGCTGGACAATCTCTCATCACATGACCCTCCTGTCCACATATATAACACCCTGTGGAGCCATATCTGCAAGCTCCAGAGTGGCGTCGGCTACAAATAGGGAAAAGTGGTGGTGTATACCTGCTCTGCTCTACTCTCCTCTGCTGGGGTGAATCTACTGTTCGAGAACTTTCGCCGGACTCTGACTGTCCTCGGTGACTGAATCTACCCCTCTACTGCTGTGATGGAGGCGGGGGTCTAGGTGCCCTATCTGACAACTGTGGCCTAGGCCCTCTCCGAATCTCCCCCTATAACTCATCTGACCTGTCCCTGCAGCGCTGTTCCTGACTTGTTCGTCTACTATCCTGTTGCTGTTGTCTGAGGCCCTCAATAGTCTGAGCAAAAGCCTGTACTCGAGCAATATCCATATCTTCCCGCAAAGTAGCTATCATACAGGCCTCAATATACTCTGGGTTCAACCCCATAATAAACTGGTGGACTCTAGATGGCATGGTGTCTACAAAGGCTGGAGCATATCGGGCCAAAGAATCGAACTGCGGGGCGTATTCTCGAACACTCATCGCCCCCTGCTCCAGGTGTAAAAACTAGTCCATCCGGGCCTGTCGGATCTCTCGTGGTAAATAACAGTCCAGGAAGGCCTCTGAAAAGCAGGACCAGGTCGGAGGGGAAACATCTCTCCCTCGAGACCATTCCCAACTCTCATACCATAACACAGCAATATCCCGCAGTCGGAATACCACCAATTCGACCGACTCTGTAGATGTAACATGCATTACCCGGAAGATCCTCTGCATCTGATCCAGGAAGTTCTGGGGGTCCTCTGTTCGATCTGTCCCAATAAACTGTAGGGGACCTAGTGCCAGGAATTCTCGGACCCTCGAACTACCAAGCCCACCTGATGATTCTGTCGCTGTAGGTGGCATTGACTGGCGCTGAGTAGCCATCATTTTTGCTAACATAACTACGACACTCCTAACCTCCTGGTCAGATGGTGTAGGTATAGGAACTGTCGGAGGTGGTACATCCCGAGCGACTCCTGATGGGGTGGAGACTGCTGAGAAGGTCGGGACGATGCCTCTGTATCGCCCTCAGATCGGGCTGATTCTAAACAAGGCTGAGGCATCCTGCTGGTGCCCTCTCCTACTGCTATGTCCAATCTTCTGCCTGTGATAGGATGTCGCTGATCTGACATTTTTATCTGTAAACAAAGAGTATAATAAGCTTTAGGGACTCAACCCTATACTGTACTGCTCTATGGCACGACTGAATATGAAGAAAGAGTAACCATCCTATCATGCCTTGCAGCCTCCTGCCTATGGTATGTGGTGCACAACACATTCATAGACATAGGCTCTACTTATCACGACTTGCAGACTCCCTGGGATACGACCTGCTCTGATATCAAGTTTGTCACGCCCCGCCTTGGGAGGCATGACTGGCACCTAGTGCCCTACTAGGACCTGGACTGCTGGACTACTGAGCCTAAGCACTTCTAGTGCCAGACTGGCTCTAATTCTGGATTTATGAAAACAACGGGCTATATAACGGCTGTAAATACAGCCTCCGGCCGACTAGGCCTATAGCCACTTGTAGGAATATAACACCTAACCAGAACAACTGAGCATAAGGGAACCTATGCGGGCTAACAAGGCCACCATGCTGACTAGTTATCACTGAAAAGTATAATCAAGTGCTGAACTGATATGTGACCGACAAGGTCACCAACTGACAACTGAACAAGGCCCCACATGGCCATCACATGCAAACTGAAACATAAATACGGCCCCACATGACCGGTACAACTAACCACAGGAAATATACAATTCGCAAGCCTTTAAGAATAATAAGTCTGTCCCGACCTACCCATACTGTACAAACAAAAAGGGAAGTAAACCTTTAGCTGTCAAGCTCCGGATGACAGGAGCTGAAGACTCTGTACGCTGGCTGGAACTACGAGGGATCTGCTCCTCGTCTATAAGTACCTGCAGGAAAGTAATGCAGTTCCCCAAAATGGGAATCAATACCACCAGTACTGAGTATGCAAGTAATAACTGAAAATAACTGAAAGCAAATAATAATACTGATAGATACTGAAGTAATAGGAGACGGGCTGAGACTGACTGAAAAGAGCGTAACTTTACTGAAGAGAGTAAGAGTCATACCTGATAACATGGCGGTCTAATTTCTATCTATTAATAACTAACACAACATAGCATACAAGAACCTTACCAGCCCCCATAAGTCGTAAGGTACCAACCAGCACACAATCTATATACCCCTACCTAGGTCATACCATCCACCTAGTAACTATGAGCATCTAGCCGGCCCCCTGGGTATGCAACTTGGGCTCGCTGGGCCCCTGACTATAGTTGTATCTGAGTCTGGAGGACTCCTGAAATCTGAAATCTGAAATCTGTAATCTGAAAACTGTAATCTGCACCCTGGGCGCAAGCACTCAACAGGGGGTGTGGTATAGTGCTGATCAGCCTGCTATGGGGGATCTGTATCCCATCTTCGTCCACTGGCGGACGACATGCTACTCCGTAGAGCGACGTATCCTCACCCTCTGGCGGGCGAGTCAACACAGCTATTAACCCTGAGGCGATCAAGGAAGCTCTAAGGGTGTCCAACATAGAACAATCATGTCTCCACAGATATCAATAAGCACATGTAAGATATATACTGGATCTGATAATAATATTTATGTTCTGGTATTCTGTTCGGAATCTCATATTGAAATGTACTGAATCTGATACTCAAATATACTGAATCTGTAATAATATTTCTGGAATATTCTGCTGGGACTTATACTGTTTTACTGAATTTCATGTTGAACACTGTATTATATTTCTAACATGCTTACTAAATTTCATACTGAACATAATATATGACTTCTAAAACACTCTACTGAAATTCGTACTATTTTGCTATACTAGAACTACTAGCTTGCCGAAAGAAACTGGTTTTACATACCTCAACTGCCGACTTTCTTATTAACTGGTGTAGCTCAGCTAGTATTCAGCTATTTCTCCCAACTGTATTCATATTCATGAAAGAATAAAATTAATTCTACTATTATTTTGGAAATAAACCATATTATGGCTATACCTACTGCCTATTCTTCGACTTATCAAAGAACGACCGAAAACTCGCTATTTCTTGGAAGTCTAGAAGGGAGAAATACTCACTTTAATGCTAGGAGTATATTAACACTAGTTTGGAGCAATTCCACTTACCTTGGCTCGGTGAGAAGACGTTTCGTCGGCCAAATTTCACGAAACTAACTCTGTAGGAATGCTCCTTGCAGCTTTATACTTTGCTACCCGAAGTTAATTTGAGTTTGGACTGCGTTTGACGGTGTAAACGGAAGGAAATTTAATCAAACCCTTCGCTCCCCTCTATTTCCGTTCGTTTACTGGAAATTATATGAAGGGAAAATGATTTAAAACGAAGTGGAAGCCTTATATACTTGGGGCCTTTAAGTCGCATTTGTCGAATGCGATTTATAAGTCCGCATTTGTCTTGCGACGCTCTGACTTGGAGCTTGTCCGGTCTCTCCCCGGACCCTTTTCTCGCACGTATGGCATTCTAAAACTCTTAACCAACATGCGAATAGGCCAACTAAGTGTCAAGAACTTACGGGGTGTAACAATATCATTAAGGTTTGCTTCGGTCTTTTAGTAAGAAACTTCTCAGTCTTTAATGATACCATCATAGTATATTTTATATACTATGATGGTATCATTAAGGTTTGCTTCAGTCCTTCATGAGACACTTCTCAATCCTCTATGATACCATCATAGTATATTTATATATTGGACGGTATCATTGAGGTTTGCTTCAGTCCTTCAGTGAGACTCCTTAGTCCTCCATGATACCATCACAATATATTATATACTGTCATGATATCATTGAGGTCTCCTTCAATCCTTCAGTGAGACATTCATCGGTTCTAATGATACCACCATAGTATATTTATATACTAGCATGATATCATTAAGGTCTGATTCGATCTTTAATGAGAAACTTCTCAGTCTTCAATGATATAATCACAGTATATCTATATACTATCATGGTATCATTGAGGTTTGCTTCAGTCCATCGTGAGACATTCCTCAATCCTCTATGATACCATCATAATATATTTATATACCGGTATGGTATCATTGATGTTTGCTTAGGTTCTTCATGATATTATCACAATATATCTATATACCACCGAGGTATCACTGAGGTCTCCTTCAGTTTTTAAGTGAGACACTCATCAATCTTCCATCACATCATCACAATGTATCAATATATTGTTGTGGTATCATTGAGGTCTGCTTCAGTTCTTAAGTGAGACACTTCTCAATCCTCCATGATACCATCACAATATATCTATACATTGTCGTGGTATCATTGAGGTCTGCTTTAATTCTTCAGTGAGACACTCCTCAATCCTCCATGATACCATTACAGTATATTTATATATTGTCATGGTATCATTGAGGTTTGCTTCAATGAGACATTTTTCAGTCCTCTATTATACCCATATGATATATATATAATATATTGACATAGTATAATAAAAATAAATTAAGAAAAAAAAGACAAAACAAAATAAAAAAGAAGATAACAAGAGAAAAATAAAAATAAAAATAAGAGCCAATAGGAGAAAAATAAAATAAGAGAAAAAAGAACTAAAGGAGAATATGAAACATAAAAAAAGGAACAAAAGGAGAATAACATTAATTGTTGGGAAGAAAGAAACCAAAATAGTTTTGTTAATTCATTAATTGTTACTACTATGAGGGTGTATTAGTTGCTACTAAAAAAATAAAACAAAGCACAATAAAAAGAAAAGAAGTCATAGTCTAATTATTTAATTTTTTATATTTTATTCATCTAAAATATAATTGATATTTTTATCTTTAAAAAAATAAAAATAGAGAAAGAAACAAAAAAAATAAAAAAATATAAATTAACCATTAAAAAAACAAGAAGAATTAAGACCAAAAAAAAATGAAAAACATAGGAAACAAATAATAATAAAGGTAGCAAGTGACATCTATAATAAAGAAAAAAATAAGATAAAATAATAAAAGTAATAAATGAGAAAAATACAAGACAAAAAAAGGGACAAAAACATAAAAATAATAAATGAAAAAAAGATGAAAGTAATTAATAAAGGGACAAAACTAATAAATGAAAAGACAAAAAAAAAAAAGAGGAAACAATGCAACGCGCTAAGAGAAAAAAGAGACATTTTTCATAAATAATTTGACAAAAATAGATATTTAATGAAATTACTTAGAAAAATAACAAATCAGGATAATTAATTTATTTTAGGAGGCATTTTTTATAGTTTTCCCTAAACAAATTGTCTTTGACGGAGGAATTGATACTCAAAAAATTCTCTCCCTCAAGTTTAAGACAAAATTCATTATTATTTCACCTCAAATCTATTGAATATAGATGTAAATTTATATTGAGTTATACAAGAAAAATAAAATAAAATTTTATTATTGTTTGGTGTTTATGGGGGTTGAATCGGTCGGTGTGGGATTCTCTTTTTAGTAGATGTAATATATATTTGACTATTATCTATATTATATTAAAAGTATGAAGGTCTTTAAAATTTTGATTGAACTTTTTTCCTTCATTAAAAGACATCGTAATAGATAAAATTATTATTTATTATTTTACACAATTTGTCACGTCCTACCTTGGGAGGCATGACTGACATCTCGTGCCCTACTAGGATCTGAACTGCTGAGCTGACTGAGCTTAAGCACCTCTGGTGCAGGGCTGACTCTAACTCTAGAATCAAGAAACAACGGGCTATATAGCGGTTGTAAATACAACCCCCGGCCGACAAGGCCTATAGCCACCTGTGAAAATAAACAGCTAATCAGAGACAAACAAATATAGGGAGTCCTATGCGGGCCGACAAGGCCATCATGATATCTAGTTATAACTGAAAAGTAAAATTAGATGCTAAACTGAACTATGGCCGACAAGGCCGTCAATCAACAGCTAAACAGGGCCCCACACGACCAACACACATAATCTAAAACACATATGAGCCCCATAAGGCCGATATCATCTAATCACAGGGAAATAATGCAATCTGCAAGCCTCTAGGAATAATAAGATGGTCAGGACAGGGCCCCGACCTACCCATACTGTACAAACAAAAGAAATAAACCTCTATCGCCCAAGCTCCGGAAGAAGGGAGTTGACGGCTCTGTACGGCTGACTGGAACTACGAGGGACCTGCTCCTCGTCTATCTGCACCTGCAGGAAAGTAATGCAGCGCCACAGAAGAGGGCGTCAGTACCACAGGTACTGAGTATGTAAAGCAGTAACTTTAAATAACTGAAAGTAAGAAATAGAACTGGCAATGACTGAAGTAAAGAAAACGGACTGAAAATGACTGAAGTAGTGAAATCAGGGCTAAACATAACTGTAATAAGGAAGGTAGGGTTCATACCAGACAAATGAGGCGTCTTGATGTCTAACTATCAGTAACTAAAGCAAACATAAACCTTACCTGGCCCCCATAAGCCGGAAGTACAATCAGCATAGAATAACCCACCTAGGCCCCCATTAGCCCTAGTGAGTACAACTCAATCTATATACCCCTATCCAGGTCATACCGAGTCAACTACCAGCTATAAGCGTCCTGCCGATCCCCTGGGTCTGCAATTGGGCCCGCTCGGCCCCTGACTATAGTTGTGTCTGAGTCCGGAGGACTCATGATATCTACACCCCGGACGTAAACGCTCGACAGGGGTGTGTATAAGGCCAACCACGGCAATATGAGGATCTGGATCCCCATCTTCGTCCCTTGCGGACGGCATGTCGCTCCATAGAGCTACGTATCCTCGCCCCTGGCGGGCAGCAACACAGCTATTAACCCTAGGGTGGTCACGGAAGCTATAGAGGTGTAATCCAGCCCAAAACAATATAATTTACGAGTCTCGACTGGCAATAACAACTAGACACGATAATACACTCCTAACATGCTTTACTGGGATTCATACTGGATTACTATGCTGAAGAAACTAACTTGCCGAAAGAAAATGCCTTAACATACCTCGTTCGTGTTTACCGATTAACTGGCGAGTTTCGGCTCATGTTCAACTGCCCTTCTCAATTGTAATCATATTAACGGAAGAATAGGGCTACTTTATTACTATATTCGAAGAAAACAATAACTAACATATATATATATATATACTGGCTATACTTCAACTTATCAAAGACGATCAAAAACTCGTAATTTCTCGGGAATCTAGAAGAGAGAAATACTTACTTTAGGCACGTGATCGTAGTGACACTAGTTTGGAACAATTCCATCAACTTAAGCTCGGCGGGACGACGATTTGTTAGGCGTGTTTTACGAAAATAACTCCACAGCAATGCTCTCTGCAGCCTTATACTTCACTACCCGGAGTTAATTTAGATTTGGACGGCGTTTAGCGGCGTAGTCGGATGATTTCCCAAAGTTCTCCTTCGTTCTCCCTCTACTCTGGCCGTGATTTATGAATTATAATCTAACTTCTAAGTGTGAGACCCTTATATACTTGAGGCAGCAGACAAGGCAACGCGGTACTCCGCCCATCGTGCTGATTCTGCTCCGTGTCACGTTGGCTAACGCGGAGGAGCTGCTCCGTGCCACTTTGCCCCTCTGGGCAGCTTGGTTTGGCCTCCTCCCGCGAAATCCCGACTTGGACCCGTTCGGCCTTTCCCCGGGCTCTTTCCTCATACGTATGACACTCTAAAACTCTCAACCAACATACAAATAGGCCGACTAAACATTAAAAATTTACGGGGTGTAACACAATTATTATTTAAAAAGTGTTATTTTTAATTATTTCATCACCTTATTTTATCATATTAGATTTTCTATTTGTGGCATAACTCTATTTATGATGTAAATCTTTAAAAAAAAGATTTAAAAAAATCACTGAGTTATTTTTTCCTTTTTGCCAGTTATGATTTTTTAATCTTATTTTATTATATCAAATTTTCTTCTTATGGCATAACTCTATTTATAATATAAATTAAAAAAAATAAAAATAAAAATTTGCTTCGACCGAAAAAAAAAACCTTTTTTATTAGGAAAACGTTCTTTTTCTCCTTTTTCATGTAATGAAAAGGGACTATTATTCTTCCCATAGAAGTTTTCTTTTTCTCTTTTTCAGTGTAACGAAAAGATCTTTTTTTTTTTCTCTTTAATTGTAATATCCTAATATTCTTATACTTTTAAATTCTCTTATTTTTATAAGAAATTTTATAATTACATAATTTAATTCATATGGAGTTATTTTTTTCTTTTTGATAGTTATGAATTTTTTTATCTTAATTTATTATATTAAATTTTTTACTTGTGGCATAACTTTATTGATATGTAACTTTTATTTTAAAAAATAAAAGATTTGCTTCCACTGAAAAAAATTCTTGTTGATTGAGAAAACTTTCTTTTTCTCCTTTTTCATGTAACAAAAAGGATTTTCTTTTCGCAAAGAAGTTTTTTCCCCCTTTTTGACAGTAACAAAATTCTTTTTTTTTCCTTTTTAATGGTAATATTCTAATATTCTTATATTTTTAAATTTTTTTTAATATATAAATTTTTTTACTTTTATGAAAAAATTTATAATTGCATAATTTAATTCATCAACATCTTTGATTCAATCTCCAGGTTTGTATGTTTTCGTGTTAATCTATCTTTTTTTTTCATATTGTAATTTTTTTATAGTTAATAAAGAGGTAATAATTCTTTTTCGTATTATATTCTATATTTATATTTTATATTTTTACATATATGTTTGAGTTGTTATCTATTTTTATTATATTTGATATATTTTATATTTTTATATATATATTTTTTGACTATTAAAGTTTAATTTTTCACATGAGAAAAAAGTTCATGCTATACTTTTCAATAATTATATTTAAAAGCGAAAAAAATATTTACAATAAGACAAGATCTATTACATCATAAAGTGATGCATTAATAGTATTAATCCTAATTTTATATCAGTAAACAAGGAGATCGAGATTGAATTCAATGACAATACTATAGTTCAAGAATGCAACAATCACTTTTCTGCTGTTATTTTTTCAAACAATTTAATTTCATTTGAAGATGCAGGACAATCTTCCGATGGAACAATCTTTGGTAATTTCTTTAGATTTCAACAATTAATCTAACCTTCAATATATACATAATATTTTACTCCTATTTTACTTAACAAAATATTCTTTGTAGATATACTTGGCGTCTTTGTGAGTTCTAAGATCTTCATGGGAGGAAAAACAAAACAAAGAGAGATAGTACTTATGAATGAGAAGTAAGTTGAACTTTGCTTTTAATTTTTTTTTCATGAATAATCAGATATGTATCAAATTTTTGAGTTTTCACGATCAAAAAAATTTTTTTAGTGTCTTTTTCTCTTTCTTTTATTTTCGAGAATATGAGTTTATGATACTTTTAAATTTTGTATGTTTAATTGAAAAATTCATGTCTGATCGAAAAATTATAACTATATGGAGCGAATCATCAGAGATAGAGGATGAATTGTTACAAAAGTTAATTACTGAAAAACCTATTATGACATTCTATGATGTTAGAAGTACAATATACCAAGGTATTATATTACACGTTGTGTTTATGATAAATTCTATATCTTTTTAGTTATATTAATATTTTTATTTTGTGAAGAAAATTTTGAGATATCTTTTACGTTTATCAGTAGAATATGGATAAATCTCACTTTTAAAAATTTAATAGGTCTTCAAAAATGATAAATATATGTTTTAACATTCGAATTAAAAAAATTACAATAAAATATAGTTACTATAATTTAATAATTAAATAATATGCAAGTATGATAGCAAGAAAATACAACACAAAGATATAACTCTAATGCCAAGTTTAGCAATAAGAAAGAATAAAGAAGTAAAAATTGGAGATATCATATATGGTTTTTTTGATGATAAAGCGGTACATATTTTTTAACTACTTCAAAAAAAATTTATACCTTTTAAAAATAAAAATGTATCAATTCCTAACCTATTCTTTATCTTTATTGGTAGGATAAATATTACAATTTTAATTCAATAATCAAAGATATATTAAATAAATATGATTTATAGTATTATTCTTGCAAAAACTGCTACAAGATAGTGAACTTTATAAATACTATTGCAAAATATGGTTGTTGTCACATGGAAAAAATTAATAATGAGGAAAGATAATACATATGAAAAGTTATAAAAAAAGAAATTCACTAATTTCACATATCATAAAATGATCTAATTGCAAAAGTGTGAAGGCCCCTTAAAAATGTTAGTTTAACTTTTTGTCCTTCATCAAAAAATCTATAATAGACAAAATTGTCATCTACTATTTTTTTTAATAATTGTCATTTAATATTATTCCAATATTAGGACTTTAAAACTAATTAAAGTTACAACTATTAAATCTTTAATTATATGTAAAAAGTAACAATTCCTAATATTTAGTATTTTAATTTTGACTAAAATTTTTTCTTATTTGAACTATATTAAAGGTTCTAACATTTAAAAATTTAATCAATTACAATTCTGTATACTTATATCAATTCTTTAGTTATTAAACTAACTAATTATCCGTTATAATTTTTTAACTCACGGTACAAAAAAATAAATTTAAAAATATAATTTTATTATGCATTAAGACGTTAAATTTCTTCTTCTTCTTCTTATTTTTTTAAAAAAAATTATATAATCGAAAAAAGAAGAAAAAAATAGAAACACAACATTCTTTAAGTTGTTTCAATTAATCGAGTGCTCTTGTTATTTACTCTCTTTAGTTAAATCTACATTATTTCTTCTGTTATAATTTATGTAATGATGTTTAATTAGACACATAGATTAAGAAAAGGAAAAAATTGAGCTAAAATCATCTTATAAAGGATAAAATGCAAAGTTTAAAATTAAGTTATTAATAAATATTTAAAGTATAGAGTCTCATAGCAAAATATCATTATCATTTTACCTTTTAAAAATAGTGTTCACATTTGACAAAATAGTTATCTATTTATTTTTCTAATATTTAAAATTTTAAATTAATTAAATTTCATGTATTAAATCCTTTCTTATTTGAAATATATAAAAAATATTAGTATTTAGAAATTTAAAAGCGATTGAGATTTTATCTTTTAAGAAATAATTACACGTTGAATAAAATTGTATTTATATGCAAATCGATCTTATGTTTAAGATTTTTGAAAATATAATTTAAAAAAAGGGCAGCCCAGACCCAGTGCATAAAGCATCTCGTGTTACAGGGTCCAAAGAATGATCACACTCCAAGGAGTGTGATATAGACAAGCTACGGTAATGCAAGCATTAGAGGCTGGTTCCATTAATTTTAATGAGTTTGGACGATCATGTTCTATTATGCTATATAACTTTGTATTACAATATGTTTTCATAATGATAATATTTATATTAAATGTTAATTTGTCAATAGTGTAGTAATAGAAATTTTATAATAATTAACATGAAATATATATATAATTAATCATACATTTAATTGCTCATGCAAAAGCAAATAACTTTTTTACCTTTCAAACAAACATTATTTTAAGCATATTTTTATTCACTGAAATAAATATTATAATAAACTCAAGAAAAAACTATTAGGTTGGATTAAACTCTTAAACATAATCATTTATTAATTTAAAATTCATAATTTTCTTTCTAAATTCTTATATTATTACACAACATATTTTTTAAATATTATTTATACTATATTTAAAAATTTATATTCATTCATACGAAAAACACGCGCGAGACGCATATAAATAAACTAATTTGTAATACCAAATACTTAAGTTAAGCGACAATTAAATATTTTGGCTGAGTCATACTATGTAAAAGTTATAAATAAAAAAAAAAAAAAAAAAACATTCATAGAACGAGCTCAATGTTGGTTGAGGTGGGGGTGACTTTAGATTTTTGGGAAATTGACATCTGTAGAAACCCCAAAGAGAACACTTATCGAACGAGGCCAATGTTAGGTGCGGGTAGGGGTGACTTAAAGAGTATGCACTAATTAATAAACAGATCTTACACTTTTTAAAATTGATATAAAATAATTGCTCATTAAAATAATAACTAATAAATATATTTTTTTATATTAATACATAATATGTATAATATATATATTTTTTATATATTTATTTATTAAATATAATTATTTTTGACAGACCGGTCAAATATATAATTTTCCAAACTTTTTTTGGGTGTTTGAATAGGGTAATTACCGGATAGGCTATTGCCTTGATTTTGGTCCTGCAAATTAGTGAAGAAGAAAGCAGGTCAAATACATATTCAAACACTTAAATTATTCAAAAAAAAAATTAGGTTGAATACATCAATAATTTTTTAAACTTGTTATTAAATTTTATTTAGAGTCTTAAATTATCATCTGTTTTAATTGATCATCTGAACATATCATAAAGTGTTTCTGTTAGATTTTCGACTCAAATTTCAAAAAAGCTTTTGTATGTCCTCGAGCTCCCAGAAGTAATAAGTTAATTACATAAAATATGTCACCTCGTTTAATTATACATAGTAACATCAATCTGGAACATGTCTGAGGTTTTACAGCTTAGTCACGCTAATACGTATAATTAAAGAAAATGACATATTTAAGTGGTTAACTTTTTTACGTAATAGGCGTTTGAGAATATGTGACGCAATTTTATTTTTTTTATAAATTTGAGACAAAAATGCATAATAGGAGCTCTTTATCATGCATGTAGATTCTAAATTGAAATAAATTATAGTTCAAATATCTAAATAAAATTGATTAATAAATTTAAGAGGTCATCAATATATTCAACTATTTTTATTGTATTTTTTCTAAACTCTTAAATTAAGGTCATAACCTATATATTAAACATCCAACAATTCTACTGAACATATATCTTACAATTATAAACAACCTTGAGATGTTCTGGTTATAGGCTAGAATTATATATATATTAATAATGTAGGAATTAATTATATAAAATTTATTTATATATTAATTAATAAAACTGAAATTAGTTATGCAAGGTTACAATGCAAGAATTGTGTTTTTTGGATGCTTAGTTTATTGTATTAGAAATTAGTATATTATATAATTTTTAAAATATAATATTTATTTATATTTATATCATTGAAATTTCTGAGAAATGTATTTTACTGCACTAATTTTATCTCTGATAGATTGAGAAGAGGAAGAGCTTAGCAGTGAGCGCATCATCTACATTCTCCATTCTTGCTATTCAGGGGGTAATTTTATCATTTAGTATTTTTATCTATGTATTATTGTATTAATTATTTTATTTTCTACGTGAATAAAATAATATATAAATTAATTCATAACTTGTATCTATTTTAATTACGTGATATTGTAAAAGGATAATCAAATACTGTATTTGGTATGTTGGAACTTTATATAAATAAATAAGAAATTATTCCTTTTGTTTTAATTTATGTGTCACTTTATGTTTTTCAATGTTAAAATTATATAAATTTAAATTAATATTTTAAAATATAATTTTTTATCATATTTACATGAGAAGAATCATAATTTATAATATTTTTTATATAATTAAATATTTATTAATTTTAAAATTTTAAGCTCTTAAGTTCAATTCTAATTGCACAATTTCTTTTTAAAATTGCTCAGTCCTCTGTCACGTGAAAAGAAGAATTAGACCGCACACGATAGGACAAGAATCATATCATCATCATACTATTCTATAAGTGGTAAACCCCCAAATTAAAAGTTGAATTACTTAGATATCCTTCCACCAAAAAAATGAGATTTTTTAATTAAATAAATATTTTTTCTATATAAATTGGATGCATGATAAAACTAAAAACTAAAATTTCCTAGCAATAAATATTATTAGACTTTTAAATACTTTACAATTAATTATTTAGATGAGTACAATTTTTTTCACCTTAAAAGTTGTCTCTTCATCTTTTTCTTATTTCAAAATCGTACTAGAAATTGTTTTAAATTTTTTAATCATTAAACTAAATTAAATGATGCAATAAAAATCAAAAGAACACATTGATTCCTTAGCTGATCTCTTTTATTACGAATTTGAATAGTTAATTTCTTTATGTCTCGCTTTATATATTATGGATCAATAATTATCTTTTTAATCTTTTTATGCTCAGTGTGGTTTTCTAATATATGAATTATTATTGTGGTTTTAGTTAATTTCTAATATATGATTTTTTTTTGGTTTGCTAATAATTTTTATTTGTTTGTTTTCATTCCAAATTTTACTTTGCAATTGTGTACTCTTCACTTCTCATCATTAGGTACATTATATATATGTTGTTTATATCTCTTTCTTATTTTATTATTTCATATAGAATATAATATAATTGTAAGAAAACGTGATATAGGTATAAGATTTTATGAAAGGAATTACAATCTTGAATCAGACAAAGAATATATGTACATGCAATTATGATTAATATATATATCAATTAAATTTTTTAATATCAATAAATTATTAATTATCACAAATAATTGTTTCTTTTTCTTTTAGTTATACATCAGGGGCAGATCTACAGCCACATAAGGGTGGTCAGTCGAACACCTTTCGCCGGAAAATTGTACTACGTATAAAAGTCAAATTCTTTATATTTATATACTATAAAGTTAAATTGAACACCCTTAGAATTACAAGTCCTTTGGTGGCGCTGCAGTCAAACGTCTCAAGTTTGAATCTAAGGTGCGACAATTGCTATTATTTTTTTTGTTTTATTTTGATAGGTTTTTGAACACCCTTGATAATTTTTTTGGCTACGCCACTAGTATACATCATGAAATTAACAATGATATATTAGCCATCTTAAATAAGATATATGTTGATTAAATCTTTGTTCATTTTTACAAAATATATACTGCTTTCATTCGGTAATAATTTTAAAATATGTATGCCATTGTAAAAAGAAGAAAACTACTATTTCTTAAAGACGAGACAAATTTTAAGACACAACTATTTATAATAAAATATCATAAAATAAGAAAAGTGTAACTCTGAATATTTATTATATTAGAAGAACTACAAAGAAGTTATACCAGTTCAATTGATTGTATATAGTTGCTATATATTTTACTTTTCTTTCAAAATTATAATTTATCATTTATTACATGTTTTAATATTATCTATATCATGTTAGAGTTTGTAATTACATATTTGTAAATCTATTTTTATTTCATTAGTAGATCTATAAATCAAAATGTAAATAATTAAATATTTATCACATGGTCCTTTTCTTCATAATATTTATTAATTTATTTGTCCACAATATATTATGAAGTTTTTTTGTGTCTAACTCATGACATACATTCTAATAATATGAATTTCATTTTAAAATGAGTGGAATACTTACACGAAATACACGTGCAACACAAGTGTCTAAGAAGTAGTTACTATATAAATGGGAAGCCAAAAAATGAAAAAGTTAGATTACCATAAATAAATTATTAAGTGATTATTCGCCCAAAAGTGGGCGAACTGCTAAAATTTTTCATTCTATAGTCCGCCCACTTTTGGGCGAACTACCACTATTTTCATTTTTTTAATGCTTCACTTTTACTTTCATATACAATTAGAGAAATTTATAGCAGTGCAATAATTCATATCCATAAAAAAAAAATATTGCAGAAATAGTGTTATATTTTCACTTATATATATGAGTTTATATAAGTGAACTTCACTGTAAAAGTTAATTTTTTCATCCTACTAAAACTTAGCCAACAATACCTTTTATCTTGGCAGTAAAATTCGGCCAACAATATTTCATTTTGATATAGAAAAAATGACCAAAACCGGTAAAGTTAATTTATATTGGGGTGGTGAAATTTGAATTGCTTTAATAAAATTTTCTACCTTCTTTCCTAGAGTACATAGCATTAAAAAATAAAAATAAAAATAAAAATAAAAATAAAAATAGGGGTACTTCGCCCAAAAGTGGGGAACTGTGAATTAAAAATCCGTACAGTTTGCCCACTTTTGGGCAAAGTACCATTAACATTTATTTATTTATTTTTAAATTTAAAAATAAGGCTGATAGATTTATCATTGGTGCATTAACTTTTTCATATACACTTTCAACATATTCGCCTTTTTTTTTATTTGTTTAGGTGCGAGTCATGTATTCTCTTAATTGATTAAAACTGTCATAAAATTAAAACAGGTAATAGCTTCGAGCCTCTGAAATAGCTACTCTCCGCATTTCAATTTATTTATTTTAGTTTGTTTTGAATTGAAATTCTAAACAATTTTTTTTTTTAAAAATATTTTGAAATTTTAAATTTAAAATATATGTAATATATCAAAATATCATTTAAATATTATGGCCTAAATATGTAATATGTCAGGTGAAATATTGAGTGTGAAGAATTAATTCTTCAGTCCATGTTTGATTTGATATATATTTTTAAAAATAATATAAAATAATAATTTTAATTATGTCAAAAAATGAGAAATGAATAATACTTAATAATGAGAATGAATTATATTTTAATTTTTAAAAATGAATAAGTAAAAATGAATGTAGGAATTTTAAATATAAAAAGTGGTCATATTTTTTTAAAACGGATTAAAAATGAAAGCGAAAATAGAATGTAGGTTCACTCGACCTTTATGGAGCCGGTCCAGGAAGTGGAAGAGGAATATGCAGATTCTACCTACTCTTCCTGCTACTGTAATTCTAGTCCAATTTTATTTTCACCATCTCCATCATGTGGATGGGTAAGAAATGGAGGAAATTTCCGCATAGGTCCACTTGAAAGGAATATAAAAAGGTGGAGTCCGTACGGAGCTGCTTTCCCATTCTTATCACCACCACCTACCGGCCCTACGTCACGTCAATGGACCACCACTCTATTACTGGTACACCCAATGAAAAGAAATTTCCTTTTCCTCTTCCTTGTAGTATCTTCATAAATTATTGCTTTCTTTCCTTTTCAGACTGAATTAACATCCCCCTTTTTAGTATTACAGTAATTTTACTTGTAATTGTTTAACTCTTTCGTTTATTTATTACATCTGTATACTCAATTGGTTTAGGTTTCTCGAGATTTTGAGATTTCAAATACTCCCGGAGCTGCTATTTTGTGGACAAGTCAAATATAGACAATACTACATTATTGTGAAGATAAGGATCTTTTTAAATTTAAAAGATGATACGTGAAGCTCATGTTCAACTTTGATTTGATTAGTGTTTTGATAAGCTTACTTGTGCAATTTCCATTATATATGTATATATATATTTAATTCATTCGACAAGAACATAGTAGTTTTATATTTGAATACTTCTTAATTTTAGGATGTTGAAATCACTAAATTTTAGTGACACATTATTATTTAACTTATGTGTAAAACCTCTTTTTATTTAATTTTATGTACAATCAAATATCATCGTTAACAAATATAAAAATCCCCAAACTAAAAAAGATACAATAACATAAAAAAACCACTTCATCTGCTCCAATTCACGTGACTTATTCTTTTTTGGATAGTCCAAAAAAAATATTTTTATATTTAATAATAATTGAATTTCAATCTTCATATTTTATCCTTAATAGGATAATTTATAGCTTAAATCATAATTTTAAAAATTTCATGTTTAATCATACATTTTTGTATAAATTAGGACGGGTAGAATATATATAAAATAAAAGGATGCTATCAATATAATAATGATAAGAGCAATGTGGTGCCTATCCGTTTACTAGTATGTTGTCTGATTTAAAGGGCTGAATAGTGACCCTGCTTATAGCCCCCCCTCAATTCCTTTCCCAGTCTTTGTCTCTTCTCTCAGCTCTCCAATCATTTCACATACCAAACAACCCATTTATCATAAGTCTTGAGCATTATTAGCATCAATCTCAACTTTTTTCAGCTCAGAGTTCAAGTTTTGCACATGTGAAGAATTGCTGACCATGTCTCTTGACATCTCCTCCATTGTATCCAGGTATATTTTGGTCCCAAGAATCTTCTTTTCTTGTTAAGCAGAAGGCATATTCAGTATTGGGATAAAATTAATTCAAATAGAGTGAGGGGTGATTCATATTCTACTTTTCCCCTTTGTTGTTTGCCTTTCTTTACTTAGTTAAGCAAACCTTATTGGAGACAGCATCCTTGTGTCTCATAGAAATGGAACCAAAATTATACAAATTTTATCGGATGTCCCCGAAGGGACAAAAAATTATACAAACTAATAGTTCTCTGTTTTTCCTCCAACTCCTGTTTTACTTCTTTTTGTCAGAAAGTTTTCACTTTGTAATCTTGCTGCTCGTTATCACAATATTCTTCACCCAGAAACACGGGTTTACTTGTTATGAGGGGAAAAATATTATGATTCATATGTGTGAGTGTAAACGGGGAACAGAATACAGCTTCTTGTTTTGAGGGGCAGTTGTAGTTCTTTTGTTGACAAAACTCAATTTAATTGTACTAAGTGAAAAAAGATAGTATTCCCTTCATCCCAATTTATGCCGCATACTTCCTTTTTAAGTATGTTTCAAAAAGAATATCACAGCTTCCTTTTCTACAAATAATTTAAGTTTAAACTTCTTATTTTACCCTAAATAAAATAGTTACACAAATGATCAGTCAAACCACCACATAAATTGGAACAAAGGGGAGTAGTCTAGTTGGAAAAAGAAAGATGTTTGCGGTGTTATCTCCTTTAGCTTTGGAAAATGTATATTAACTCGATACTCTTGTGACTTTCTTTCCTCATGTCTGAAATGGAAAAGAAAATAAGGAATAATGCTACTTGAAACCCGTTACTTTACTGATATCAGGTGCCTCTTCATTTTTGTTACTAGATACCTGAATTCTTGCAGTCTACATGAGGTCCTGCCTAGTGCTGCTGTGCTATCCCAGCTTTATAAGGTGGTCATCTTTCTTAATTTCTAGTTACTCTCCTCTTATGTATGAAAATAAATTCTGTATGTTAACCAAGCAATTTTCATTATTCCAGTCCTTTTTCTTTCTGGTTGATGTAAGATCTAGATAATGAGAGGGTTCATTTTATGTTCATGACAGGTGAAATATTAGTGAATTGATGGCTTGAATTATAATGCTATGCTTACATCTAAAGACGAAATTTTACTGCAATCTTGCAACATACAACAACCGCTATTTCATTGTGTTGTAAACAGATTTCTTGTGCTTTTAATAGTCTAAACAGATTTTTCTTTGAGGAATCGAATTTGACCAGGATCATTAAAAGTTTGCTCACCTTTTCAGGCCAGCATGCAGGAAAAAGTTCAAAAGAGGAGCATTCTAGTAGTTTCACTTGATGAGCTTGAAGATGATGACATGTTGCCCCTTGTCGATGTGTTGCTTAAAATACACCTTTTCAATGTTGATGCAGTAGACATACTTTCCACATCAAAATCCATTGTGAATCAAGAATCTGTGTTATCCTTAATGCGTGCAGTCAATTCAACACTCCGAATTGTTGATCTTCAGGATACACTATTTAGAAAGGATATCTTGTGGTATGCCCGAATACTATTTTTCAAAGTGAAGATTGAATACCATCTTGCTTTTCTCATTTATTGTTCTCCTGCAACTGAAATCTCTTATCTATCCTTACTTAATGGCATACTAGGCAACAAACAGAGAAAAAAGAACCTAATTTTCTCCAAGATATATGGCATTAAAAAAGGTGAAAACTCCAGTTTGCTCTTATATTTCCCCTAGCTGTGACTTTCATGTGCATAAGATAATAGATTGTATTTCTCAGTTTGACAATACCAAGAAATGACAAAAATAGAGATCTGTAAGTTCACAATCATAACTTCTTAATTGAATTCTGGCCTCTGCAGGGATCTTTTTCAGGGTGGCTTGAGTTGCCAATTGCTAAAGCTGAGGTCCACTGAGATTCAAAAGTTGAATATGGTTGGAAGCTTCATGCAGTTACACACCCTTAATCTGGATTTTTGTTCTTCTCTCACTAGCTTAGAGAAGGATTGCTTTACTTGCATGCCAAAATTGATGCGCCTCTCCATGTGTGGAACTAGAATAGCTGATCTGTGGACAACCCGTGCGGCTTTGTCTCGGCTTCCTTCTTTGACAGAACTAAGGTTTCAAAATTGCATATGTTGCAAAGATACTGGGCCATGTCTTGCATCATCCAGTAAGATGATAAATCTTCCTGTTTCTGAAATAACTTAATCAGGTTATTCACCCAAGGACTTTGACAGCAACCATAAAATATTTAATCAGAAATGTGACTATAAATTTCATATGCAGATGCTGCTGGCAGTCCAGCTTCTGTTGGCAAATACACACTTAATGATTCAGTGGATAAAGTATCAAATCATTTTGGAGGAATTCTTTCATCAGATCCCTCTTTTGTTGCCATAAGTGGAAGGGCGGATTTACAACTTGAGGTCTATAACTTTGCTTTACGCTTGCAGTGGTTGACTAAAGTTCTTGTTTTTTTAATATCTAAGACATCTTCTTCAATATATGTACCAGGTTTCTTTCGGTGATTTGCATGTTCAAGGGAGAGATGATTGCCCTGAGAACATAAATTTGAAACTGAGAGATACTACAGTTATTTCCAAGATGTATCTTTCTTGTCATCCTTCACCAATCTGCTATGAGAAACACTACAGGGAATATATGATTGCATCATTGCCTCATCTAGTAGTGCTAGATAATTTTCCTGTAAGAAAACAAGACAGAGAAATGGCAAATACTGTCTTCTCTCAGTACTATGAGTATCTGCCATACCAACGCCGGCAGAAAGAAAATGTTGCTAGTGTTTTGCATATGCGTGAAACAGGTAGAGGTAATGCATACCACAACACATCCTCTCGGATAAAGGAGGCAGATTCTTGTAGGAAAAGTCCACATTTCTATTCAAGGTCCCTCTGTGCAGCCAAACTTGGTTCATCTGCTACTCCTTCCCTGCATACGATGTCTAATATCAGCAACAATATTAAAGAAGGAAGTGAGAGCCTTCGACCAAGACAGTTTGAGTATCACCCCACTAATCCTAGTCTAATGGCTTTTGGAACATTGGATGGGGAGGTGGTTGTCGTTAATCATGATGCTGGAAATATTTTCAGTTATATTCCACTCTTTGGGGTGACTAATAGCATCTTGGGCCTCTGTTGGCTTAACAAGAATCCATTTAAGGTATGCTATTTTCTCAACTACTGTGACTAACACTACAGTTGCTTTATAGATCATATTAATATGTACTCTTGAGGTCTTATGCCTAGTTTTATGAAGACAATTTCAGATGGCTGATAAGGCTCTGATTGTTGAATTACATACTCTAAATTTGTAGGTTATCTGCCTGTGTTTTGAATTTGACGAGTTCTAAGATACTTAGTTTTGGTTATTTTCCATCCTAAAAGTAAGGATGAGATTCATATTTTAGATAGTATAGTGCTACAGAGCAAAAGTTCTTCAAAAGATCATTGTACTGTGTTGTAGTGGGCATTCCCACTATGAGACATGTCCCAACTCATTTTAGATTCTCCCTGAAATTTTCTTGTTATTTGACTTACTTATGTGTATCCTCCTCCTGTCCTCAGCATGTTGTTGGGAATGACTACATTGGGGTCAAACTTGTATAATATCTGAGTTGAATAGTTGTGGATATATCCAAATCGTATAAAAATAGAGGGGAAGCGGTGGAATAAAAAAGTAGAAACAAATTGAGGTACCACATTTGGTTGATGTAAGGCCACTTGTGTAAACAATCTATGTACATTTCATTTATTTCCTATTATAAGTGCATAAGTTCATGTTCTATCATTTGATTTTCTAATACCTTAATCTTTACTTATTCACATTGAAGTAGTGATGTAAAAATATATCAAAGCTGTACTTTTTGAATGTGTTCACTGGATCCTAATAGTCTTTCTTTAAGTACTGTTTTCGTTTTTCAAGGAGCATGTGGAGACTTGACTCTCTGTACATTTTTTGATATGTACATGATGACCTTAACAAGATTTAGCCCCCTTCCTACTGTTACAGGGCCGGGTAGCATGTAGCCCTAAGTTAAAAGTTTGAGTACCTGTAGATTTCATGCAACTAAAAGTTTGCTGAGATTCCTGGCTGAAAGTTTTATGAATTATGTCATTATGTGATGTATAACTATTTAAACCCTTACGTCCTTGCGAACTAATATGCTCGGATAGCATGTTCCTGCTATACTGCTGTATTTTCACCAGTGTAGATTGATCTTATAATATGGATTTTCTGCTAAAACTCATGACATCCCTGCTTTATATTTCTTTTAACCAAAACACATGTACTAATGTTTTCCATTTTTATTTCCATCACTCTTTTTCTTGGGAACTGCTGATGAATTATACTTTGTTTTCACAAATCAGCTCCTTGCCGGTTCTGATAGTGGCTCTTTGAGATTGTATGACATTAATGACACATTGCAAAAGGCGGAGAGTGACTGCAGCAGCTCCAGCGCTGTTATTTTTGAAAAATTTGAACAGTTGACTTCACTTCATGTTAATTCAACGGATGATCAGTTTCTTACAAGTGGTTATTCAAAGAAAGTTGCCATCTATGATATTTGTAGTGGCAAGCGCTTGCATTTGTTCGGTGATATGCATCAAGAACCCATTAATGTGGCAAAATTTGCACACCACTCTCCAAACCTGCTAGTCACTTCATCATTCGATCGTGATGTCAAATTGTGGGATTTAAGGCAGACACCAAATCAACCCTGTTATACAACCTCGAGCTCAAGGGGAAACGTGATGGTTTGCTTCTCCCCCGACGACCTGTATCTGCTGGTATCGGCTGTAGACAATGAGGTACCTTGATCAATACAACATATTAGGAATCTCATTTGATGATACCCAATTTGCTTTTGGATTGACAAGTGAAGCTGAAGTTCTGTTTTGTGGCCTCTGATTAGTTTAAGACACATTTCAAAAGCAGTAGTTTTTGTACAAAATCATAACTTGATGAATTTGGTATCTTTAAGAGTGACTATAACTACTATTTGTAGATGGAATTATGATTGAGGTTTACGCTGTCTTTATGGTACAGGTGAAACAACTTTTATCGGTAGATGGTAGGCTGCAGACAGATTTCGGTATAGCTTCGACAGGGAGTGCTCATAATTATACACGATCATATTACATGAATGGGAGGGACTATGTCATTAGTGGAAGCAGTGATGAATCAATCGTCCGCATTTGCTGTGCTCAAACAGGGAGGCGATTGAGGGACTACTATTTGGAGGTAAAAGCCCAAGAACAATATTATCAGTTTCTTCTTTTCCCTCTTCTAATGTTTATTGTATTTCTTGTCTGTTCCCTCGTATATTTTGAAGTGAATAGTGTTGAAATACGTGTGATACACTAGTTGTTGGCTGCGGTGTTAAGGCTTTTGCTTTGTTTCGTTGTTTCCAGGACCGTGCATTGGAGAGTCCAGTATTGGTGCAGTCATTGAGAAGTGATCCTTTCAGGGTAAGCTCCTTGATGGCAGTAAATTAGCAGAGCTTCATTTGCTGCCTTAGCCTCTAAATTTCACCCTGTTTCATTGTCAATGCATTGAAACTAGAAATTCGTTATGCAAATTCCAAGTACGACTCCTTTCATTTATATAAAAAACTGTATCATAGGTGCATTCCTTATACAACACAAGGACTTCCAACCTCCAATAAAGAAAATAGAAGGACAAAACATACGACAATTTGATGATTATGTGTGTTTTCTTCATTTAAAAAAGCGTACCTTAATTTTACCTTACTCTTTTTTTGTGTTTAATACCAGCATTTTCACATGGCTGTCCTAGCATCGTATGTTCGCCCCAGTTCAAGGCGAGACATCATTAAGGTAAAGTTTTATTCTCCTTCTCTTTGTTTGGTTCATATGATCATTGTTCCTTGTCTTTTTCTTAAGCTCACTATAGTTTCTAAACATAATTACTTGGATGTTTTGCCAGGTGAATTTGCTAGAAACAGGACAATATGGTGACGAAGATTCCAAGAGGGAAGACTTCTCCAGTTCTTATGGTCATGGAGGTTGAATTTTGCATCTTGAAAATTTGTGTGTATATGATTAAGGAGCCCATATTTTGTGCTTATGAATCTCTGTGCAAGCATTGCCTAAAACGAAAGATCAGCTAATGCTATTTCTGTCGCTCCGGCTTAGGGACTAGAGACCCTATGTCAACTTATCTGATTCTTTAGTTAACGAGAATATAATGCAACTTTTCCAACCTAAAACACCAACCAAGCAATGGCTAAATTTTCAAATAATTTGATAAGACTTGTTCTCCCCCACAGAAGTGGGAGGGGAGAACTTTTGGATGATAGCAAAACGTAGCTGGAAGGTAAGGGTGCAGATTAGGTTTGCATATAAATCAAAGTTACCGAGTTCTAACAAACTTTTATGTTAAACGATACATCCATCTGACACCATGTGGTTCCATTCTCTCTCTGGATTTTGGTTAATGTGCCGGGTTGTCCTTCAGGCAAAACTTACCTGCAAGTAAATATCAAGTTTTTAGAATAGCCTCTTTTCTTCTGCCTTTTATTTTTTTCTTTTGGGGGGTGGGGGGTGGGGGGTGGGGGGTGGGGGTTGATTTGGAAGCTTGGGCGAGCGAATTGTAAACTATAAATTTCTTTTTCGAATATGCAAGTGAGCAAATAAACCAGTCGAAATTATAATGTGGAAATGCTTTGAAATCAATTGATAAAACAGAATCTGCATTTAAAAAGGGAAATGCGATGCTGCTAGTAGTTTTGACTTGCACGTGGGTTATGGTATGGAGCTTGGAGCTTGTACGTGTGTTACGGCTTTACTCTTTATTTCAATTGCATTATTTTTCAAACGTATCAGTCTATTGCTTGTTATCATTTGCTAAAAAGGTTAAATTGGCATCAGATAGAGAGAAAAAATTGGTATCCGATAGACATTACTTCGTTGAATGTTTCTGCCAGGGACTCTTGGAGCTTTTCCCCAAACATGATGGATGAAATAAGTAATTAAATAAAAGCAAGTGGCTCACCACAGCCTGCGCCCACTCTGTGATGACTGATGCCTTTACAAAACACTATTTGCGGCTCGTGCGAAGCACCGGCAGAGAAACAGACAACTAATGTCTAATGGTGTGTTTGGTATGGCAAGAAAAACATTTTTCACAAAATTTATTTTTAAAAATTTAAGTGAATTTTTTAAAATTTATTTTGCATGTTTTATATATAAATAAAATATATTATTTTAAAAATATTTATATATAAATTTAGATAAATATTATGATAGTTGAGGATGAAGGGTAGTGAAGGGTGAAGATAGATGTGTTAAAAAGGATGAGAAGTGATCATAATCTTGTGAAATGTGAAACTTATTTTCATTATTAGAAAAGTTACTTTTTTTATTTTTAAAAGAATTATTTTTTTAAAAAAATATATTAAAAAGTTTTAACCAATTAAATTTAAAAAATTTAATAAATATTTTCCTCCGTATATAGAAAACACTCAAGGGTAAAATTTTAATCGAAATCCTGGGACCTAGCAGCTACTTCGAACCTTCTGTTACAACACATTAGAATAAGGGACCATAGGCATTCGTCTTTTACAATATTAGAGTAATTGACTGTAGGCTGTTGCAGCCTTCACTCTTTGGTTTTTACGGTATGCCATATTAATTAAAATAATTTTTGGGTTAAAATTTAATTCAAGTCAATACTATTTAATTATTTAATTCATTTTAATCATATCTAATGCATAGATTACTTATACATTATAGGGTAGAATATTTTATATCAAGAAAATAAAAGAATTACTAATCCCTGTATTAACAATACAAGGATAAGACTCCTAAACGACTAGACTGCTCCTCAATTCCTTTTCTTAAATTTCTTTATATAAAAATTTAAAGGTATAATTGTAAAGAAAATTTTTGCATAGTTTTAAATCAAACACAATACATGATATATCTAGTTTTTAGCACAATTAACCAAATAACTGATGAAAAATAATTTCAATATTACAATCCTTGCATTACTAATCTTTGCATTACTTGTATTTGTACCAAATGAATCCATTATTGAATGGAGTATGTGTTGGTGTATATAAGTTACCCCTTTAATCAGCCTAGCTCAAATGTGTGCATGTGAGGTGACTAATCTTGTTGGCTACCATTGATCTTATGTATGGAACTAATATGCAAACAATTAATCACACAAAGTACTCCACAATTTTGATAGCATGGGGCAAGTGTAAATGAATGAGTACTTATAGAGGCACCTTAAAGAGGTACAAATGACAAGTAGGAACGAGGAAGTGATCAAGGTAAGGGGTCGTTTGCTAAAGTGCACAAAAATAGTGTTGAATATAATTGATTAACAATATTGATATT
The DNA here is from genome assembly GCA_035772735.1 of Datura wrightii. Classification (NCBI taxonomy): domain Eukaryota; kingdom Viridiplantae; phylum Streptophyta; class Magnoliopsida; order Solanales; family Solanaceae; genus Datura; species Datura wrightii. Next base: position 103,694,353 of record JASDFA010000008.1, read on the forward strand.
AATTATATTCGTATTAGTTATGTTGAAATTATTTATTATATAGTGTTTGGTTTGATGTATTAAAAATAGTATGTTTTGCATAATCCTTTTTAAAAAAATAATACATATTTATAAAGTTATCCACCATAAATATGATAAAAAGGATGTAAAAAAGATTTTAAGAGACAATTATATCATTAATCATGCTAATATATATATTATTATATTATTAGTATCATGATTTGTCATGTAATAACATAATATCAAATAAAATATATAACTAATGCTAAAATATATTAAATAAAATATTAATAATATATAAAATTAATATAAATATTATTTTTTAAATATATTCTACCAAACAACTCCTAAAAGTGTTGTGGTGAAATAATAGTGTGACTAGGTGGAGGCCATGGGGCAGATAAATAGATAAGCAGTGGCAAAGGTGGATATGGGGTAGCAAGAAGTAACCTCGGGAAATATGAATCTTAGAAATTGATACTCCCAATTTTATGTGAGTCCCAATATAAATTATATCTTTTATATTTACAATAATTTACTTTAAACTTTTTTTAATATTATATTCATAAAAAGGTATATAACTTATTTTAGATTGCAAAAGTGAAATATAAATTTCTTTTTAAAATTTTATGTCTAATGTATCATATAAAGTAGGAGTGAAGGAGAGGATTAAATTTTAAAATGGTTCGCATAATTGTGTGGATTGTTCTAGTTATATAAAGAGATTATTTATGTATTTGAGATTTAAATTAGATTTTTTGGATAAATTTTGAATCTTTAAAATTATTTAATTAATTTTTAATTTTGTGTTTTAGGGAATTTAATTAATATATATAATTTACTTTATATCACTATTAGAAATAAAGATTTTTTTTAATCATAAATTAATAAAAAATTATATTATAAAATATTATTTTCCGTCGAATCAGTTCACTGAGAAATGTATGATGAGTATCGATTCTCACTGAAATAGTGGAAAGTTTCATAATTTTTTCATGTGAACATTATTAATTTTTTTTTCATTGATAATCAGTAAAAGTAGCCACTTAATAATTTTTAATAAAAAATTTAAATAAAAAAATAATAATATTTTAATATATATATATATAATATAATTTTTTATCGATGAAATTTGAGTGAATAGTGAATACCCTCTCACTCCCTGGATCTGTCCTTGGAGACCAGCCATCCCATAATTGACCAACGTGTTTCTTCAACAAACACACAGAAATTTGAAACTCTGAGCCCTTAGTGACTAATAAAAGTATTTTTATCACGTGTTTAGTAGTTAATTGAAATAAATATTAAATTGAATATTTAAATGAAATATATTATTTTTTATTTTAAAATAAGTAATATTTTTTATTTATTTTATTTTTAAATAAGTGATATTTTATATAATTAATGATGCTTTCTAATTTTTATTATTATTTAAATAAAAAAAGTTTTGTATAACTAAAAAACTACGAAAGAGCTATATCTTTACAAAATTTATATTAAGAATAAGTTAATAAAATGATATTTTCTTTTTTTTTTCTTTTTACCCTCCCCTAGAAGTTCTCACACCTTTTTATACCCTTAGTGACTCGAATCTACAATCCTAAAATTGGAGAGGAAGGATGCTTAGCAACTCCCTCTTATCTATAAAATTACATCTTATTTTCTAAGAGTAGATTATTTTCTTAAAAAATATACCACACCTAAAATTATGAGTTAATTTCTCAGATGGTCATTCAACTATGGATAGTTCACTCAGAAAATTATTTTTCTTTGCTTTATAACTCAAAAGTCACTCAATTATTGGTGTTTCACCCACAAAGTAACTTAACTATTGACGTTTCACTCATAAAGTCACCCAACCAATTATATAATTTAATTATTGGTGTTTCACTCACAAAGTAACTTAACTATTGACGTTTCACTCATAAAGTCACCCAACCAATTATATAATTTTTTCATTTAATTTTTTCTAATATAATTTTTTTTATTTTAACTCAAATTTATAAGAAACAAAACCCTATTCATTTTAACCATTTTATTAACCCGCCCCACTTAACCCAACTCCTAAATTTTAAATGTTTATGATTTTAATTTACCAATGTGATTTTCTTTTGTCTTTTTTAATAATATTCATTTTTATTCTTATTTTAGTATTTTTCATTTTTATAATGCTAGCCTCAATTAGTAAAGAATAAATGTATTCGGATATTTGCTGTTTAATTATAAGAGATTGTTGTTCAAGAAATAAAATGAAAAATTTAAACTGAATTACTTCTACATTTAAAAAGAAAGAAGCATTCTTTTAAACAAAAATTATGAAAAATGTCAAAATTGCATTCTTGTAATGGGCCGGATTATAAAATGGTTTAAATGAGTAGATTTTTATTTCTTATAAATTTGGGTTAAAATAAAAATTATGTATCAGAAATATTAAATGAAAATATTATCTAATTGTTGAGTGACTTTGTGAGTGAAATACCAATAGTTAAGTGACTTTGTGAGTGAAACACCAATAGTTAAGTGACTTTTGAGTTATAAAGCGAAAAAAAATGACTTTTTAAGAAAATTATCCATAGTTGAATGACCATCTAAAAAATTAACTCCTAAAATCATTATTTATTTTAAAATTGAGGGAGTAACTATTAAGGGCCAGGAGTTTATGTACTGCCAAAACAACCAGAAGAGAGCTAAAACGAAATCAAATTAATTTCTCTATTATTTCTGTCTGCGCAAGGAAATATGTCCGTCATCATGTTCGACATAAAATTTGTTCATATTGATAAATTATGTCATAAAATTATTACAAATTCATTACGAAATTGTGATGAATTAGTTTATCACAAATATTCTGTCAAAATTTCAATTTATATTTTTCTTGCAACAAGGTGCTCAGGTTACAAAGAACAGACACAACAGAAACATATTGGACTTCAGTAGGATCAAATCTGAAATTCAAGAAAACGGTTGAGAACAAAACAGATATAGATACACAAGACATTTCAGTAAAGTGTGCAGTAGGTTAAGAACCTACATACACAGAGCCTCAAAAAAGACAAAGGAAACACATATGGTTGCAATTTCAAATAAATATAACTAAAAACACTTTTCATGAGCAAAGACTAATATCAACTTTGAACGTTCAACACTACGTATAAATACAAAAGAGAGAGAGAGAAAAGAAAGAAAAACGTATATGTTTTATTCCACTGTGGTCTATATGTATGACTTGAATTGACTTCATCATCAGACTTCTAAACGCCGTCGTTCTGGGGTCCAATGAGGAGCAGTTGGACTGAAGTGCACCGAAATTACCCTGGAGTCTAATAATTCCACTATAGGTGTAAAATTGACACACCTCGGAGCCTTGTACTGATTTATGGACGCACCCCTCGAAATTGCATAGTCCATCAGCTCTTCAAATGTGCCGTTTTTCACTACCCTAATTTCAAGTGGTCCAATTGAGTTATCTGCAACTCGACACTGTCGATAAACCGAGTTCAAACATTCTTCCATAGCCAAGCAACACTGGTTCAACACCTCGTGACTCGGCGAGTTGGTTGGGTCCTTTATAAGTAATTCGCAGTAAATAACATAATGTCCCGGAATGGTTTTAGTGTCGGCGTAGCTAGTGTACTCGACCACACTAGTATCGTACGGGCGCAAAATGGCAGCAGCGTTCTCAACCGCATTTTGCAACTCGGCCTCGTCAGTTTTGTCTGAATCAATGCTCAAGAGCACATTCTTCCTCCTGATGAATTTAAACTGAGGGGCGGAGTTGTGAAACCCAGTGACCAAGAGTATGTCACCGACTCTGTAACGACATAATCCAGCGTAGGTTGTGATCACGAGCTCGTATTCTTTTCCCACTTCCACATCCGCCAGGTCCACGAGACGGGGTGGTGAGTCACAAGAGATCGCTGCAGGATTGGCTGAGTCATGAGGGAGAAACTCAAAGTAGCACATATTGGGCATTATGGTGTAACATACTTCAGATGGCTTGCACATCGGGTTCAAATTAAGGCCAAAATAACACTCGGATGAAGCGTACATGGTACACGCTTTTGGTAAGCCACCACTGTAATAATCTAGTGTAGGGATGTACTGAGCCATCGCACCTGTTGCAATTCATAATAAACAATATTATTAGTTACCTGAAAACATCGCATACTATAACAGGTTAAAAATACTACAGTGCTAAATTTTTTTACATGCTATATTGTGTGTAAATTTTGCTAGTACAAAATTTGACATGACACATATCTTAGACTAGCAAATTTATTTATCATATATACCTGTCACAATCACATCCAAGTACTTTGTATTTGGCCATATTCTAGTGATGATGCCTTCCCAATTCTGGCCTTCACATTCCTTGATAATGAACTCAGCAAGTTCAGGATTTGGTTTAAGTATTTTGGAGATGCATTCCCTGATTGAAGGGTCAGTAACTCTGGGATTTAATATCCCGGATGTGATATCCTTAGCAAGTTGCTGCCAATTGAGTTGAAGAAAATGAATAGCTCGAAGTAGACCAGAGGCGAAAACAGCCCCTAACCGGAGGACTTGTTCTCGCATGAGAAGGCCGCAAAGCATTTGAGAGTACATGCTCTGGAAAGAGTCGACACAGAGGACAGCCTCGTTGGGGCTAGTATACACATTGTAAGGATCGTATGGCCTGGTCCTGAAGTGGTCACTTTTGTAGTAACTTGTCAGGACTGGTCTTGCTAGTAGCCCACTGGGTGTCTTGGTTTCTGCTTTTATAAATAGAAAGTACAAGCCCTTGCCTTTGTCTAGACCTGGCACATACCTGTTGATCAATAGCAGAATTCAAAAATCAAAAATCAAATGAAAAACTTGTAACAATTTTATAACAAGAAAAGCTCAAGATATATTAGGTTGATCATGTTGAATGGTGTGACTGTTTCAACTAAAAGCTCAAGATATATTAGTGATGAGGACACACTTTTATTTACTTAATTAATTACGAATAGATATAATATTTCCAGTTAATTACTTCCAATACACATTCCATAATTAAAGTAAATTATGAATGCATGGTAGATATGTAACTTACAGATTCATCACGGGCATGAGAAGGCTGTACAATAGTTGTCTCCGGTCTAACTCCTCTTGAGTTGTGGGCATCAGTTTTCTCTCACCAGCAGATGTCCCCGAGCTACAAAATAAAGAATTAATTTATTTTAGTATCATCGCTGATCTTGAAATTTCTACTAAATTTACAAATTAAATTGAAGTGATATATAGTAAGTACGATTATATACATGCTATTTGCTTAGAAATTAAAGGTAGTTAAATCTCACCTGGTGAGGAACTCGGAGATGGGATGAGATGAGAAGATTGGAGAACGATCTCCGTTAGCGATACGTTGAATATCAGGTTGAATTTCCTCATACGTGACAACCGGCACTTTGGACTTGAATGTATCCCGGTCAGTTGCACCACCAAGTTTGAATCTTTGAAGGTACTCAGTGTTGGCATTTTGGCTTAGTATTTCTGCCAAGACTTTCTCTTGGACTGAACAAACATTTCTAGTCATTTCCTCTATGAATTTAAGGGCCTTAGCATCCTTCTCACATGCTGGAGGGCCAAGAGGAGATGAAACACCAGTGTACATGACCATTATGAGAGAAAATTGAAAATAGAAGAAAGAAAAAATTTGTCGAGATTGTTAAGTGTTAAGTGTGTTTTTGGGAAGCTAGGAATGACGAGCACTTTTATAGTGAGAGCTCCAAGTGAAAGGGATGGGGTTGACTTGTTTCATGTATCGCCACGTCATTGTTGACGTAAGTTATATGCACACGGTGAAAGTGTGGACTAATAAAAATTTTGGCAATTTCTGGTATGGACTATGACTTAGTATTGCCTATATCCGACATCGTAATATTTTGTCGGAAGTTTGGTCTTGAGAGAAGGGTGCAAATGGGACCCACTATACGCCATGTGTCTACTTTAGCTAAGGCTAATGGGTCCGACGTGTATGCTAATGCCATGTCAGCGAGGTCCAGCTGGGTGCTTTTGTCAAGGAGTTGACCGGATAGCCCCCTTTTTGGTGAGTTTGTTGGTCACGGGACAAACATATAGAGCTGCTGGCGGCTGGAGGAGTAATTTTTGTTTTCCTTCAATCGCCTGAGGATATAGGAAAGGCTACTTCAATCCGGGAAACAACCGAAAACTCAAGAGAATCGTATTATCATTACTCCTGTTAATAAGTGAAAGTCTTTGGTGCAATCAAGGGTATTTTAGTAAATTATCCAACAATAAGTGAAAGCTCTTGGTACGATCAAGGACATTCTGGTAAATTGTTCAACAAAATGAGGTGTAAAAAAGACACTGCATATGAAAGACGTGTCTGCTGCATGCACCACATACTACTATTCCAGCTCATTATGCAGCTGTGCATAATAAACAGACCCACGTATCAATTTGCTGTTTTTGCTTTATTGTTAGCAGCTATTAATTTGACCCTTTTTTAATTTCCTCTCTTCGTCTCTCTTCGTTTTGCTTGCTCTCTCTCTCAGGTGAGTTCTGATTTTCTTTCTACTTTTTTTCCCCTCACTTTGTATTTTTTAAAAGCTGAGTTATACATATCCCTCCATCTTCCATACTAAACACGTGTCCCATTTTTGGTATTTCCTTCATTCTTCCCTACTATTTTGCTCTTTCATTTTCTCCTTCTTCCTCTGCTTGTTAGTCTTTGTATCAAGTAAGACTATTTTGCTTTATCATTTTCTCCTTCTTCCTCTGCTTGTTAGTCTTTGTATCAAGTAAGTGGTGCATGAGGTAAGGATTTTTGTGATTTTATCTTTAAGTTAAAATTAGTGCAATTTAATTAAATTCCCATTTCAGAGACACAATTCAACCCAGACCCCATTTTGTGGGATTTTAATGGGTGGTTCATTTAAATTTTACTCATTTGAATTTGCCGTGGACTGTATGATTTTGCCATCGACTGTAATTGAGGGGTTTTCTCATCCAACCGAAGAACCACTTTGAATCAGTTTTGGCGTTTCGTGTGAGTTCCATTTGAATTTTCTTTTCTCATCTTGATGGGTATATCGATAAATATATCACATGCATGCTCCTGTAGTTTTGGGGATTTTAAATTTCTCAATTTGAGTCTGAAAAATCTCAGTTGTGACCTTTATTTCATCCTGTCATGTGAAGTTTTCCTCTCTGATTATAGTGGGTATGTGGTATTTTCTTTGTGCCTTTGAACGACTTCTTTTTGGATTTCGTGTGCATATGGTCTGTGATATCCAATTTGCGTATTCATGCATTGCAGGTGTTTGATAATATGCAAAAGCAAAATTTATAAGAAGAAAAATCGTTTTCCCTTTTGATGGAAAAGAAAGAACCCACTAATTACTTAAGTGCTTTTCTTAGAGCAAAATTAACCAGACAATTCAATAAAATTGTTTAGGAATGAAATAGAAGTTAACAGTTCGAATTCGCTAAACTACTCAAAATTTAAAATTTGATATGATGTTTTTCTCCTTTCGAATTAACTTTTCAACTATTGATTAGCTGATATTTTCTTCCAGCTTCACTGTATAATATTCATAATGATAAGTTAAACTAATATTATATGAGGCATTTTTCATTGCTATTCTTGTGCTCTGAACACAGGAGAGCCAACAAAATGTGTTTCCTGTCAAAAACCTCTTAACCAGTCACGGCTGATGCTGTCTCAAATCCTCCTTTTCATTATTTACTGCTTTGCTTGCCATCCCACTGCACCTTATCCCCTGTCCAATATATATTTTGGAGTCACACTGCATGCTTTTATTGTTTGAGTAAGTGTTTATCCTCTCTGTTCTGACTGCAATGATATAGTGGGTTATATCAGATGGCTTAATTGGGGAATGCAGAATTTATCATTCAGATAAATTTGTAACTTAGAGATTTTAACTGCTGTAGGTCTTGTCTTTGTCTCCTTTAAAATAAAAAAAATGCTTCAAGTCTTGTAACTGTAGATAGAGCTTTTAGTGAACCTCAGACAAGTGCAAAACTAGCTGATTCAGATTCTTATACTTAAAATAAAATGATACAGATTTTTATTATTTATAGTAATTGAGATGAACAATTCGCTTTCCTCGCTAAAATGGCGAGTGAACTTCTCTTATCTTGTGTTATATGTAGGGGTCCCTTCGGGGACATAGAATTACAAGAAATTCTAAGAAAAAGTAGATAACAAGTTTATCTAGAGAACAAATTAAAACTAAAGTATGAGGGATTGAAAGGTGATGAAAGTAAAACTTAACTGCTGCTTCTTGCTTATTAAGAGTTTTGCCTTGTTAAAAAGAAGTTAAAAGTTCGAATTCGCTAAACTACTCAAAATTTAAAATTTGATATAATGTTTTTCTCCTTTCGAATTAACTTTTCAACTATTGATTAGCTGATCTTTTCTTCCAGCTTCACTGTATAATATTCATAATGATAAGTTAAACTAATATTATGTGAGGCATTTTTCATTGCTATTCTTGTGCTCTGAACACAGAAGAGCGAACAAAATGTGAGTAAAACTTAACTGCTGCTTCTTGCTTATTAAGAGTTTTGCCTTGTTACCAATCTCAGTTCTAATAGGCTCCTGTACTGTACATTAAAATGCATTCAGCTGATCTGAGGCTTCGCTAAGATTGTGTAATATTAATAATACTAATAATTAGTCCACTCAAAATATTGAGTCTAAGGATGTGCTTGATATGAGGAATACTACACGTCTGTTTATTTCATTTTTCAATTTTCTTCTTCCCTTTTGCTTCTGCTTTTTCATACTCTCTCTCACACGCTTTTTCGAAATATAATTATTTTCTGGGTTCATTTTATATTATGGTTCAACACTTTTATTACCTCCTGATGAAACATGTGGTAAATTGGTAATACTCATACTTCTAAAATTTCTTCAACATAATTGGTACAAATTTTTTTCTTATATTATTAAAAACCTCTTATAATCTGTTAACTGCAACGGAGAACTTACAATGCCAAAATTGCTTATCTGTACTGCAGAAGGTTCTTCAACATAACTGGTACAATATTTTTTCTTTTTCTTATATTATTAAAACCTCTTATAATCTGTTAATTGAAACGGAGAACTTACAATGCTAAAATTGCTTATCTGTACTGCAGAAGGTTCTATGGACACCATCTAAAGTCATTGCTCGCCTGGGTAAAGAAATTAATGATGAGACCTCATACTTATATTGGGCTTATAAGGTACATGTATAATCTACCTTGCTTTCATTACATATTTGATGAAATTATATTAGTGAACTCAGAATGCCACATGATATGCTCCCACATGTATAATAATTATAAATGAGAAAAAATTAGAAAGAATAAGAGATATTAGCTGAGAGAAAATGGATTCACGTGCATTGTGGTAGCATTTTCATTGTTATTGAGTATGAAGCCTTTTTTGGGAGTATGAAAGTGAATTATTCTTTTAATTAACTTCTTTCCTAAGTCCTTATAAAGTTGATTGGGTTAATTATTGAATTTATCTGCAAGCAAAGAACTCTATTTGTGGTTTTGAAACTTTCACAAAAGTTTTGTCCATTTTCTTTCTGCCGATCTGCAAAAAAAAAGGTGTTCTTTTGCTCCTTCACCTTCTTAAAGTTTTATTAACTAATTTAATAGATTCATAACACTATCTCCTCCTAAAGTTAAAATAGAAAAATAAGTCGCTTTGAATAAAATTGAAACAGAATCACAAACCACCAAAAAGGACATGTAAAATAAAGAACAAATTAGACATACAGCCAAAAAAGTTAGAAAGAAAAGCTGAATAGAAATTAAATAAGAAATTGAAAAAAAAATTTCAGAGAAGAATAAACAGTGGAAGAAGACCAGGAGAAGGAGAGAAAAATGAATATTAAATAGATTGTTTAGGCCATTACAAAGAAGAAGCCAAATGTCGCCTTGTCCTGATAGAATGGATAGCGAAAAAGCTAAAAGAGTTAACAACTAGAGTAAAAAAAAAAGTATTACTCTCCCTATATGTTATTACATTATTTTCCTTCAAATATATCGGGAAATTTTTTTTTTCGCTTTCTACTTTTTGAGTTATCAAATTTTCTATAGGGTAATGCTTTAAAATATTAAAATTACTGCCACAACGAGTCAACTAGCACTTAAACAGTATTAATTAATTTAATCAATTCATAACACTATCTCCTCCTAAAGTTAAAATATAAAAATAAGTCGCTTTGAATGAAATTGAAACAGAATCACAAACCAAAAAAAGGACATGTAAAATAAAGAACAAATTAGACATACAACCGGAAAACTTAGAAAGATAAACTTTTTAAATTAAAAAAAAATCCCTTCCACGAAAGCTTTTTCTCAATATGGAATTTTTTTTTATATATTAGGAAATGTTACAATTTTTTTAAATTCTTTTTTGCATAAAGTTTTTTAAAATCTTTTTTAAAATAGAAAATGTTACAAAAGTTTTTTTCTTTTTTTTTCCCTTTTGCATACTCACGTTATTTTTCCTTTTTTTGATATTCTGTTTTCCTTTTTAATAGTATTGTCGTAATATTTTTATATTTTTTTTAAAAAAATTTAATTTATAATTTTTTTCACTTCTATAAAAAGATTTATAGTTGCATAAGTTAATTCATCAACTCTTCTATATACCTTTGATTCCATATCCAACCTTATATGTTTTTCTGTTAATCTATCTTCATTGTGGATTTGGAAAAGACAATATAGTAATTGCTATGCGTGTTATCAACTCATTTCGATCAGAGTATATATTTTATCAGCTATTTCTGGTGGTGTTTCCAGAGATCACACAAATCATCTCTTGGAATTATTCCTTCTCATGTACTTCATCCCTTGTCTTTCTTTGATTCTTAACATGTATCTTTTGAAACTCATAAATATGAAATTAACACAAATTACTTAATAAATCTATTAGGTCACACTAGAAACAACACAATATTAGTGCTTATCTTGTAGAATTGAAAGCTACATGAATTTTTTCCGATAAACTCACTAAAATATTTGTATGTAAATTCATATTCAAATCTTCCATACATCTTTTAAAATATTATTTTAAAAGAAATAAATCTTTTAAAATATTATTTTAAATATTATTCAATCTTTATTAAAGAAACTTTTCGGCACGAATTCAAATTTAGTTATGGGTTAATACAGATATCGGCTTCTTTAAAAAAATTTACATGCACAAATTGCTAGGCTTATGTGCAGATAGCATGATAACTGCAACCTTTTAGAAAATAAAATAGCATTTACTTGTCAATGTATTCCCTAATTATTGACAAGTTCATGAACTTATCCAACAAACATTAAAGTCTATAATCGGTAAATTGCTTCTTCTTATTAATCTATAATTTGCTTTTCAGTTGTTGCCTTACATGTCATTACACTTTTTTCCCTGCTTTTCCTGTTATTTGCTGACAGGTATTTGCCAAATTTTTGGCACTGATGACAAATATTTATCACTTTCGCAGTTGATTTTACTTTCTAATTTCCCGCTCTTTGTTCATTTGGCTTCTCCTCTCTGTTTCTTCCAAGTAAGTTGTTGCTCCTCTTTTCCAGCTTTTCTCCCCTCTTTCGTTTGATGTTTTCCCCTACTTTTTGAATTATGCAGACACTGTTTTTTCTCTTCTTCTATTTTTATGTATTAATATTTTCATTTACTATTATGTATATATTTTTATTTTTCTCCTGCTTCACATCCTCTTATGAAAATAAATGCTGTAGAAATGAACTAAATTTTGCCGACTTACTAGAAATAATTTAACATAAAACAATTAAAATAGATGTCTGACAGAAAAAGACAGCTGATTGATGACCAAATTGAGAAAAATCTTAAACGCAGTATTGTCTATAAGGAAATGCCTCCTGAACAAAAAGGAAGAACTTTTACAACACCGTAGACAACAATATGCTGCCAGAAAGCATGCTATCTCTGAAAAATTTCATGCTAGCACGTCCAATCAACCACATGCTTCTTCTGAGCCTCAAATCGTTATTTCTGAACAAACTACTTCTTCTATTCAGGACAATCCTTCTACTTCCCGAAATGGTTAGTTAAATCAAATTTTATTCCTATTCCTCACATTCTTTTACATTTAGCTCTTACATGTCTAAAATGTTGCAGGTCGTAAACCAACACAAACAAGTTGTTGGAATATCAAGCAACTACCTTCTTGTCTAGCTACTTTAAAAAAAGTTCCTAACTGTAAATATTGCAAAGCCACAAGATTTCAATATGAAACTCCAAGTTTCTGCTGTAATAATGGTTCCATAAGATTAGTTTCACACCAACTACCTACTGAATTAAAAAAACTTTATTCCGGCAACTGTGAAGAATCCAAACATTTCCGTACTTACATTAGAACATACAATAACATGTTTGCATTTACTTCGCTCTGAGTAAAGTACGATAAGAACTTAGCAACTAGAACTAAAGGTATTTACACATTCAAAGTTCAAGGACAAATGTATCATTTTCTGCCCAATCTCGCCACTTCAGATTACAAAACAAAAAATTTATAGCTTTATTTTTATGACAATGAGACTAATATGATTGATAAGGTTGTTTTTCTGAAAAACTAAACAAATCTATTATTGCAAAACTAATAGACATATTAAAAATTAATGCATACTCTCTGTTTCTAAAATCTCTCAAACATATTCCAGACTTATCCAATTTTTATATCGCGCTTAAATGTGATTCAACATTGGACCAACGCACATACAACTTACCTGATGTTTCCGAAGTTGCAGCTATATGGACCAACGAAGAATTAGAAAATCCTTCCTCTACACCGCATATTCATATTTATACCCATGAAAATTGTAACCAAATGGTTCACTATTACTATGGTTGTTACGATCCACTACAGTATCCTTTGTTGTTTCCATTTGCTGAAAACGGATGGCATTGTGACATTCAAAAAATTCCACCAAAAATAAACTTACCTAGAAATCGTTCTGCTTGCAAAAATGATCAACTTTCAAGTGTGGCCAACATGTGTGAAATTGATGGACTTCTACATATTGAAGAAGAAATTTTGCAAAATAACAAACATAAAAGGAACACTGTATGTTGTTGTGAATATTATTGTTACAAACTTCAAATTAGAGATGATGAAGAAAATAAAATTTTACATTCGGGAAGATTATTCCAACAATATTCTGTAGATCAATATATAAAGGTTGAAACACAAAGATTAGACTTCTTGCTATTCAATCAAGATTTATTTCGCACTGAAGTATTAGCAGGATTAATTGATCTTCTAAGACTAGGAGAAAGAGAGGCTTCAAATACTGGACGAAAAACATTCCTCCTTGCTAGCTTTATAGGAGGTCCAAGAGATATGCGTCGTCGATATATGGATGCCATTGCTTTAGTTCAACACTTTGAAAAACCCGATATCTTCCTCACAATGACTTGTAACCCCTCGTGGCTAGAAATACAACATCTATTACTACCAAACGATGAAGTACAAAATAGACTTGATCTCCTAGGTAGAGTATTCAAGGCAAAAGTTAAAGAGCTAAAATCTGATATACTTAAAAAAAATATATTTGAAAAAGTGTCTGCTTATATGTATACTATAGAATTTCAAAAAAGAGGTCTTCCACATGCTCATTTTCTTATTATACTTGATGATGCTTATAAATTATTAACACTTGAGGCTTACGATAGAGTTGTCTGTGCTGAACTACCTGATTGTGACACAAATAAATATTTATATTCTTTGGTAATTAAGCATATGATGCATGGTCCTTGCGAAAGCTTAAATCCTACAAATTCCTGCATGAAAAAAAAGGGCCATTGTAAATTTAGGTATCCTAAAAATTACTCTGCAGAAACATCAAAAGGCGAAAATTCGTACCCAATTTACAGGAGGCGATATACTGGTAAATTTGCAAAAGTTAGAACTCAATATCTTGACAACTCATGGGTTGTTCCATATAATCCATATCTACTTAGCAAATTTAACTGTCACATGAATGTTGAAATTTATGCAGATATTAAAGTTGTTAAATATATCTATAAATATATTTTTAAAGGCCATGACAAAATTGCTTTCGACCTACAAAATAACGATCCTAATTTAAAAATCGATGAAATCAGGGAATATCAATTAGGCAGATTGGTATCACCTCCAGAAGCTATGTGGCATTTGTTTGCATTCCCTATTAGTGAAATGAATCCCAATGTTTACAATCTTCAGTTACATCTTGAAAATCAACAATTTGTTTCCTTTAAAACAACTACAAATCTAAATTCAATCTTAAAAAATCCATCTAATGCCAGAACGATGTTGACAGAATTTTTTTCTATGAACAAAACAAATAAGTTCCATAGAACTTAACTTATTATACAAAGAATTTCTAAAGCACTTTGTCTGGTCAGTCAATGATAAAATGTGGACATGCAGAAAACAAGGTTATGATATTGGACGTATTGTTAGTTGTCATCTAACTGAAGGAGAAAGATATTACCTTCGGTTGTTCATCCAACTGATGAACATATATGGGCCAAAGTCATACAAAGATCTTATGACTGTAAACGGAAAGTATTACGCCACATTTAGAGAATCTGCAGAAAAAAGAGGCTTGCTAGCTTTTGATAACAACTTAGTTGAATGCATGTGAGAAGCTTCTAATTACCAGATGCCATATAGTTTTCGATTGCTACGCTATTAGTATACTGTAACCCTACTAATCCAAAAGAATTATGACAAAAATTTGAAAGTCTCATGTTTGAAGATTTTACAATTATACCAAATATACAATCAAATAATGTTCGATTGCTGGTTTTAGATCATATAAATGATATATTACTTTCAATGGGACGAAATATAAACGAATTTAAACTCATACCAGAAAATATTACATCTTTTACAGCTCTTCAGTTTAGAATAATGCAAGAGACTAGAGACATTCAATTAGAAAGAAATATAATTGTAGCAAAAGAAGATTTGCAGTTATATAAAAAATTGAATCAAGAACAACAAAAAGCGTACATGACAATTATGAATAGAATATTCTCAAACGAATCAACAACTTTTTTTATCGATGGACCTGGAGGAACTGGTAAAACATTCTTATACCGTGCATTACTAGCTACAGTACGATCAAAAGGATTTATAGCTTTAGCGATAGCAACTTTGGGTGTTGCAGCTTCGGTACTCCTTGGAGGGCGAACTGCTCATTCTCGCTTTAAACTTCCTATTCATACAAGCAAAAACTACAGTTGTAATATAAGTAAACAAAGTTCCCTTGCGTCTTTAATTCAAGATGCGAAATTAATAGTATGGGATGAGGTCTCAATGGCAAATAAAAAGCTTGTCAAGATTTTTGATGTAGTCTTGAAAGACCTTACAGGAGTAAATACACTTTTTGGAGGAAAAGTTATTATTTTCGGAGGCGATTTTAGACAGACTTTACCTGTAGTAAGAGGCGGTACAAAGGAAGATTTTATTTGTGAATGCTTATTGAACTCAAACATTTGGAATCATCTTGAAAAATTCTATTTGATAGAAAATATGCAGCGCGAGAGGATCCTACATTCTCTGAGTACTTACTTAGAATTGGAGATGGAAAAGAACAGCTTAATGAACACAATAAAATCGAGATTCCAGAACCTTTTCTCATTCCTTTTACAACTGAAAAAGAATCATTAAATATTTTATTTAAAACTATTTACTCCAATCTAGACCTACTCACACATAACATATCCAATGTAATATTACATGTTATCTTAACAACAAAAAATGAGTTTGTAAATGAAATTAATCAAATGTTTATAAACCAGTTTCCCGGAACTGCTATGACATTCGTTGGCATTGACAAAACTATAGAGCCAAATGATCAAACCCAATTTGAGGACTTTTGGCATTCTCTAAATCCAGTGGGTTTGCCTCCTTATAAGTTTGTACTAAAGCAAAATTGTCCAGTTATTCTATTGCGAAATTTGAATCCTTCTGAAGGTTTATGCAATGGAACCCGCTTAATCTGTTCTGACTTCAAAACTCATGTTATTAGTGCTAAAATTTCAACTGGTTTCTCTAAGGATAAACATGTTTTTATTCCTCGAATACCATTATTATGTTCACAAGACGAAAAATTGCCAATCCAATTCAAAAGAACACAATTTTCTATTCGATTATGTTTTTCTATGACTATAAATAAAGCTCAAGGTCAAATACTAGATTTTGTTGGAATTTATTTACGCGAACCTGTTTTTTCCCATGGTCAACTTTATGTTGCTTTGTCAAGAGCAAAAAAAAAAAGAACTGTGTAAAAATGCTAATTCGCCCACCAACAGCAGACGACCCTGATGATCATTCTACATACAACATAGTATATGATGAAATAATTAAAAAAATCTCTTCTTAAATATGTTATATCATCTCATAAATGGTTCCTTATATTTACGTCCTAATATTATGTTATATAAGTTTCTTGTTGATTAATTCTCAGGCTACAAAAATATGGCACAAACACTTGGTATACAGGCCATCACTCCTGAGTTACCAGACTGGACATGTAAAATACAAGTTGTGGATATTTACAAGCCAGGAGAAAGCAAAGAATGAAAGATAAAATATCTAAATATGATCTTCCAAGATGAACAAGTACTTTGTTGTTTTAAAAAAATAAAATAAAAATTACCTACATATATCTCTTCTGCTATTTATAGTTACAAATTTCTTTCAGGAACACCAAATAAAAGCGATTGTATATGGTGACGATATACCCGTTTATCAAGATATATTCAAACTATTTCATACATACTTGATAACGAGTGCACATATACAACAATCAAACTTAAGATTTGAAAAACCCCTGCATACATTTGAGTGGATCATCGATAAAAAAAATCATAATTGATTTAGTTGAAAAAGATGACCCAGATGAACATCAACTGCCACCACCCACAAAACTTAACCTTACATCATTTCTCGATATCAACAATCAAGCTTCCAGAGGCACCAAGGAACAACTTAGGAATGTAGAATACAGTATGTCTGTTCCGCTAAATCTATCACTAAACATGTTTTTCAACACAAGTTATTAATTTTTCTTTTCACCTATCCATCTATTGCTTACAAATTATTTTGCTCACAGATGTGCTTGCAATTGTTGTCACATGCTTTCCCGCCAGATATGTTACAACTTTGCAGAAAAGATTACAAGAGCTCATTCTCATTGATACTGAGTAAAAGCATTTGCATTATTTCCTTAGTCTTGTTGTTTTACAACTTAAAGTTTATACTATGTTAACCATTTCAATTAAAATAGGAAGCAAACTTTCATATTCACATTATGGGAAGAGTCTATTATTGAAGACGAAGGAAAAAAATTGCTTGCACAATTTTAGCAATGTCCAATTATCCTTGCTAGGTGTATTGGAGTATCCAAATACAACGCTAACCTATGAATAACAATATGCATAAATAAAATATTACTGTAATTCTATTTTTTGTTTGATGGGTATTAGAAAAACTTATTTAATTTTTTGAAATAAAATGCTATTGCAATAAACGTATAGATATTCATAGGGATGAAAGGACTCTATTTTTCTACAAAGGAAAGCTTCCTCTTTCTTATAGAACTGATTGGATCATGCATGAATATCATCTTTTCCTTCCCATAATTAATCCACTTTTTATTTCCCAGTATTTCAAAAAGTCTCTCCAGGTAATTAATTCATACTAACCATTATCTTTTCAGCTTAATTTCTTGTAAGTAGTTCTTGATTAATTGATTAAATAAATAAAGATTCAGAATTTATATTTTTCGTTTTTTGAATTGAAAGAGTGAATGTTAAAGATGCATATATTGTAAAAATATCTAACTCAAACGCTGTATTAAATTTTTCACTTTACATGTGTATATTTTTGAAAGCATAATTTCGTTATCACCATTTCTTAGTTTATCTATTACTTTAACTGCTAAATACATATTACAAGTTTATCACTCTTTTAAAGCCCTGTTCTCAGGCTGTTCCTATTTCATACTACTCTACTACCTGACATTACTTCTTTGCATTAAAAAAGTTTAGCATAAGCTAACAATTTTTACCTTTTAAGTTAAGCTTTAAGACTAACGTTTTAACAATTTAATTTTGGAAACAGACCAGACAATTGAAAAATTCAAACATGAAAATCACTTGCTGCTTAGTTTTTTTTTTTTGGATTTAATATTCAGAACCCTCTATTATTTTTGCTTTAAACTTCTTTTCCACTTCTTGGGTCATATAAATAGTAGATTACGACAACAAACATAATGGCTTAGAATAAGATCTGCATTTTCTCTTCTTCTCTTTTCTTTAGTTTCCACCCTTCGCTTCTAGGTATGATTTCAAATTTCTTCATATTGTATCAATACAATTTGCATATATGAGTTCCAGTAAATTTTATTTCTTCATACAATTACTTTTTTAGCCTATTTTCTTATTTGAGATATTTCCACCAAAATTACTCACTTCCGCAATAAGATGTGTTAGATTACCGTTACTCTGAATGAGTCGGTAAAGGTCGTCATTTACCATCATCAGTCTCATTTATTAGCTAACTCTGACTGATATTCAGTTACATTGGAGGCTTCACGATTAAAGTTTTATCCCCGAAACATCTAAACATATATATTTTGAAACCTTCATAGAATTTTACAGATTGAACCTGAAGTCATTTTATTTTTATTGTCTTTCTATCCATTGTTGTTCATCAAGTTTCTCATACTTTTGCATAAATTTTTGAAATCAATAGCTGCTCATGACGGAAAAAGACATTCACTTTTTGAATTATTATAATCTAATGCTAATCGTATTTTCGCTTGGTCTTATTGATATTTTCTTTCTATTCTTATACCTGGTTACTTTATTGCTGAAACAATAATATTTTATCTTATGATATTAGTCAAAATAATCATTGTTCTAATAAATATAGGCACATCATTGACTACAAAGTTTAATACCACGATCCAAATCAATCCGCCTTACATACAATGCCTCCAACTGCGTTCATGGTATAACATTGCCGTTACATATATTGTATTTATTTTTTCCTATTAATTATAACTATTCTAAAGATTTTACCTTTTTTTCCCACAAACAGGGTTGAAAAAAATACAGAAATGCTCAAGTCTTTTCCAGCAAGAAGTACATCTCACTCTGGTTGTCTCATCTTTGTTCCGGTGGATGTAGAGATAGTCCCACTTGCAAACGCTCAATCGCAACAAGACGTAAGACCAAATTCTATTAATATTATTCATAATTTATATCGCTATTTATTCTTGTAATTAACATAATTACTAATCTAACTTTTTCTTTAAAAAGACACATTCCTTTTCCATCGAAGCAAAAATATCGCTCTTAAATAGACTCAAAAGTTGCTATATTTTAATATGTCCAAACTGTGGACAAGAAGTGAGAAGTCCAAGGAAAAGAAAAATTGGCTGTATGAATTGTAATCAGGAAAATATGTTAGTTCCAAGGTATTTAGAGTCTAATTTTATGAGCATATTCAAGTGCAATATGTACAAAAAATTGTCTTATAATATTACCGCAGGTGCCGATTTGACGTAAATCTCGAAGATGCTTCCGGCTCAACAACTGGAGTAATCATGGACAAAGAAGCTGAAAAATTATTATCTCTTACTGCTGCGGAGATTTATGATCTGGTTTCAGCCAAGGTAAATATTCTAACCAAATGATTTTCATTATATTTACTTTACAATTGCATTAACAAACACTTTAAAATATATTCTTCTCTAGAATGACTCGCTGCCAATGAAAAATATTCAAATCAGGCTGAACCAAAACCTGTTCAGAATTCAAGTGAAAAAATCCTTTTCTCGCATTGTTGGATCAACATTTTCAAAACTGTTTATTCTGTCCTGCATTGAAAAAGAGAACAACAAAAGATCAAAAAAGGACTTCGCTTCTTCTGATGAAGAACAACATAACTTGTTAAAGCTCAAACAAAAGCTGGAGCCACCAACTCCAGCGGAAAAAAATAAAGGTCATCAAAAAATTCACTTTTGCACTTCAATTTAATAACCATTGTTTTCCTTTTGACCTTCAAATATGTTTCCCTACTTCATACTTTAAGTTGCATGCATATGCAGGTTAACCAACTTTCTTTTACAATCACTTTTGGCTTTTTAGTGGAACAAAGGTAATTCATATAAAAGTTTTTTACCTTTTTCGAAGTTCCAATAAAAGATTTAATAAATGTGTGAGTAAAATAACATGTGCTTATTATACCTAGAAGCAGACTATTAAATTGTACATATTGCTTAATTTAATTATTGAGGATTTAATAAAAGTTCGTCCCTAAAATGGAATCACTTAATGATACAACAAATGAAATAAACTTCCTCTTCTCCTTTAAATACATATAGTCTAATATCATCTGCTTGGTGACCTAATCTTTATATTCTACCTTTTTTTAAATCAATGTCCTTTCTATTGTGCTTCATTTATGCATTGCTAATTAGTTTATAAATTATGCAACAACTTTTAGCCTTTCACGTTGGTACGAATTATATAAGATCAATTGTATTTTTTGAGCTTCCTTCCCTATGAATGAATGAAATATCACCGCTTCATCAGAATACGTTCTGCTTCTGGGCTACATGGATCTTTTCTTTCCATTGTTCTATTATTCAATCAGATTTTCTCAAAAAATTATTCATTTTATCCATGTAGATCATGATTCATGAGAGGTTGTAGATCCTTGTGCCAACTTTTGGTAGGCAAAGGAAGAAAAAGTAAAAAAATAATATACTTGATTGAGAAGTTGTAACTTCTCAATTAAGGAGAGGAGTTTGAGTGTGTTGATTTTCTATAAGGCGTATTGGGAAATGCTTATCAAGATCTGGTGGGTGGATGATACGTTTCTTCTACTGAGGAGGATGGGTGAATAGATATGTGTTTATTTTATTATAAGAAAAACGAGGTGATAACTCTTATAAACCAAGTTTATTCAAACCCAAACAGAAGAATTTAGATCCTCAATATTATTGGGTTTCCTGTGGTTGGGATAAACATGGTTGTCAAGAGTACCCGTGGAAAAACGCTTGATGAGAAGTCCATAGAAGTAGGAGGATGAACGAAGGTGTGGTGCAAGTATATACCAGGATTTGTGTCCTTGAGCTGACGGATTTCCATGAAATTGAGGATAGTAAACATGATCTAGAGCCCGATTGTGTTAGTTGATTAAAAGTAATTGATAAGCATTAACTGTTAGAAAAAGACATTTAGGTGGTAAAGGTTATTTTAATAGGAGGAACGAATATGTGGTGGCTGTATATAGTAGGATTTGAGTCCGTAGAAGTAGGAGGATGATCGAAGGTGTGGTGTGAGTATATAGCAGGATTTGTGTCCTCGGGGTTGGCAGATTTCCATGAAGTTAATGATAATAAACATGATCTAGAGCCTATTTGGGCTAACTTTGCCTTCATTTGCTTCTTCCATTGTTGATCTACTTCAAATCTGTTACAATTGCTTTGCGTTGGTTAATAGTGTTGTCATTGTCTGCTTGCACTCGGAGAGACTTTTCAAATCTTTTAGTAATTACAGAGACACAACAAAGGGAAATCTAATTGTCCTAATTTTTGTTTTATAAATTCTCTGTGCTACAAATCTTTTGTATCCCATTTTGTTTTTTCCTAAAAGCTAGATCTTTCTTTTTGACTTTACACTTTCAATTTCTATTTGCTTTTTGCTGGTTTGCAGAATAAAATAGCAACATATCACAAAATGGATTACAGCTATCAGTGACATATGCTTAACAATTGTCTTGATTGTAATTAACCAAATAATATATTTATTTAGAAAAATGAATAATTAGTGTAAAACTATATAATAGTAGTATGTTAAGGACATATTACTTATTCGACTCCTTCTGTAATTGTTGTTTCTGCTGGATTTTTTTTGGTAACTCTTTATTCTCATGTTATTTCTGCTCAATCTCATTTGATTAGGATTTAAACAATAATGTTATGTTTTCGGTGTCTGTTTTGGATTTGGTATTTTATCTCATGCACATATTTATTAAAATAAACTGGAAAGAGGACAGACATTTGATAGTTTTCATTCATCATCCATTCCCTGACCATGGCCCAGAGTTTGTAAAGTGTTTGATTAGAAATTGAACGTTAATTTTTTGTTTTTAGCATATAGATACTGATATCATTTAGTGAAAATTAAACCCGGCCTTCTTTTATTCCATTTTCAAAGTTCTAATTTGCGAATTAAAATGCCTTTCACATATTGTCAATTTTTTCTATCTCTTCAGCTCACAGAAAACTTACTAATTTTACATTTCATAAACGTATTACAACTTTTCATAGCAGCTGAAGCTTTTGATAGATCTGGTTCTTTCTCTACTACACGAGGGATGAGTTAATGAGTTAATACGGCCAAGGTGATTCAGAAATTTTACATTTTTATGCCCTCTTTCTCATCATCAATTTCTGTCTCGCCTCTGCTTATTGTATGAATGATTTTATCTTCAACATCTCCACTTCATTTTTCCTCTGCTTTCAAATATGTTCAACAATCGTTTAATTTGTCAGAGATAATAATCAATGGCTGGAGTTTCCATTCCTCTTTTATGGTGAGTTCTTCTTAACTCCTTATTAAATAGTACAAATTCGTAACCCGTAGTAGGTAATACTAAATAAATACTTTATGTATATACTTACTGTAATATTTATTTTAAAAATTTAAAGTGTATATGTATATACTTACTTTAATATTTATTTAATCGGGATTGATGTATGTGATTTGATACTTTCCTCCGTATGCAACAGATTCTTTGGCAGTCATGGTGTCCTCTCCTTCTCTACATCTCTTATGAAACGCAGGTTTGTGCAATTTGACATTTCTTGCATTGTTTGATGGAAACCCATTTGATTTCTTCAGTACTGAGCATATAGAAAGACATCAACTAGGGAATGGAATTACTAACTTGTATCAGTTTTGTTCATGAAAATATCATTATCTTGTAGAATCTGGTAAATTCTGCAAAATACTGTTTCCCATGTTTGCTGGTCTATATATTATCTGTTAAATATGCTATATTTGGTGTGTGTTCTTTTTTCTTTTTTTAAAAACATATATTTTAAAGAAGTAAGGGGCGGTTACGATGATGGGTGAGCTACAATTTTTGGTATTTATATAATTTCAAATACTTAACGACACACATATTGAAATGCACAGGCTCCACTTATGATACAATGAAGAAAGAATTACAATACAACAATATGTTTTCACTTTATCATGCTTTTCATACGCTTAATATTAGTAACTTCTTGTTCCCTTCTCTAATTTCTCTTTTTTAACGAATCATATATTTTTAACTCCTTAAGCTAAAGGAGCAATATTATCTAACACATTGTTATTCTTTCCTTTTGTCAGTTAACACTCATCTCCAGACACAACATGTACTGTTCCGCTGAACAACTCTTGTAATAAGTTGATAACTTTTGATTTTTATAGCAAATCTTATCAATGTAATACTTTTGCTTTGTTCCACACAGTAGAAAATATGTATATTCATATCTTGTTGTTTAAACCTTTAATTGTTTCAATCCAATAATTTCTGAGAAAAGGCCCGTGCCGCACACGGGCACCGACCATCTAGTTTGCCTATAATCAAAACTTCATTCTATTTTGTTTTCTATCGTCAATTAGGATCGCTCGTTAGTTAAATCAAATTGGAGTAAAATTTTATCAAAATATATTTTTCATTATATCAGAAACAAGGGGCGAAACAACCTCTTGGTCAGTTTATTTTTCCGTTCGAACCTCAAATTCGAACCTATTCAACTAAATCGGATCTGTCGATCAACAAACCTAAGTTACAATATTTATGAGTCCGAGCTAGCACAATTTATTAGTTAGTCGAAGGTATAAGTGCTTATCGTCAAATTTATTGACATCGATGAAAGTCTCTGATACAATAAATTTAAGATACATATAGTTATTGTCCCTTATTGTTGTACTCTTAGTTTTGATGATGGACAAACCCATGCAGGGTCCCGATCCCTCATTATGGTCCCCCGTAAGGAACCAGGTTCGCGCATGAGTCAGAAGAGTCAACCTTTACAGCTGTAAAGTTGTTGTCACAACTGTAAAGTGCTGCCACAGCTGTAAAGCTGCTGCAGTGCTGATATGATTTCAGCCTTTTGACCATTGGTTAAAGACTATATTTCTCTCTCTTGCTTTGGTATATACAAAGCACAAGACAAAGGGAAAAACCCTAGTTTTCGCATATTTGAAATTGAAAAATTCGCTGCAAAAGCCGTGGGTTGCTCATCCAAGAACAAAGTTGCTCAACAAAAAGGGACCTGCTCTCAGTCAACTGAAGTTAACTTCTAGTCTAGGTTGTTGGTGAGTCTTTGTAATCTATTCTCAAGTGTAAACCTAATCTTTACTTTGTGAAGCTTGTGTAGGTGTTTTCATTGTATTCTTTCTTGTGTTATTAGAAAGAAGTATCAACTAGATTTAGTTGGTTGGAGGGCTAGAGTTTACCGTGGTGTATCAACTAGAGTTAGTTGGTTGGAGAGCTA
This sequence comes from Datura wrightii, assembly GCA_035772735.1. Lineage (NCBI taxonomy): Eukaryota > Viridiplantae > Streptophyta > Magnoliopsida > Solanales > Solanaceae > Datura > Datura wrightii. The sequence continues at coordinate 103,718,950 of JASDFA010000008.1, forward strand.
GAGTTAGCTGTGGTGTATCAACTAGAGTTAGTTGGTTATTGGGCTAGAGTTAGCCGTGGTTGTACTAGCTAGAGTTAGCTGATTAGAGTTGTTTGCAATAGAGTTATTTCCTTGAAGCCTTGTAGTAGAGTTATTGCAAGGAGGGTCTGGATTAAGAGTTTAATCCAAAGGGTTACTAGAGTCTGTAATTATTGTTGCTCAGATCTACTAAAGTTGTTGAGAAATCCTACGAGATAGGTCGTAGTTTTACTCCCCTGAGCAAGGAGGTTTCCACGTAAATATTGCGTATCAGATTTCTTCTCTTCTTCCTCCTTGATTTGATCCCAATTCAATAGAAAAATTAACCAAAAAAGGTCCAAGTGTTTTACCAATCAAGGCCAATTGTAATTTGTTTACTTTTGTTATGTCAGTATCAAAGTAAATTTGGTTTTAATATTGCTAATAACGAACTACTAAAGTTAGAAATAACAGGTTATTAAGATATATTCATGATATGGGTTAATTATATTAATAGAGTATTACCTCAAGAAAATCAGAGCGACTAAAAGTTATAATTGGTGCAGCAATCACATGACCATCCTCGGAATTGTCACATTGTGTTAGTGAGCCTAATAAATAAGGCTACACTGCTAAGCAGTGAGTAGTAAATTAGGTAGTTAGAGTTAGTAATGGTTAGTTAAGTTAGTTAGGAAGTTGTTAGTGTAACTAACTAACTTAGCTAATATAAATCCAATAAATATCAGTATTTGTATGTAGATCAGTTCTTATGATTTTGAATATCCATTCTACATTCTATCAGCTTTCCTCTTTTTCCTCTGTCTATCTTCATCTCTATATTCATATTAGGCATAATACCTTCATATCTTCATATCTTTGTATCTTCATATTTTCATACCTTCATACATTGTTCTTATTTTAGTATGAAGATATTTAAATCCGCTTTACTTCATGGTATCAGAGCAGGTTATTAATCCTTCAAGAAAATTTAAAGAAGTCTCAGATTCTTTGTAAAGAATCACTCGTTTCAGATTCTGTATTTTCTTCTTTACTCTGTCAATTTCTGTTCTTATTCTCAATCATTCTTGATTACTCTTTGAACTATGGATTCTGGGAATAACAATATCAGTTCGAACGGAATAGTACAAGGATCTGGAACAACAACAATCACTGGGAATCAGGCCACTGGTGGGATTGATTATAATCATCCTCTCTTTCTTTCACCATCTGATGTTAGTGGCATTCAGATTATATATTTCTAGTTGACAGGTATTGAAAACTTGTCTATTTGGTTTCGATCTATGAGAATAACATTGCTTGGTAGAAACAAACTAGGACTGGTCCATGACTCATGTGACAAAGGAAAGTTTCCAGAAAGTATGTGGAATCATTGGGAAAGAGTTAATGCTATTGTCCTGTCTTGGTTGTTAAATTTTGTGGCAAAGAATCTATTGGGAAGTGTGATGTATGCATTTAGTGCTTAGGTGGTTTGGCAAGACTTATTGGAAAGGTTTAACAAGGTTGATGGATCAAGAACCTACAATATTCATAAGGAAATTGCTACTTGTACCCAGGGAGTTTCTTCAGTTTCAGTATATTTCTCAAAACTGAAGAACTTGTGGGAAGAATTTGAAGCTTTGGTACCTGCTCCAGGTTGTGATTGTGAAAAATCAAGAAGTTTTGTATTGCATTTGCAGAATTTTTAACTTTTTCAATTCTTGATGGGATTAAATGATTCTTATGGACAAGCTAAAGGGAAAATCTTAATGATAAGTCCACTGCCCTCAGTTAATCAGGCTTATGCCTTGATAGTCAGTGATGAAGGATAAAAGGCAGTTGCTTCTACATTTGGAGTACTTGGTGCAAATTTGGGTTCTAATGTTGGTGGTGTGGAAATGACTATGTACTCAAGAAACAACACTGGTGCTGGAAATAGTAGCCAAAACAATCAAAGGTTCAAGAACTACAGAAATTATAATGCAGTTTGTGAATTCTGCAAGTGAAAAGGTCATGTTAAAGAGCAGCGCTACAAGCTTAGATGTTATCTTAATGGTTTCAGATCCAAAAGGAAGGGAGTTACTGGAAATGGAGCAACCTATGTACTTAGTGATTTGAAAGATTCCGAGTTAAGATCCCAAAGAAATGGAAGTCATATTGCTGAAACCAAGTTTGATTATGACCATGGTACTGTTATACCTACTGGAGGATATATTTCAAAAGTAACTCGCAACACACTATTGGTGAGTCATCTTACACTCAAAACAATGAGATGAATAATAAAGCAATAGCTGGAGGATTCATGTTCTCAAAGAAGCAGTATGATCAAATTGTGAAGCTGATTTATCAATAGAAACACAAATCCCTCTGGATTTGTCAAATCAAATGTAGCAGGTATTGATGCAGTAGAAGGAGGAAAATATATGGTTATGTTAGTACCCAACAGTCATGCATGGATCATAGACACTGGGGCTACAAACCATATGACTTCCACCCTTGACTTATTAAAAAAGGATACTATTAAAGAGAATGATAAACACAGGAAAGTTCATCTACCTAATGGTGAAACAACTGTAGTTACACAAATTGGAACCAGTGCAGTTTCTCATAGAAATTGTGTGTCCAATGTATTTCATGTTCCAAACTTTAGTTATAATCTCTTATATGTGTCAAAACTAACAAAGGAATGACAGTGTTTTGCATCATTTTTTCCTGACTTTTGTTTATTTCAGGATCTCTTCACTGGGAGGGTGAAGGAGATTGGTAAAGAAGAAGATGACCTATATCTGTTGTTAAATCATCATGATGCATCCGGGAGGAATCTCAGTCTAGCTGTTCAGAATAATGTTCAGAATACATCAAGAAATAGCAAAGTGGATATTAATCTTTGGCATGCAAGGCTTGGACATAGTTTTTCTATAGTCTTAAACAAATTATTTTCATACAATTTACAGCATATTAGAACAAATTTGGACACATGTACTATATGTCCATGTGCTAAACAAATAAGATTATCATTTCCTACTAGCAGTATACAAAGTGAGAGATTTCTAGATTTGATACATGTAAATGTGTGGGGACCTTATAAAACTACAACATTTGATGGAAATAGATTTGTTTTGACAATTGTGGATGACTACTCTAGATTTACTTGGGTATATTTACTTAAAAACAAAAGTGATGTGTGTTTTTGTCTGCAATATTTCTTCAACAACATAAAGAATCAGTTTGACAGAATGATTAAGATTTTAAGAAGTGATAATGAAACTGAATTTCTAAACACAATCTGTGATGTTATGTTTAAACAATTAGGAATAATACATCAGAGAATATGTGCTTATATACCTCAACAAAATGGTGTATACTAGAGGTAACAAGAGCCATTATAATACAAGCTCATATACCTATAAGGTTTTGGGGCCATTGTGTTTTGGCTGCAGTTTACCTTATTAACAGACTGCCTAGTTCTATTCTTGGTTATATATCTCATTTTGAAAGAGTTTATAATAAACAACCTAACTTGGGACACTTGAGAGTTCTTGGATGTTTATGCTATGCAAAAGATGTGTGCCAAAATGATAAAATGTTGTCTAGAGTGAGGATTGCAGCGCATATAGGATATTCTAGTGTTCAAAAGGGATATGTTCTTCTAGATTTTAACTAATGGTATGTTTTTTGTTAACAGAGATGTTATCTTCAAGGAAGAGGTCTTTCCTTTCAACGCAACAACTCAATCCAACAAAACTATCTTTGTGGATACAACAACAAGATATTCAGAATCAGAAAACTGGTTGCTCAATACTCTTGAAGCTGCTATTGGACCCTCATTTGTACAAACAGAAGAAATCTCTTCTGATATATTATTATATGAAGAAACAGGAGGTTTTATGCCTTCTAGTGACAATATTATAGATCAGTCTATAACAGTTCCTACATCACAGGATGTGATTTGTGAGACTAGAAGATCTGCAAGAGGGAAGAAGCCACATGTGTGGCTAAAGGTTTTTTTTTATCTCAATATACATGATAGCAATTCTTATGGCATGGACAAGTACATGTTTTATGATAACATAAGCAGCAAATATCAAGATTTTATTGGTGCATTTTCATCCAACACAGAACCAAGCTCATACAAAGAGGCAGTAAGTGATCCAAACTAGATTCAAGCTATGAAGGAGGAAATTCAAGCCTTAGAACAAAACAATACTTGGGAGGTGGTGTCTTTACCTCCAGGAAAAACTACTATAGGCTGCAAGTGGGTCTATAGAATTAAATACAAGGCAGATGGAACAATATAAAGGTATAAGGCAAGGTTGGTAGCCAAAGGGTACAACCAAAGGGAAGGAATTGACTTTCAAGAAATATTTTCGGCTGTTGTGAAAATGGTTACAGTCAGAATGGTTCTATCATTAGCAGCTGCATCACAGTGGCATATTCATCAAATGGATGTGTACAATGCATTTTTACAAAGTGATTTATATGATGAAATCTATTTGGATCTTCCATAAGGATTTACTAGTCAGGGGGAGACGAAAGTATGTTGACTAGTGAAATCCTTATATGGGCTAAAACAAGCCCCAAGACAGTGGAATACCAAATTATCAGAAGCTTTACTTAAATATAACTTTATACAAAGTAAGTATAATCATTCCTTGTTTCTGAAAAAGTCAAGTAAAGGGACAGTGCTTATATTGGTGTATGTTGATGATATGTTGATCACTGGTGACAGTCTGGAACTCATTGAAGAAACTAAGACAACATTGAAGCAAGCTTTTAAGATAAAAGATCTAGGAGAACTAAGGTATTTCCTAGGTATTGAATTTGCTAGATCAAAACAAGGGATCATAATGCATCAAAGGAAGTATGCTTTAGAGCTAATTTCAGAGACTGGATTAGGGGGTTTTAAGCCAGCAAACAGTCCTATTGACACAAATAAAAAGTTAACTACTATACAGTTTGATGAGAAAGCTGGTTTAATGAAAGAAGATCCACTGACTGATCAAGCAGCTTATCAAAAGCTAGTTGGAAAACTGTTATACTTGACAGTTACAAGGCCTGATATCTCCTTTGCTGCACAAACATTAAGTCAATTCTTGCAACAACCCAAGAGATCACACATGAAAGCTGCTTTGAGAGTAGTGAGATACATCAAACATCAACCAGGTCAAGGCTTACTGTAGTCTAGCAAAAACAACAAAGTAGTTACTGCTTATTGTGATGCAGATTAGGCAAGCTGTGGTGTCTAGAAGTTCTGCAGAAGCAGAATACAGAAGTATGGCTGCTACTACTGCAAAATTGAGCTGGATACTTGGTTTAGTGAAAGAAATAGGAACAGATGTGGTGCAACCAGTAATGATATATAGTGACAGTAAAGCAGGATTACAAATTGCTGCAACCCTGTATTTCATGAAAGAACAAGACACATAGAAATTGATTGTCATTTTGTAAGGGAAAAGCTTCAACAAGGAATAATCACAATACAGTACATCTCCACAATGGAACAACCCCCTGATATATTTACAAAAGGATTAATAAGGATGCAGAATGAATATCTAAAGTACAAGCTAGATGTATTTGATTTATTCTTACCTCCTCCTAGCTTGAGGGGGAGTGTTAGTGAGCCTAATAAACAAGACTACACTGCTAAGCAGTGAGTGGTAAATTAGGTAGTTAGAGTTAGTTATGGTTAGTTAAATTAGTTAGGAAGTAGTTAGTGTAACTAACTAACTCAGCTAATATGAATCCTATAAATATCAGTATTTATATGTAGATAAGTTCTTATGGTTTTGAATGTATATTCTACATTCTATCAGCTTTCCTCTTTCTCCTCTGTCTATTTTCATCTCTATATTCATATTAGGCATAATACCTTCATATCTTCATATCTTCGTATCTTCATATCTTCGTACCTTCATACATTGTTCTTATTTTAGTATGAAGATGTTTAAATCTGCTTTACTTCACATTGCTGTTGCTACTTTCTAGTCTCACTACTAGAAGTTGAGGTTACGGCCACATTTATTTTGTTTCAAGACAATTTTTAGCAAATGTTGTAAATACAGCAACATTTGACACCAAATGTCAACATTTTAGCATAATTGGTATTTAGGAGATTAGAATATTGCTGGAACCCTTGGTAGAGATACTTATTCGTACATTCTTGTTTAAACTAAACAAATTTTAGACACGAATACATCTTGGTTTAGAACATCGTTATACTACTATAATCCTTCATGCATTATTAAGATAAAGGCCGGTGGTCATCAACAGCTGGGAAATTAAACGAGCACTTTGACACATATTAAACAATGAACTTGAACAAATTAAAGGGGATAGGGATTACTGAAATGGGAGGGACAAATCTTATGAATGATGCTTACGGTCGAAACATTGTGGCGGTACAACCACCTTGACAGTGCAATTATAGCCAGTAAGTATACTAGGGAAAGTTCATTTTTTTATATGGCATGCAACTGATTGATGGTCAAAGCCCCAAGTGGTCCTAAAACAGTACCTCCCTACCTGGATGTCCTTTTGCCTCCTGATTAAAGTACATAGTATACGTAGATACTTCAATTTTGACTTCAAAAATTTCCACACGTTTGCTGTGCAACTGTTGACACTAGTTGTCTGCAACACGGCTGGAGACTTACGTCTCGTCTCAATCTGTAAATAGTGTTTCTTTGAATAATTTTATCGTGTCATTAATTATACCTGTACAAGTATCAACTGAGTATTAAGATTAATTACACCTTTCCTCAAACAAAAGAAATGTGATTTTGTAAACTTTATTGGACAAATAACTAGTCAGATTTGTTTTTTTTTTTATCTGAACCTTAAGAAGCTTCAGTTGTTGGGGCCTTGGGGGAAAAGAACATCAGTTCCTCATGCAGTAACGGCAGTAATGATTGACTGCAGGTTTACATTAATTTAATTTGTTTAAATATATATTATAATAAATAAATAAAAGTGTACCATTTCTAATTATTTAAGTTATTAGATGTTTGATTACAAAATTAATGTGATATTAATGGATCAAGCTTTTAGCGACTGGCCGGATAGTGTTTGCAATAGTACAACTGATCTCGCTTGTGTTTAATTTTTAACAGACTTCAACAATTAGATTTAACGTAAACTATGGAAAATTAAATTAACCAGAAAAACTGAAAAAGTTCTGTCTATCGCAAAACACTGCAACACCAAAAATCAAAAAATAGACCAACAATAACAAAAATCAAAACATAACTACTGTTCAAGAGCACGAGTTGGAATCATATCTTTCAAAACATAAAATAAATGACGCATGTTAATGTATTTAATTTGAAGTCTTATTTGTGTGAGCTGTTGTGGTCATATTTTGCTTCTTCCTTGACCAATAAATACTATGCTAATTGAGTATAGAAACAAAAATGAATTATGAGATAAAGTTAGACAAAGTTGATGAATAAAATCTTTAAAATCAATTAAGTTTAATTATTATTTTAATACTTTCCTAATATTTAAATTTTAAAATTAATTAAGTAATGTGTATTAAATTCTTCTTTATTTAAATTATATAACATAATAATTTTTTAAATTAAAAAAAAGGTACCACCAAAATAAAATAGGAAAAGTCCGGGGACAAGATCTGATATTAGATTTAGGAGTTGCTATTTTTATTATATAATTATAACTACTTAATATTTATAGTTTTACTAATTCAGTAAAAAAAATTAAATGAAATTAAGTTCGTTTATGATGTAATAGATCTTGTCTTATTGCAAATATTTTTTCACATTTTAATATAATTATTGAAAAGTATAACATGGACTTTTGTACCAAATAAAAAAAAATTAAAGTTTAATGGTTAAAACACACACAACACATACATATAATAAGAATAGATAAGAACTAAAAACATATATATAAAAATATAAAATATGACTATAGAATATAATAATAAAAAATTATTTATCTCTTTGTCAACTAATGTAATAGTCATTCACGTGTCTTCCTTTGTTCCCTTTTTATAGTCTTTTACCAATCCAACTCCAATTACTAAGACTTTTATTATCAAATAAGAATAGTATCGTCTTAAGTTGTCAATTGATACAATTTTATTCACGAGATCCTTTTCAGATTTCATTGCAAGATTATCTAAAATAAATTGTGCAGAAGAGCTATAATTATAATTATTTATACTTTTATAAAAAAAATATTTATGATATGAGGAGATTACTTTACCCGAATAGATAAAACTTGTGAATGTATGAGTAGATGAAAATGTTCGATGCAAATAATACAAATTTTAAATCACATAATACCAATATAAGATTCAATGAAAGGAGATAGAAGAATATTAATATTATACTCAACTAAAGGAGACAATCTAAGTTAAATTATTTTGAATATAAACAACTTGAGCTGACATAATTATTACTATTGTTTTTTTTTTAAATTCACAACATGAAAAAAAATCACAACATGAAAAAAAAAAAAGATTAACACGAAACATATAAAATTGGAGATTGAATTAAAGATGTTAATGTAGAAAAGTTATGAATTAAATTATGCAATTATAATTTTTTTTCTAGAAATAAAAGAATTTGAAAGTGTAAAAATATTAGAACTACTTATAAAAGTTTGTGACTATCAAAAAAGGAAAAAAATTATCAAAAAAAGGAAAAATTATTTGTGACTTCAAAAAGGGGAAACCTTAATATTTTTTGTGACTTTTGAAAAAGGAAAAAAAAAGCTTTAAAAATTAGTCACCATAAGAAAGGAAAAAATACATTTTCAGAATTATGAAAAAGGAAAAAGAACTTTTGGTGTTGAAAATTTGGTAGAATTTTTTTTTCTTTTTATAAAGGTTTACACCATAAAGAGTTATGTCACAAATAAAAAAATATAATATTATAAAATAAGGAAGTGGAATAATTTTAAATAATAATGATGTAAAAATAGTAAAATTGTTATAAACATATTTGTGTTGTAGTGAATGTCTATAAAGGTATTTGTATTGTACTGATATATGTGTTTATATCATTGTGAAAGTCTATCTTTTGGAGAAAAGTTAAGAGAAATTATCCCTATAAATAGAGGGGTTCTCCTTCATTGTATATCATCCCATCAAGAGAAATAAGAACTTCTCTCCTTCTCTCTTTCTCTACAATATTCTTGTTCTTTCTTTATTATTTCATAACAAAAATGATGATTTTGTCTATTATGATGTGTTTTAATGAAAGACAAAAAGTTCAATCAACATTTCTAAGGATGTTGACCAGTCATTGTTCCTCCATTGATCACCATCTCATTCCTCCTCGGAAAAACCAACCATTAAAACACTGTCAAGAACATCAAAATCTACTATAATCACCGATTTCAACCAAAAAATCAGAAAAGATTTCAATAAACTCTTAAAAGTGTCTAGTTTACATCTGAGAGTTCTGTTTGTTTGAGATTGGTGGAAAGAGCTCTAGTCAAGATTCCTATTCTGTTGCGAGGTGGTTGTTTGAGTTCCCGTCGAGGTGCTAGCTTCGAGGAATGGTCTTATTCTTTATTATGAAAAAGGCCAGATTTGACGGTGGGTTTATTTTGGTTAGTGGGTCGGCTTTAATCGTGTGGGCAGGTTAAAATGATTTAAATAATTATCAGATTTAATTGGAAAAAATAAAATCTACATAGGTGTCACGTAGATAATTTTATGTGAGAATTTGGTGATTTTAGGAATGTAGGGTAAATATGGTCTGAAAATTGAATGACACACATAAATATATCATAAAAATATAACAAAAGATAAATATATTTTTTATTTAAGAGTATAAGACAAATATAACCTTTTCTGGAGATTATAAATCATTATTCAAAATGAATAAAAGCATAATAATGCACTTTGAATAAAAAAAATTATCTTTCAAATATTAATTCGAGAAGATAATTAAACTTTTGAAACGTTAACAGAATTCTATTGTGGCACTATCAAGTCTTCTATTGACGCTTTTTGGGCCAATTTCGCTATATCTTCTTTGTTCATGTTCTTTGGGCTAACCATTTTATTATGTCTTTACCAACTTATTTAAGCTAATTAGGTTTAACTAAATAATTTATTTTATTACATTTTTTGCTTTTTTAAAAATCCAAAATACCATTTGTTCACCAAAAAACACAACTTTTTTCTTTTTCCTTCAATCTTGCATAGTGCTATTCTTCAAAGCCTGTAATTTCGTACTTTTCAATCCCTCTAAGTTCTTCAAATTTGAAATTGAAAGTGTTTGATAGATTTCACATTATTAAATTATTGTCCTTTTATCGTCTTCATATCTAAGGTTCAAAGTTCTTCCTAGCTTTTCTCAATGTTTTTTTTTTCAATTGTTGAAACAGTATTATAAATCAAACCTATGATTTTCTTTTTATTTTTATTTTTTAAAAATCAAACCTATCAATTAGTTTATGGTTATATAGGATTTGTAGTTATAAAGGAAAGCCACTTTATTTTTTTTTAAAATCAAATTATTAATTGTTACATGTTATTTGAAGTAAATAATTTATTAGTATCGAAAAATTGATCTTATCTAATCAATTATAATTTAAATTGAAAGAGAAATTAATTTATGTTTCAGTTAATATAAAATCAATTGTTTTGCAATACTAAGCTTATTTCCAATGTTAACGATCTTAAAGGTGTTTTTGTCATTTTAATAGAATTTGTATTGTTTTAATTAATACATCAATGACTTATTTTCAACTCTAACATTTCCATTCAAATAAGTGACTATTTTTTTTTTATAGTTAAATTCAGCTCTAGGCTTCAACCTTTTAACCTTTAAATCACTAAGATTTATTATTCTGAAAAGATATTTGCCCCTCTATTATTCAAAATAAGTTATACTTTTTCTTCTTTATACCTTTTTAATAAATATACCCATACAATCATATTTTAGAGCTATATTTATTCTTCGCTAGCCGGTTTAAGGTTAAAAAGTGGGTTTAACCGGTTTAAGATTAAAAATAAAGCTGATTTTTCCGTTCAATAAAAACATGACATGTGATTTTTTAAGGTTGAGAATAAAGTTTTAACAGATGAGGGGAAAATATAGCTAGTTTTGACGAGTGCGAGGTAAATATAACTCTAAAAAATGACCATAGGAGTATGATTGTTGAAAAAGTATAATGGCGGGCAACTATTACTTATTTTTTATAGTATAGATGCAAATATGACCTTTTTGCATTTCTTATTTGATATTGGACAATAGTACTTTCCTTAACAACACTTGTAAAATAATAAATTATGGTGATCATCAGAATTTTGGTCACAAATTCTGATCAATAAATAGACATGATCTTTTCAACTAGCATTTATAGCAATCATATTAATAATATGTACTATACAATCTGATATAGTAACTAATTACAATATTATTTTTGTTTATAGGAGATCTAAGTAATGTAGGATTCTGAATGGTATCCATTTGTCACTGCTTATAAAATTTCTGACTACGAAATTTGATGTGATCTTGGGATTACTAGTGACGAATGCCAACTTCACACGTCTCTTTGTATTTGTAACACGAGTCATGATGGTCCATTTTTGAAATTTCTCTCTTGTGATGTGATGGTAATAGAATGGCCAGAAAATGACATATATGCTTCGATAAAGCAATTTTGGAGCACCCTAACTGCATCGCCACAAATAAAATCAACGATGTTCAAAATTTTACACTTCTGTAGAACTACTTGCCAATATACATGTGCGTATAAGATATCTTAAAAACTGTCGAACTGACACCTATAGAAGGTGCATAAGCAGTTGCCCTTAAAGCTATTGTCTGTTGGTTCATGTCTTGAAAAATGATGTCTTGCGTCGTAATGCCTCATCCATTCACTCTGAGAATAAAAAAATAAATAATCGCCAAATTTATGATATCAATATTGTTACATGCAACATAATACTTAATAAAACAAGAACATATTTTTATGCTTAAAGTCAAGATTGACTCCAGAGGCTTTCACTTCCACACGTCTTCGCTCGTGATCGCTTAAAGCCCTCCTTCCATCAATAGATACTCCCAAGCTATTGATCGCACGCCCTAGCATAGCCTTAACCCGGAGCAAGTGAAGCTTGCTTTAGGCCTAACCATTTTTAAGCCTCAAAAGTTATTATTGTTACTTATATAATTTTTATTTTTAATCTTATATATATATATATATAATAATAATAATAATAAAAAATTTTCTCTCATACGAGAGTATAACCCAATTATTCTTTTTTCAATCTCATTTTTTTCTTCTAAAGAGATAATCTACCTAGACTTTCACCATCATCGAAATACAATCAAACTTGCATTTATTTTAGTTAATTTTATATTTGACATTTTAGTAGTTTAATTTTTCAAATCAATCTTCATTTTACTTGTTTTGTAGATTAGTGAAATTAAAGTGAAAATCTTATAACGATTAAATAGACAAGTTCCTTAGGTACAATATCTAGATTTTAAAATCTTACATTACTTGATGACCATATGCGCTTGGACAACATCACTATGCAAGCGGACCGATTTCCATCTGGAGTCCCAGGATATCACTGTGGACAGTGACAGGCCTTTTGATCCCTTGAGGGTGAAGGGAGCTTCGGGGAGGGGTAGGAAGAAAATAAATCCTGCCTCAACTAAGGGTGATGGTGGAGATGACACTTCTAGGCATGCGAGGCCATTTGAGAGAATAGAGGCCGAGATGGCGGCCATACGAGAACTCCTTGGAGGGTTTCTCAGACCTCCTTCCCGCAGCAGGCCTTATGCTAGTCGGCCCTCCATTGACCAACCCTCCACCAGTTGACCCTCCGGTGCAACAGTTATTGATCAAGGAGAGATGCAGGGGGAAATTGCCGCCCTGGTCCAAGCCCATATTGAGCTCCGGGAGAACTTGGAGTGGGAGAAAAGGAGACAACGCTCTCAGGATAAGCTATTTATCCGTATGTAGAAAGGGATCAAGAAGATCCTAAAGACCCTAGCTCCCAGAGAAAGGCCACCCCAGGTGATCCGGTAGGATCACCCCGAGTTCTCCTTTCTTAGCGGGTTCGAGGAAGAAGCAAATGATGAGGTGGGCAGCGGCAGTGACGAGGCCTCTAGCTAGATGGGTCGCAGCATTCTCTCCCCATGTTTCAGCTTTTATACTATTTTTCGATAACCCTCGTTTAGGGCTTGTAAGACACTCCTATTTGCTGTTTCTTTTTCTATTTTTGGAATGTTAGTACCTCCCTCCTTATGATATATGGATGCCCGTTTGGCATCTTCAGACATTGACCGTATTTTTGGCCCTTTCCTGTAATAACGTAGTTGTTTACTATATTCACATTTCTTAAATGGTTTGTCGCTTGATGCTTGTAGTTGCTATTTTAAAACAGGAAAACTTAGAATTTTTGGAATTCAAAATTCATCCTGAACATGTCCTCTGTAGCGGTTGCTCTACCGCGACAGCGGATCCGTGATAATGGGACACCTTTCGCTGTAGCGACTCGCTAAGTAGAACAAATCTATAACAAGATTTCTTTCGTCTCTCTAGTCAACTTAAGTCAATCTCATCCACTAGTATTATCGTGGGTTTTCACTAATCACTCTTAGGCAAATACCAATTAGGTTTGTCGGGATACTAATTGGAATCTTTCAGATACCAATTGGACTCCACTCGGGTGATCGATATAATCAGATAGCACGATGAAAAAGAAATAAGTGTGACTTCCTAAATGTCTTATATCTACTCAAAAATTAGATTTGGATGTCTACACACCAATCCTCATGAGTCTACTCAATACTGCTCTTTTACTTGTAGACCGGTAACCTAGATGCTCTGATACCAACTTGTCACGACCCTAAATGGACAGGCCGTGCGGGCACCTATATTGACTCTACTCGATCAAAGAATTCTTACAACCATTACTATTAATATATGATGGCCGGTTTGACAATCACTTTAGAAGCGTTCTCCAAATTAGGCCTAGAAAAATGCATCACTAAAACTCTCTTATTCTCTTCACCTGCTGCTTTCCCGTTGTTTTCCATGGCTAATTTTCGAAAGGTTATCTCAATCTCAGGATCAAGAGAAGCTAAAGATGGTCCTTGACTTCTCGTTCTTGGAATACACTGAGGCAAACAACCCTGTGAATTTCAACAAAAACAAGAAACAAACGTAAAATACAGACTACCGAAATAAAATTCTAACCTACAAACGATTAAACAATATTCATGTTATACCCCGTAAGGTTCCTGACACCTAGATGACCTATTTGCACATTGGTTAAGCATATTTAAAGGCCATACGTGCTAAATAAAGGCCCGGGAAAAGATCGGACGAGAAACCTATCGAACCATCGCGGAAGGAGCCGAGGCAGAGCCCCTCCGCGATGGCAACGTGTCACGGAGGTGGAGCCTCCGCGTTGGCTCCGTGACACGTTGGCCTTGTCCAGGCCCAAGTATATAAAGCCCCACTTCGGTTTTAATTCATTTAAACTTATAAAAATTTCCAGAAATCAGAGAGGAATAACCAGAGGAGAGAAAAGAACGAAGAGGGTAATATAATTTCATCCGATTACGCTGTCAAACGTTGTCCAAACTCAAATTAACCTCAGACACCGAGGTATTTAGCAGCAGAGAGCATTCCTACGAATTTAGTTTCGTGAAATACGGCCGACAAATCGTCGAGCTACCGGACTAAGGTAAGTGGAATTGCTCCAAACTAGTGTCTATGTGTTTCTAGCGGTGAAGTGAGTATTTCTCCCTTTTGGACTTTTTAAAAATAGCGAGTTTTCGACCCTCTTTCGATAGGCCTAAGTTTAGGCTATATTTATATCGAAAGTGATGTCGTTCTTCGGAATAAAGTCGTATTTAGTACTGATTGACATATATATGAATGCAGTTGGGAGGAATAGCTGAAATACTGGCCAAGCTACACCAGTTAGTCGGGAAATCAGAAGCAAAGGTATGTAAAGCTAGTTTCCTCGGCAAGTTAGTAATCTCGGTATAGTAAAGTAATATAAAGGCCAGTAGAATGTTCAGAAGTCATGTGTTATGTTTATTACGAATGTTGGTACGATATTAGAAGCATCATGTTATATTTAGCGCGAAACTTGCTAGCACGATATAGATTCTAATACAAGTATTAGGAACTGCACAACATGCTCAGTATGTGATGTAGTACAGAATGTTGGGATATTATCGTATTCAGTTAAAACCCAGTAAAGCAATGTAATATCTGTAAAGCATCTCAGAAGTAGAATGATAGGTTAAAATGAAGTTTAAAAAGCATGTTAGAAATAGTAAACCATGTTACCATAGAGACTCAGTATACAACATGGTTGTCAACAGAAAGACTACATCTTGTTCAGCATTAGACTTAGCATAGTATGACAGAAGATTATATTTATACATATATACTATTATCACTCTCAGCATGTATTAAGTACGTACATATTACTATCACTAGTTCAGCACACAGTATGTACAATACTTTACTACTATTAGCTTCAGTATGTGGGATATGCAGATAGTATTACTAGTTGAGACCATTGTATTGTTTTGGGGTTGGATTACGTAGCATCCATGACCGCCCAAGGGTTAATAGCTGTATCGACTCGTCCGCCAGAGGACGAGGATACGTCACTCTACAGAGTGGCATGCCGTCCCACAGGGGATGAAGATGGGATGCCAGTTTTCCCCATATTGTGCCTTGGTCGGCTCGTATACACCCCTGTCGAGCGGATACGCCCGGGTGTTGATTCAGGAGTCCTCCGGACTCAGGTATAGTTATAGTCAGAGGCTCAGCGAGCCCAAGTGCATACCCAGGGGACCGACAGGATGCTTATAGTTATTATAGGATATGGGACGATCGGGGTAGGGGTATAGATTGCGTGCTGTTTGTACCTCCCGGCTTATGGGGGCCGGGTAAGGTTTGTGTGTGCTATGTTATGTTATGTTATGTTATGTCATGCCATGTGATATAAGACACGGGTAGATCGACAGTAGAATGATATATCTTCAGGTATGGCTCCTACTCCTTCCAGTACAGTTAAGAGTAGGCATAACTTTACATCTCCAGTCAGTTAGTCTATTTCTTCCTATTTCAGTTCCATCAGTTGTGTTGTTGCTTTCAGATATTTCTTTCAGTTGTTGTTTTACATACTCAGTACCAGTGGTACTGACGCCTGGTGGGGCGCTGCATTACTTGCCTGCAGGTACTCATAGACGAGGGGCCGGTACCTCGTGATTCCAGTCAGCTCACAGGGTCATCAGCTCCAGTCATCCGGAGCTAGATAGCTAGAGGTTTATCCCTTTTCTTTTGTTGTACAACATGGGTAGGTCGGGGCCCTGTCCCGACCATCTTATCAGTATTCTTAGAGGCTTGCAGTCTGTATATATTTCCCTGTGGTCAGATGAGTCGGTCGTGTGGGGCCGTGCAGTTGTATAGTTGTTAGTACTTCTGTTTCTTTTATGTTGGCCGTGTGGGGCCATAGCTTGACAGTAGTGGTGACCTTGCCGGTCACGTAGATTCCCAGTATTTCATTGTTGAGTTCCAGATAACTAGACAGCATGGTGGCCTTGTCGGCCCGCATAGGCTCCCCCATATTGATATGTTCTGGTTAGCTGTCAGTACAGGTACAGGTGGCTATAGGCCCAGTCGGCCGGAGGCTGTATTTACAGCCGTTATATAGCCCGTTGTTTCCCTAAATCTGGGTTAGAGCCAGCCATGCACCAGATGTGCTCAGGCTCAGTAGTCTAGCAGTTTAGGTCCTAGTAGGGCACCAGGTGCCAGTCAAACCCCCCAAGGCGGGGTGTGACAATTCAAGCCTCCGGCAATGGCGCCAAAAACTTGATGTCGCCCAAGCGCACGCAAGTGCATATGGTCATCAAGTAATATAAGATTTTGAAGTCAAGTTATCGTACCCGAGGGACTTGTCAATTTAATCATTATAAGGTTGTCACTTTAATTTAACTAATCTACAAAACAAGTAAAATAAAGATTGGTTTGGAAAATGAAACTACTAAAACTTCAAACATAAAAGTAAGTAAAACAAATACAAGCTTGATTGTATTTCAATGATGGTGAAAGACTAGGACAATGATACTTGATTGGTTTCAAATTGAGTTTTTCAGACATAATTAAACTGACATGATTTTTTCCGTGGTTGTTAGTTATAAGTTACTATCCTGTTTCTTGCCACTATCCCTAGAATCCAAGAACTATTTCATGAACCCTAATGCCTATATCCCTATGACCGCAGGAGAACAATGAAATGACGGTTATGCCTATTTGTATTTAAACTAAACGGGGTTGAAGGGTATATCCCTATCCTTAACAATAACTTCTATCCTATCACCAATGGGTTTAAGGGTCCTTGAATTTTCATTCTGTATTTATTTTTAATCCTTTCGATTCTCTTTCCTAATTTCAATTGAAATTCAATAGATTAGTTACAAGGTGATCAATTTTATACATAATAAATTAATATAAATAAATACAAACAATCGTAATTGAAGAATCAAACCCAACTTTAATTAGTCTTTCAAATAATCAACTATTCACCATGACCACAACCCTAGAATATGAGTTTAGCCACTCATAGACAAGCGGAAAAATAAATTTTAGTCATCATCACACGAAAATACGAAGGTAAAGAAGAGAAAGAGAAAACTTAGTTATAGAAATTTGTCTTCCTTCCAAATGGCTTACAATCTTTCATACACAAACTACGGAATGTAAAAATGAGTAAAGATTGCTCCAAGAAGTCCGAAACTGCTTAACATATGACCTAAGGCCTTTATTTATAGATGAGCCTTCAAATGATGCTTCTGGTCTTCAAGAATTGGCTTTAAAATTAGTATTTTTTGCCCCGGAATGACCCTAGAACACCGCCCCATGTATCTCACCATAGACTTAGTCAAATTTCCAGCAATTTCAACTTTGGAAAAGGCTTGTCGCACCACCCCCTCTATCTTGCCAAAGTGTTCATCAAATTTCTCTAAGTCTAGACACCTCTAGCACAGGGCGCCACTCATCTCGCTAAGTTTGTGAAGTGCAATTCTATGAAGTTTAAGGGCTGGTTCCCCAGACTGAAGCTTTTATTCTCTAAAGTTTGGGACTTGGTGCGGGGCACCAACCATAACACCAAACCCTTCAGCTCTTCAAATCTTCATTTCTTGCATCATGTTGAGCCCATTTTGCTTAGTTATACTCCAATCAACTCAAATAATTTATTAGCGCATCAAATACACACATATATGAATTTAAGCATAAATTAAGAATTATGAACTCAAAACATGATTAAATATACGTAAAATCATGGCAAATGGAAATAAAATATGCCCAATATCAAATAGTCTAGTGATAAGTGAAGGAAACAACAGACCAATATTGGTCTTCATGTGGAAATACTTCCAATCCTCAATAATCTAGACACTCACATTAACCCTCACCCCACTCAACACAGTGGCCACCACCAATGCCCGAGGGTAGGTCACGTCCGTGACATTGGAGGATGGGCGGATCCTCCGGAATACTAGGTTGATCCACCTCTTGGCCTCCACTATAAAGTGGTTATTCTGGATACCCGTCCTAGTAATGTCCCAAATGGTAATAGCCCTTCGCTCCTCCACCACCAAATTATCCATTAGCCACTGCCCATTTCAGCTATATCACGATCCTTCAGCTCAGACTCGGGAGGGTCGGGCAGACCCGGAGCGTCATTTATAGCAGCAGGGGTCAAGGTAATCTGCATGCCCCTGACATAGGCCACTGGCTCATCCCAACTCTAGGATACAGTGGGGAGGTTGGCATAAAACTCCCGCACCCAAGCCTCATTGACCTTACTTGGATCCTCCACCAAAGGGCTCTACCTGATCTCACAAAGGAGAGTATAGAACTCCAGGGCCTTCTCCTCCACGTCCTGTGATGTTGCCCAAGTGCAAACAAAAACACGTGGTCGTCAAGTAATATAGGATTTTGAAGTCCTGATATCGTAGCCAAGGGACTTGTCAATTTAATCGTTATAAGATTGTACTTTGATTTCACTAATCTACAAAACAAATAAAATAAAGATCCGTTTGGAAAATTAAAACTACTAAAACTTCAAATATAAAATTAACTAAAACAAATTCAAGCTTGATTGTATTTCGATAATGATGAAAAACTAGGGCAATGACACTTGGTTGATTTCAGGTTGAGTTTTTAAGACGTAATTAAACTAGCATGATTCTTCCTACGGTTGTTAGTTGCAAGTTACTATCTCATTTCTTGCCACTATACCTATCATCCAATAACTATTTCATGAACCCTAATACCTATATCCCTATGGTCGCAGGAGAACAATGAAACGACGATTATGCCTACTTATATTTCAACTAAATGGGGTTGAAGGATATATCTCTATCCTCAACAACAACTTCTACCCTATCACCAATGGGTTCAAGAGTCTTTGAATTTCCATTCTATATTTATTTTTAACCCTTTTGATTTCCTTTTGCAAGTTCAACCGAAAGCCAACAAATTACTTACAAGGTGATCAATCTCATAAATAATAAACTAACACAAATAAATATAAATAATCATAAAAGAAGAATCAAAACTAAGTTTATTTAGTTTGTCAAACAATCAACCATTCACCATGGCCACAACCCTAGAATATAAATTTAGCCACTCATAGACAAGCGAAAAAATAAATACTTAGTCATCATCATACGAAAATACGGAGTTAAGAAGAAAAAGTCTAGTTGTGGAACCTTGTCTTCCTTTCAAAATGCTTACAAACTATTATGAATGAACTATGGAATAAAAATAAATAAATACTACTTCAAAGAAGTCCAAAACTATGTAACAAATTGCCTAAGGCTTATATTTATAGATGAGCCTTCAAATGACCTTTCTGCCCTTCAAGATTTAGCTTTAAAATCAGTATTTTTCGTCATGGAATGGCTCTGGTGCGCCACCCCTCCTATCTCGTCATAAACTTAGTCAAATTTCCAGTAATTTTAGCTCCACATAGGGTATGGCTCGCCGCCCCCTTCATCTCGCCGAAGTGTTCATCAAATTTCTCTAAGTCGGATACCTCTGGCGCGGGGCATTACTCATCTCACCAAATTTATGAAGTGCAATTCTCTGAAGTTTGAGGGCTTGTGTGGCACGCTAGCCATAGCACTAGACTGCGATTCTTTTTCTTTGTAGTTTGGGACTTGGTGGCAGGCGCCAGCCATAGCACCAAACCCGTCAGATCCTCAAATCTTTATTTCTTGCATCATTTTGAGCCCATTTTGCTTAGTTTCCTGCTCAAATCAATTCAAATCATTTGTTAGCGCATAAAACACACATACATGAATTTAAGCATAAATTAAGAATTATGAACTAAAAGATGATCAAATATGCTTAAAAACATGGCAAATGGGCATAAAAATATGCCCAACATCACCACTCCACACTTAAACCATTGTTTGTCCTCGAACAATTTTTGGAACACACTAAACTCATGTTTCACCATCACAGTTGACACCTCTATCAACTTATATGTAGCCATAAAGTGGTTTATCATCATATAACAATTCTCAACAAAGCACATAGAGAGATTTGACAGTCAAGAACATACAACCTATATAAATGACTCATCTTTTCAACACAAAGAGACAACATGATTAAGTGTGACACATGCAACAAGTAGTACATCGAATTAAACCTCTTATGCCCCTCATTTTTAGTGATGTACCTCTCTCAACTTCATCAATATAAGACATGGAACACAATAAGTAAGACATACTCACACTCACAAATGATGTAATACACATATGCAACATACCATAGGCTTTCCCTTCATATACATTTAGACTACCTAATTTCTTCAAGAGGTTAAGATCACAAGGACTTTTCTTGATTGTAGTGTCGGCTAAGGGACGGGTAGGATTGATATTTAATTTTATAGTGACTACCACTTTAAGCACTTTTATAACATATTTCACTTTACTTGTCCACCACCTCTTTCCTTGCTTGTTTACCTTTCATCTACTCACCTTTGTCTTTTCTTATCATGCCTCATTTTTTAGTACTTGACTGCTAGTATTCTAACCATAAAATAACTAAGGATTTTGCAACTAAAGCTCTATTTTTTTTTAATTTTCTAGCAGCAAATAGACAACACAATTTTTTCATGGGCACCCTTTCTTATCACTTTTCTTTCCTTACCACAACTTTTCATTTTCCCTTAATATTATACTTCGGTGGACCTTTGATGTTATATCCCGTAAATTTTAAATCAATAAATAGCCTAATGTCATGTTGGTTAAGGGATTTAGAAAATAAAAAAAAAGAATAAAATGAATAAAAAGTCGATTTTCCTCCATTTTTATCAAGGAGATCATCAAAAAACAGGGGATATACATATGAAAGGAAAACCCACGACAATTATATACAATTTCCTTTCGATTACGCTACGAAACGAGGTCTAAACTCCATTCCGGCTAGGTACAGAGGTATAAAGCTGCAGAGAGCAATCCTATGGAGTTGGTTTCGTGAAATTTGGCCGGCGAAACGTGGTGCTACCGAGGTAAAGTAAATAGAATTACTTTAAATTAGTACCAATGTGTTCCTAGCATTGCAGTGAGCATTTATCCCTTCTGGACTATCGAGAAATAACGAGTTTTCGACCGTTTTTCGAAAGGTTGAAGTTTGGGATAAATATATATCAAAAGTGATAATTTATCCCGAATATTAATGTATTCAGTTCTAATTGACATGTATATGAATGTAGTTGGGAGAAACAGCAGAAGTACCGACAGAAATCACATCGGTCAGTCGGGTACTTAGAAACTAGGAATGTAAAAGTTATTCTTTTGGCAGGCCAGGAAGTACAACCTAGAAAATAAATAGAATGAAGGCTATTAAGAGACATCCAGCGTACAGGAATGATTTTAGTACAATTTCCAGCAAGCATGCTAGTATATCAATACATATTACATTTGTTGAGATTATATCCAGTTAGAGATGGCATGTTCTATGTTATTGAGTTATACCCAGATATAATCAGATAGACAGATAAAGGCCAGGTAGCAGTTAGCCCAGCAATCAGAAACAGTGTAAAACAGAATATAGCATCAGTTATTTAATACAGACTGGTCTTGAAATAAAAGAAGAGAATATGATTAGTATTTTTCATTTGAGCATGCTTGCTGTGTATGTGTTTTGTATGTTGAGACTTGTTGTGGCATGTGGGCACCCTTTAGCAGCCCCACCGCCCCTGGGTTATAGCTGTGTCGATACCAGATTCAGATACCGCCACCAGCTGGGCGATGCCGTCCGACTAAAGGACGATGATGGCCGACCACCATGATAATACGGTCCAGACCACCCTGCTTGCAGGGGTAGTTCAGTTTACTCTGCGCAGCGCCAGCACACCCTGTTTACAGGGGCAGACCACTCTGTGTGCGCTTGTGGCCGGGGGAAGTTTATATACAGATTTTTATAAAATTACCCTGTGGCGTGCTTGCACCCAGGGGCAGTTTCAGTCACAAATACAGCAGCAGATTACCCCGTGCGCACTTGCGCCCAGAGGCAGGAGTCTTCAGACTCAGACACAGTTTATTGTCAGAGGCCAAGGCCTAAGCTACGTACCCAAGGGGACCGGTAGGAGGAGCTCACAGTATCAGATGAGTGGAGTGACTTATTTTTGGATAGTTTAGACCCGGGTAGGGGTATATAGATTGCTTGCTTGGTTGGCACCTTCCGGCTTATGGGGGTTGGTCAGGTATTGTGTGTACTATTATGTATATTGATATGTGCTATTAGATACTGATAGACAGTAGGACGAAACGTCATCAGGTACGCTCAGTTAGTTGCAGAATGAACAAACTCTCCCCAGTTATCCTCAGCTAGATAGACTCAGCTGCTCTTGCTTATATGTCATGTTATTGTTGCTATTCATTTCAGTTGCATATTTTAGTTTGCTATACATGCTCAGTACCTGTGGTACTGGCGCCCAGCGGGGCGCTGCATTGCTTGCCTGCAGGTACTCACGGACGAGGAGCCGATCCCTCGTAATTCCAGCCAGCTAGTGAGTCATCAGCTCCTGTCATCCGGAGTCTGATTCCCAAAGGTGTAGCTCCTTTTCTTTTGTTATGCAGTATGGGTAGGTCGGGGCCCTGTCCCAATCATTTCTATTAATTTCTTACAGTATTCATAGAGGCTTGCAGTCTGTATATATTCCCTATGGTTAGTTGAGCCGGTCGTGTGAGGGCGTGCAGTCTGCTGTAGCTATTTAGTATTTCAGTTTATGTTGGCCGTGTGGGGCCTTAGTTTGACAGTAGTGGTGACCTTGCCAGTCACGTAGTCTTACAGTAGGTTTGTGTTGAGTTACAGATAACTAGACAGTATGGTGGCCTTGTCGGCCCGCATAGGCTCCCTTATATCGACATATTTCTGGTTAGCTATTATTACAGGTACAGATGGCTACAGGCCAGTGGGCCGGAGACTGTGTTTACAACCGTTATATAGCCGGTTTGTTTCTTGAAATAGAGCCAAAGCCAGCCAAAACACCAGATGTGCTCAGGCTGGACCATTTAGCAGTCTAGAGTCTAGCAGGCACCAAGAGCCCGTCATACCCCCCCCCCCAAGGTGGGGTGTGACAAACTTGGTATCAGAGCAGGTCGTGTCCTAGGTAGTCTGCAAGCCGTGCTAAGTAGAGTCTTGTCTATGGATGTGTTGTACACCACATACTATAGGCAGTAGGCTACGAGGCATGTTAGGATTGTCACTCTTCTTTCTTATTCAGTCGTGCTATAGAGCGGAACAGTATAGAGTTGACTTTTGAAACTCATCACCCTCTTTGCTTACAAATACTATGGCATACCAGTGGCACCCAGCTACAGGCAAGAGATTGGATACAGCAGCGGGCGAAGGCACCAGTAGGATGCCTCAGTTACAGCCAGATTCAGCCCGGTCTGAGAGTGACACGGAGGTGTCATCTCGACCCTCCCAGCAGTCTCCGCCTCGCCAGACACCATTTGAGGCAGCACCGCCTCCCACAGCTCCTGCACCCATTTCATCTGATTAGGAGCTACGTAGTGCGGTGGTTATGTTGACTCAAATGCTAGCTGCTCAGCGTCAGCCAGCAGTGCCTACAACAGCAGAATCCCTAGGTGGGCCAGGTAGTTCCAGGGTTAGAGAATTCTTGGCGTTGGGACCCCCTAAGTTTACAGGGTCGGATTCAGCGGAGGACCCTCAGGATTTTCTGGACCAGATGCAGAGGATCTTTAGAGTCATGCACGTAACCCCAGCAGAATCAGTTGAGTTAGCAGTGTTCCGGTTAAGGGATATTGCTGTTTTGTGGTACGAAAGTTGGGAGAGGTCTCGGGGAAGAGATGCAGTCCCTCCTACTTAGTCCATCTTTTCAGAAGCCTTCCTGGACCACTATTTACCCCGGGAGGTCAGACAGGCCCGGATGGACCAGTTCTTACATTTAGAGCAGGGGGCTAGGAGCGTCCGTGAATATTCCTTACAATTCGACTCCTTAGCCCGCTATGCTCCAGCATTTGTGGACACCATGTCGTCCAGAGTCCACCGCTTTATTATGGGCCTGAATCCAAAGTACATAGAGACGTGCATGACAGCTACTTTGAGAGAGGACATGGACATAGCCAGGGTACAGGCCTTCGCACAGACAATTGAGGGCCTGAGGCAGTGGCAATGGGGTGACAGACAGGCGACTTCAGAGCAGCGCCGTAGAAGCAGACCCGCTAAGATTCAGAGGGAAATTCCTAGGGGGCCGAGACCACAGTTTTTGGATAGGCCATCCAGATCTTTACCGCCGGTACAGCAGCAGAGGGGCAGATTTATTCGCCGGAGTCAGTCAGAGTCCGGTAGCAGTTCACGGACAGTAGCCTCACCTCAGCAGCGGAGGGTAGAACAGAGTAGATTTGCATCTACCCCTTGTCCTATATGCCACCGACTACATTTTAGAGCCTGCAGGCAAGGCTTCCCAGGGTGCTATTACTGCGGATAGGAAGGGCATTTAATGAGAGATTGTCCATCCAGGGGACAGGGTAGTCAGGATGATCTGGATAGAGCGTCAGCAGGGCCACGAGTTCCAGCAGCCTCAGCAGGGCGCAGACCCTCAGGTTCAGGAAATAGGGGCCGAGGTAGATCAGGAGCCTCTGGCTCAGGTGCAGGCCCCAGCCGTACCTATGCATTACCAGGGAGGCAGGATTCAGAGGCATCTCCCGACGTGGTTACAGGTATATTGATTATCTGCTCATACCCTGTTTATGTATTGATTGATCCAGGGTCTACCTTGTCATATATTACACCATTTGTGGCCCGAAAGTTGGGCATCAAACTAGAATTGCTTCAGCAGCCCTTTTCAGTGCTTACACCGGTCGGTGACTCGATTATAGCTAAAAGAGTTTACCGAGGGTGTACAGTAGAGGTTGCTGATCGCCAAACCACAGTAGACCTAGTAGAACTTGAGATGGTCGACTTCGATGCCATTATGGGTATGGACTGGTTAGTGCCATGCTATGCCAACTTAGAATGCTGGACCAAGACGGTCCGATTTTACTTTCCGGGGGAAGCAGTGCGAGAGTGGAAAGGGAGTACACCTACGCTGAGAGGTGGGTTTATTTCCTACCTTCAGGAAGAAAATAAATAGCAAAAGGATGTATTTACCACCTGGTTAGAGTCCAGGACGTTCGGGTGGAACCTCCGACTCTTCAGTCTGTTCCAGTAGTCAATGAATTCCCTGACGTATTTCTGAATGAGTTGCCTGGTATCCCTCCCAAAAGGGAGATAGATTTTGCGATCGACTTGTTGCCAGGGACTCAACCTATATCCATTCCCCCGTATCGCATGACACCAGCTGAGCTTAGAGAGTTGAAAGAGCAGTTAAAAGATTTTCTCGACAAAGGCTTTATCAGGCCTAGTACTTCCCCGTGGGGTGCGCCAGTTCTGTTTGTAAGAAAGAAAGATGGCTCACTCCGTATGTGTGTAGACTACCGGCAGCTGAATAAGGTAACAGTTAAAAACAAATACCCGCTCCCTAGAATAGATGATTTGTTTGACCAGTTGCAGGGGGCCAGATGTTTCTCTAAGATAGATCTGAGGTCCGGATACCACCAGGTCCGGGTTCGTGAGAAGGATATTCCAAAGACTGCTTTCAGGACCAGGTATGGTCACTTTGAATTTCTGGTTATGTCTTTTGGGCTGACGAATGCTCCCGCAGTGTTTATGGACCTGATGAACAGTATATTCGGATCGTATTTGGATCTGTTCGTGATAGTATTTATTGATGATATTCTGGTATATTCTCATTCAGAGACAGATCACCAGAATCATTTACGAACAGTACTCCAGATCCGTAGAGACCGTCAGCTGTACGCCAAGTTTTCTAAGTGTGAGTTCTGGCTGAACTCAGTTGCCTTTTTGGGGCATATCGTGTCGGATGCTGGTATACAGGTAGACACACATAAAATAGAGGCGGTCAAGACATGGCCCAGACCTACCACTCCGACCGAGGTCCGCAGTTTCCTGGGTTTAGCTGGATATTATCGGAGATTTGTTGAAGGATTCTCCACTATAGCAACACCTCTGACAAAGCTAACACAGAAAGCAGCGAAATTTCAGTGGACGGAGGCATGTGAGCAGAGTTTCCAAGAATTGAAAGACAGATTGACCTCCTCCCCAGTACTAGCATTGCCAGAGGGAACAAATGGGTATGCGGTGTATTGCAACACTTCATGTTTTGGACTGGGTTGTGTGTTGATGCAACATGGCAAGGTGATTGCTTATGCTTCTAGACAGCTAAGGAAACACGAAACGAACTATCTGACCCATGACTTGGAACTGGCCGCAGTGATCCACCCTCTGAAAATTTAGAGGCATTATCTGTATGGCGTCCATGTAGACATTTTTACAGATCACAAAAGCCTGCAGTATATTTTCACACAGAGGGAGTTAAATTTGCAGCAACGTCGCTGGTTAGAATTGTTGAAAGATTATGATGTAAATATTCTCTATCACCCGGGGAAAGCTAATGTAGTAGCAGATGCCCTGAGCCGTATGTCAATGGGGAGTTTGGCGTACTTGCGGCCCGAGAAGCGGGAATTAGCCAAGGAAATTCATCAACTAGCTGGTTTAGCCGTTCGAGTAGTGGAGACAGAAAACAACAGAGCGGTAATTCAAAATTCTGCCGAGTCATCACTACTTACAGAGGTAAAAGAACGACAGTACGAGGACCCTGACTTAGTCCAGCTCAGAGATAGAGTTCAGAAAGGTAAGGAGTCAGATTTCCAAGTGACTGAAAATGAAGTGCTACGTTGTAAGGGCCATCTATGTGTCCCGAATGTTTCAGGGCTTCGCCAGCAGATCATGCATGAGGTACATTACGCTCATTATTCCCTCCATCCAGGAGCAACAAAAATGTACCACGATATCAGAGACATCTACTGGTGGCCAGGTATGAAATCTGAAATAGCTAAATTTGTATCTAGATGTCCTAACTTCCAGTAGGTGAAAGCGGAGCACCAGAAACCGGGCGGTCTGACGCAGGATGTAGCTGTGCCTATGTGGAAATGGGAAGCGATAAATATGGATTTTGTAACAGGATTACCCCGTACCAGACGCAGAAATGATTCCATTTGGGTAATAGTTGACAGGCTGACAAAATCAGCTCATTTCCTGCCAGTGAAAGTTACCTTCTCAGCCGAGGATTATGCCGAGTTATATATCAGAGAAATAGTTAGACTACATGGAGTGCCAGTATCTATTATTTCAGACAGGGGAGCACAGTTCACAGCTAGATTTTGGCAGTCGTTCCAGAGGGGTCTGGGAACGAAGATTAATTTAAGCACAAAATTCCACCCTCAGACAGATGGACAGGCTGAGCGGACTATCCAAACGCTCGAAGATATGCTACGAGCGTGTGTACTAGATTTTGGGGGTAGCTGGGATGAACATCTGTCATTGATTGAATTTGCCTATAATAACAGTTATCACTCGGCTATTCAGATGACACCTTTTGAGGCTTTATACGGACGGAAGTGCAGATCGCCGGTTGGCTGGTTCGAAATAGGGGAATCAGCGATGATTGGGCCAGACATTGTGCAGCAGTCAGAAGAGAAAGTAAAGCTTATCAGAGAGCGCCTATTGACTGCACAGAGTCACCAGAAATCATATGCAGATGTACGGCGCAGAGACCTGGAGTTCAATGTGAATGACTGGGTATATCTGAAAGTATCTCCAATGAAAGGGGTGATGAGATTTGGCAAGAAAAGAAAGCTTAGTCCGAGATTCATTGGGCCATATCAGATTCGGCGGAGAATAGGCCGAGTTGCATACGAATTGAACTTGCCTCCGGAGTTAGCATCTGTTCACCCAGTATTCCATGTATCTATGTTGAGGAAATTTGTAGGAGACCCTTCCACAGTTGTTCCAGTTCAGGATGTCCAGGTCACAGAAGAGTTAGCATATGAAGAGGTTCCAGTAGCTATCTTAGACAGACAGATCCGTAGATTGAGAACTAAAGATATTGTGTCTGTCAAAGTATTGTGGCGTAACAGGAACCGAGAAGAAATGACCTAGGAAGTCGAGGAGGACATGAAAGCCAGATATCCCCACTTATTCTAGGCATAGACAAACGGGAGGTATGTTAGAACTGTTTTTCCTTATGAATGCTTATATTTCATATATGGAAGCAGGCGATTGATTATAGACAATTATACATGAATGTTATTATATCGTGTGGAGTACCTGTATTGGGCTTTTCTGCTTTTAAGGAATCATGAGATAGTCCATAATACAGGGGAAACTCTGTCAAAATTTTTCTAGAAACAAGTTGAGTAAGTTGAGAAAGTCCTCTAGACAAAATATCATTCGAGGATGAATGTTCTTAAATAAATAGCCTAATGTTATGTTGGTTAAGGGATTTAAAAAACAAAATAAAAAAAAGAATAAAATGAATAAAAAGTCGGTTTTCCTCAATTTTTATCAAGGAAATCATCAAAAAATAGGGGATATACATATGAAAGGAAAACCCACGACAATTATATACAATTTCCTTCCAATTACGCTACAAAACACGGTCTAAACTCCATTCCGGCTAGGTACAGAGGTATAAAGCTGCAGAGAGCAATCCTACGGAGTTGGTTTCGTGAAATTTGGCCGGCGAAACGTCGTGCTACCGAGGTAAAGTAAATAGAATTGCTTTAAATTAGTACCAATGTGTTCCTAGCATTGCAGTGAGCATTTATCCCTTCTGGACTATCGAGAAATAACGAGTTTTCGACCGTTTTTTGAAAGGTTGAAGTTTGGGATAAATATATATCAAAAGTGATAATTTCTCCCGAATATTAATGTATTTAGTTCTAATTGACATGTATATGAATGTAGTTGGGAGAAACAGCAGAAGTACCGACGGAAATCACATCGGTCAGTCGGGTACTTAGAAACCAAGTATGTAAAGTTATTCTTTCGGCAAGCCAGGAAGTACAGTCTAGAAAATAAATAGAATGAAGGCTATTAACAGACATCCAGCGTACAAGAACGATTTTAGTACAATTTCCAGCAAGCATGCTAGTATATCAATACATATTACATTTGTTGAGATTATATCCAGTTAGAGATGGCATGTTCTATGTTATTGAGTTATACCCAGATATAATCAGATAGACAGATAAAGGCCAGGTAGCAGTTAGCCCAGCAATCAGAAACAGTGTAAAATAGAATATAGCATCAGTTATTTAATACAGACTGGTCTTGAAATAAAAGAAGAGAATATGATTAGTATTTTTCATTTGAGCATGCTTGCTGTGTATGTGTTTTGTATGTTGAGACTTGTTGTGGCATGTGGGCACCCTTTAGCAGCCCCACCGCCCCTGGGTTATAGCTGTGTCGATACCATATTCAGATACTGCCACCAGCTGGGCGATGCCGTCCGACTAAAGGACGATGATGGCCGACCACCATGATAATACGGTCCAGACCACCCTGCTTGCAGGGGTAGTTCAGTTTACTCTGGGTAGAGCCAGCACACCCTGTTTACAGGGGCAGACCACTCTGTGTGCGCTTGTGGCCGGGGGAAGTTTATATACAGATTTTTATAAAATTACCCTGTGGCGTGCTTGCACCCAGGGGCAGTTTCAGTCACAAATACAACAGCAGATTACCCCGTGTGCACTTGCGCCCAGAGGCAGGAGTCTTCGGACTCAGACACAGTTTATTGTCAGAGGCCAAGGCCTGAGCTACGTACCCAAGGGGACCGGTAGGAGGAGCTCACAGTATCAGATGTGTGGAGTGACTTATTTTTGGTTGGTTTAGACCCAGGTAGGGGTATATAGATTGCTTGCTTGGCACCTTCCGGCTTATGGGGGTCGGTCTGGTATTGTGTGTACTATTATGTATATTGATATGTGCTATTAGATACTGATAGACAGTAGGATGACACGTCATCAGGTACGCTCAGTTAGTTACAAAATGAACAAACTCTCCCTATTTATCCTCAGCTAGATAGACTCAGCTGCTCTTGCTTATATGTCATGTTATTGTTGCTATTCATTTCAGTTGCGTATTTCAGTTTGCTTTACATGCTCAGTACCTGTGGTACTGACGCCCAGCGGGGCGCTGCATTGCTTGCCTGCAGGTACTCACGGACGAGGAGCCCATCCCTCATAATTCTAGCCAGCTAGTGAGTCATCAGCTCCTATCATCCGGAGTCTGATTCCCAGAGGTGTAGCTCCTTTTCTTTTGTTGTGCAGTATGGGTAGGTTGGGGCCCTGTCCCGATCATTTCTATTAATTTCTTATAGTATTCGTAGAGGCTTGCAGTCTATATATATTCCCTGTGGTTAGTTGAGCCGGTCGTGTGAGGGCGTGCAGTCTTTCTGTAGCTATTTAGCATTTCAGTTTATGTTGGCCGTGTGGGGCCTTAGTTTGACAGTAGTGGTGACCTTGCCGGTCACGTAGTCTTACAGTAGGTTTGTGTTGAGTTACAGTTAACTAGACAGTATGGTGGCTTTGTCGGCCCGCATAGGCTCCCTTATATCGACATATTTCTGGTTAGCTGTTATTACAGGTACAGATGGCTACAGGACAGTGGGCCGGAGGATGTGTTTACAGCCGTTATATAGCCGGTTTGTTTCTTGAAATAGAGCCAAAGCCAGCCAAAACACCAGATGTGCTCAAGCTGGACCATTTAGCAGTCTAGAGTCTAGCAGGCACCAGGAGCCCGTCATACCCCCCCCCCCAAGGTGGGGTGTGACATACTTTCAAATCTCAAAGTGCCTAAGACTATTTTGGATCAATAAGTTTGAGCTCTCACAAAAAAGAGGAATTAATATACTATTGAGGCTAAGAAAGAATAAGGCTTTTAAGCTCAAAGGGGATATCTAGGGAGAATGACTAGGAAGGTAAAACAATTAGAGGAAAAAAATGATTTCTTCAAAGAAATGCCTTGATCATCTCTCAACTCTCTATCAACTAGTTACCCTACATACACTGAGGCAAGTTCTAGATGCTATGATATATATATATATATACAAAATAATTGAGCTCATCTCTCATAACAACAAGAATATAATTAGTTTCTATAGCTGCACATTCAAACAATCATATTGAATGACAAGTTTATTCATAATTAAGCCCTAAAGATATGTTGAGTCAAATTAAAGAGATATATGCGTCTCTCATGGATCCTAACTCATGCAATCAAGATGATCACTCTATTTTATTCCAGGGTAGCAGCTAAGTAGAATATCAAAGCGCATGCAGGCGGTTGACCTACAAATCAATCCTAAAAAAATGTGAATAAATTCCCTTAAGACGATCGTCATCCATCTATCATAGGGAAATGTCATTATTCTACGACTACAATGACTCCTAAAAATGAAAAAATTACCCAATTCAAAGGTCCCTCCGAAAAATAATCGAGGCCATAAAAAAAACGAAGGGTGGATGAGACATGTCATTTTCAAAAATTTTCAACTAAACTTACTGGCGTGCTCACCCTTAAACTCAAAATTTTTGGGAGATATCCCCTCACCCACACTTAAGATCATGCTTTGTCCTCAGAGCATCTAAAAAGTTAAAATCATACAAGGGTGAGAAATACTCCTTGAGGCCCTCTAAAGCCTAGCTAACAACATGTCTCTTGGATTCATGGGCCACACGACCCCATACTTAAGCTCAAGACATGCTCCTTAGCTTTATTTTTAGGTACTCAAACTTCCCCTGCTCTGCATATAAAACAACAACAAAAAAAAGTGACACTATAGAAGATAATAAAAACTACACTATTACAAATTGAGTTGTCTCCCAACAAGCGCCTGATTTAACGTCGAGGTACGACGCCATCAAGTTGCACCACTTTTCCTTCCATTTTGAGCTTATGAATTTCACCCCTAGTTTCTTTTTCAATTTTCTATTATGCTCAAGGGGCGTGATGTAAACATAAAGGGACCAAGTAAGAGATGTTGCATCTTTCCCTCTTCGGACCTTAAGTGAAAGCTGTCATAATGTGTCTTTGGAATACTAAATTTTAGAATATAGGGGCATTGTTCCTCATCTACACATCTCTCCATAGGCTTGGAAGGCTCTATTTCTAGGTTGACAATCAAATACAATGTCGAAAAGTGTTTAGAACAAGGACCAATACATCCTAACTCCAAATAGAAATTATGATTGATATCCTCACTTTTAACCACCTCCTCAGCATCGACCTCAGCCAACAAAGAATCATCTAATGGTTGGGATTCTTCTTGCTCCAGGCATTGGCTAGTACCAACACCATCTTGTAATTGGGCCTCAGATGCCTCAACTTTTTCATTCAAAAGATCCTGCAGGTCATGGATACTTGAGCCAAATTGGTCTATCCCTCTATTCTCCCTTCTACTTGAGGTTCCTCTTGAGTATCGACTGACTGTGAATTGCAAATCATTACAAGTTGTAGTCTCCGCCATCATCTTAGTGAGCTTGGGACTCATCCTTTTTAAGGCTCCTCCCTGTTCAGTAAGCTGCTCCCTCATTATTTCCATATGCTCCAGTATTATTTTTTTCATGTTACTCGTTTGAGCATGATGTTCCTCCTCTTCATTATTCCTTTAAGCATAAAAAATAACAAGAGGACCATAATAGGGGCTTGGGGAAGGGGAATAAAAATTTGGGCAACCATTCCAATGGCCATCCAGACCACCACATAACTACAAGTATGATAGTGTTACCACAAGTAGGGTCCTCCATAATACAGACAAGGGTCACTAAAATATGAATACCCATATTTGATCCATTTACATTCCAAGATATCATGTTAAGAATAGTGGTCAAATACTAAAAAAAATAAAAATAAAAATCTATACAATATATACATAATAGCGAAATCAAATCCTAACCTACATATGATTAAATATATTCAAGTCCCTAGAAACAACGCCAAAAACTTGATGTCGCCTAAGCGCACGTGGTCATCAAGTAATATAGAATTTTGAAGTCCTGATATCGTACCCAAGGGACTTGTCAATTTAATCATTTTAAGGTTGTACTTTGATTTCACTAATCTACAAAATAAGTAAAATGAAGATCTGTTTGGAAAATTAAAACTACTAAAACTTCAAATATAAAATTAACTAAAACAAATGCAAGCTTGATTGTATTTCGATAATGATGAAAGTCTAAGGCAATGAACTTGGTTGATTTCAGGTTGAGTTTTTCAGACGTAATTAAACTAGCATGATTCTTCCTACCGTTGTTAGTTGCAAGTTACTATCCCATTTCTTGCCACTGTCTCTAGCATCCAAAAATTATTTCATGAACACTAATGTCTATATCTCTATGGTCGCAGGAAAACAATGAGACGACGATTATGCTTACTTGTATTTCAACTAAAAGGGGTTGAAGGGTATATCCCTATCCTCAACAACAACTTCTATCCTATCACCAATGGGTTCAAGGGTCTTTAAATTCCCGTTTTGTATTTATTTTTAATGCTTTCGATTCTCTTTCCCAAGTTCAACCGAAAACCAACAGATTACTTACAAGGTGATCAATCTCATAAATAATAAATTAACAAAAATAAATACAAATAACTATAAAAGAAGAATCAAAACTTAGTTTATTTAGTCTGTCAAATAATCAACTATTCACCATGGCCACAACCTTAGAATATGAATTTAGCCACTCATAGACAAGTGAAAAAATAAATACTTAGTCATCATCATGCGAAAATTTGGAGTACAGATGAGAAAACCTAGTTGTGGAACCTTGTCTTCCTTCCAAACTGCAACTATCATGAATGAACTGCGGAGTAAAATGAGTAAGGACTTCTTCAAAAAGGTCCAAATTACGCAATAAATGACCTAAGACTTATATTTATAGATGAGCCTTCAAATGACCTTTCTTCCCTTCAAGACTTGACTTTAAAATCAATAGTTTTCATTGCGGAACGGCCCTGGAGCGCCGCACGTCCTATCTCGTCACAGACTTAGTGAAATTTCTAGCAATTTCAGCTCCGAATAGGGTCTAACACACCGCCTCCTTATCTTGCCAAAGTGTTTATCAAATTTCTCTAAGTTTGGACACCTCTAGCGCGGGCCCACTCATCTCGCCAAATTTATAAAGTGAAATTCTCTGAAGTTTGAGTCATAGCACCATACTGCGATTCTGGTTCTTTGAAGTTTGGGACTTGGTGCGGGGCACCAGCCATAGCACCAAACCCGTCATATCCTCAAATCTTCATTTCTTACATCATTTTGAGCCCATTTTGCTTAGTTCCCTACTCAAATCAACTCAAATTATTTGTTAGCACATAAAACATACACATACATGAATTTAAGCATAAATTGAGAATTATGAACTCAAAACATGATCACATATGGGTTAAAACATGGAAAATGGGAATAAAAATATGCCCAACATTATCTTGTGAAATGAAACCCCTCTCATACAGTAGATCCTTCATGACCTATTTGCTATACCGAAATTAGCACTAGTCATTAACAAAATGGATGTAGTCTTTGGTGCGAATGCTGCTGCTAGAAGAGACCATAATGATTAACATGCATTAATAGAAAGTATTAGAAGAGTAATCGAATGACTAGGAGAACTGGTATGAGAAAAAGGGAAAAATCAAAATTTGAGAAGGAGCTGCTCAGGCGAACCACTGCAGCGGACATATATTTGCCACATTGATTTCACCATAGAGAAGCAAGGCTCATTCTCGCGGTACCGCAACAACGGATAAGGTTCCACTGCAGTAGACATCGTCTTCTCTAAACCTCCGAAGCCCATCCACGGAGGTTGAAATTTCAACCTCCGGATTTCTCTAATGTAACAACAGATCAGGTAAGGGGAGGACTTGCCCAAGTTCTAGTAACTATCACCCGCCTTGATAGGGTGCGAATTCAATCTCGAAAGGCTCGAAGAAGTCTATCTACCACCCTATCCAACCTTCCTCATTTTTGACCCACGACCAAATGAAATCGGTTAGAAGCACCCTGAGAACAGTAGAGACCAAGTGGGAACGTACATATAAGTAGCATGCTTCGACAATCCAGCCTATGAATGTAAAAAAAAAATCTACCTTCTACACTCCAAGGGCTAGCAGAAAATAATGCATATAGGCATGAAACCACAAGAATAGTAGAATGAGTAAAGCCAATAGTCTTAGAGAAGGAGATTAACTTGAAAAATGAAGATTCTAGCTAGAGAGGTTGAGAGGATTTGGGGAATCTTGAAGATGAAAATGTGAAGAGTGAATTCAAAATGTCCAAATCTGCCTTTTACTAATGCCGCAATCCGCTGCGGTGGACCTATTTTCGCTGTGGCGGAATCGCTATAGCGGGAAAACCCTCACTATTGCAGTGGATAGTCAAAGCAGTAACTATTGGGATTCTATGATAGGACCTCACCATTTTGATAACAATCGGTCCAAGGCATCCGACAAAATTGATAATGCATAGGACATCCGAGTAGAGATAGGAATATCTGTAATACCAAAGGAGTGGTAACAACGTAAATTGATGTTTGGGTCTGGTTAAAACCTAGAAAAAAAATTATAGCTATGCTAGAATTACCAGCTATACGTGAAACATTTAGGAGCAAAACGTAGTAATGAGGTTCCAAGAATAATCGGCTTGGATTCCGGGAAATAGAAGTCAATAAGTACCGATGTTGACTAGCAGTGAGAGGAATCATGACAGTTGTTAAAACCCCACCTTGGTAACATTGCACTTTTTGGGGATGAACAGATTTTTAATTGGTATCTAATGTAACGACCCACCAACCATTATAGCATTCTGACCACATAAAAATGGGTGAATTTTAAATTTTAGGATTTTGATATAAATCTCTACGAGACTAAGGGCGCACATAGAGTAAATTCAAATGCTCTTAGTTGCAATCATTATGGTGGGTATAAATAAACAAAATGCGAAAGAAACTGGAATAATGACCGGTCACAATACTGCCGCAGCGAGATCGCTATAATGATAGTAATACCACTACAGCGGAGCCCAAATTAATGAGCAGGTCAAGCCGTAATTCTTGTAATGTGGTAAGTAACTGTTACTACTATTGTTTGGATATGAGATTAGATTTAGAATCATACATGTGATCATATTTTGTTGATGCGAATATGTTAGTTCTTGTTGTGTGATGATTTATTACTTGTTCTGCTACAATTTGCATCCCGAGATTGAGGGGCAAGTCAGTATCGAATGGATGTGTAACTGAGATGTCAGG
Source organism: Datura wrightii (assembly GCA_035772735.1). NCBI lineage: Eukaryota > Viridiplantae > Streptophyta > Magnoliopsida > Solanales > Solanaceae > Datura > Datura wrightii. The sequence continues at coordinate 103,755,660 of JASDFA010000008.1, forward strand.
TAATACGAAAGAGAAGTCATTGATATGATGGTAAATGAGAGGCCTAGGCCCAAGAGTAAGGAACTCAGGTGAACATGTTAATACAGTCGGATTCCAAATAAGGATTTGATACACGAGTGGCTCGTGCCCTATGTGAGCATTCGGGCGAGCGGTATGAGCGAGTACATAGACAAGTATAGCTAAAAGACCATATGCTGGGTGTATAAATAAGTACACAGACAAGTTTGATGAAATGTTTCATATGGCTGGGTGTACAGTACATGGATTTCTAGAGTCGCCTACAGGTCATGACTGAAAGGACAAGCATAAGACCCTCTGATATGTGTGTATAGTGATATGACGAAAGCGTATGCCAACATATCACCAATGGTGTGATTGTGAGACAGAGATTGTGCAGGTATGGTTGATATATATACGGCTGTAGATACATAAAGGTACAGGTATACAAGTGTGATACAGAATATAACACATGATTCGTGTTGGGGTGAGACACATGTTCGGAGCATCGTGTATGACAACATAGTCCAGGTATAATATCTTGTGGTATTGTCATGGTGTGAAGTCAGGTATGTGCAAGTACGTTAATATTTGAAAAGTTGATTCCTTGGCTGATGTTGATGATTTCTTATGTGTTCTTGAACCTGTTACTCTGTACTTGTGAATTGTATGTTGTTTTAAATAGTTGGTGGGTTACAAAAGATGGTATGATGGGTTTAAATGAAGGTGGTGAATTATTGGGGATAGTGAGTAGATTTATTATCTTTTGTACCTCACTAGGAAGAATCGAAAATCCTGTATATAATTAAATAAGTAGTAAATTATAATGGATAGACTTAGTTGACCATAGGAAAGTGGTAAAGGAGGTACATGTGTTACAAAATGGTATGGTGGAATAGAACTGAACTAGACTAGGAAAGATTTGACTACTAACCAAGCGGAATAGCGCTGCAGCGAGCACATTGCCATGGTAGCAGTCAAGGTATATGTTGCAACAGAACAATAGGAGACAACATGAAGGACTCTAATAATGAATAGGTTCATAGAAGTATTGCATAAACATTGATGAGGCTTAAGCACGAGAATGTAGTAGTTACATCTAGTGTGAGTTTTGGGAAGGAAGTAGTCGTTAGTTTTGTGACATTGAATGCATGTTGATTATTATGCTGTTGCTTTAACTAACACTAGTCGGCCTATGATGCCTATTGGTACATGTGGTGGTATTGATACTAACTTTCTATGCCTTTTTGGTGTAGGTTGCGGCAGGTTTAAAATTCTTTGAATGGCGTAGAGTATTCAACACCAACTTCTGTGTTCTTCTTCTCAGATGAAGCTGGGTCATTTTGTCTTGTCAAATATTCAAATAGAGCTCTTGTACCTGTTTAGACTAGATCTTGGGATAGTCATGTATGGGACATCTTGTAATTTTTCTTTGTTTGAAATTTTTATCAATTAATGAGAAATAATAAAAATGTTGAGACTAATTTCTTGTATATTAATACTAATGGTTGTAAGGATTCTCCTATTGAGTAGAGTCAATGTAGGTACCCAAACAATCTGTCCATTTGGGGCTGTGACAATTTATAATTTTTATATCTTCACAAATTTAAATAGAGTCTAATAATTTTGAGTTTAACTATATATAAATTCATTGAAATAGGATTATCATTCATTATTTTGAGTTTGCACTAACCTTTTAATTTTGTTGTATAGCTCACACACATATTTTAGTAATGCATATGTAATTTTATAAGCATTTTTTTAAAATTGACATGGGTTGCACGTGTGATGCACGTATGACGTATAAGATGTACATGTGAGACACATGATGCACACGTAATGTACAAGATACACGCGTGATACACAAGATACACAGGATGCATGCATAACATGTGCAAGAGCTAATCTTGTTCTATATATTTGAAACCTTTTATTAAAATTTGATTTTAGACCATCAATTTCATTAAGTCGCTCCAAGTTAAAGTGTGTGATTTGATCAGGAATTGGAGTAAGTGAAGAACAATTGAATTACCTATGGTAACCGTGTCATACGTTCCAATATCACCTCCAAAACTCTTCTTTCTCGATATTATGATTTTGTTCATTTTTTCTCCGATGAGAATGTTGTTCATTTGCCATCTTCAATTGAGATATATACAATGTAGGTTTTTTTTGACTTATTTGGATATAGTATTTTGCAATGTTGTTATTTGAAACTGCCAAACTGCAATTATTAATTTTTTATTATAAAATTTCTGACTGAGAAATGTGATGTGATCTTTAGATCCCTAGTGATTAACGCCAACTTTGCATGATCTTTGTATTTACATCGGGTCTTCTATTTTTGTATTTCATATAGAATAAGCAAACTAGGGGCATTACCTCAAATTCTATCCATCCTCTTGGATTTATCATCGGGTCCTCATAACTCTGCATAACTATAGTACTTGAGAACTTATCCAGTGACCGACCTAAATACATATTATATTATTCACGTCCGCAATTGTTAATCTTAATGTGTAATGTTTCAACATGAGTCATGTTGGTCCATTCTTGATATTCCTCTCTGGCAATGTGATGATAATGTATTGGCCAGACAATGACATGCGTGCTTCGATTAAGCAATTTTAGAGCATGCTAGCTGTATCGCCACAAATAAAGTCAATGATGCTCAAAATTTTATATTTTCACAAAGCTGCTTGCCAAGGTGTAAGTATAAGGTGTCTTGAAAACCGTCAAAATGACACCTATAGAAGGTGCACAAGCGATTTCCCTTAAAACTATTTGTTTATTCTTAGCTCTCGTCGTGTTCTGAAAAGTGATTTCTTATGCCATGAAGCCTGGTCCATTCACCCCTTAAAAGAGAAAAATAAATAACCGTAAAATCTATGATATTAGTATTATTTCATGCAACGCAATACTTAACAAAATAAGGGCATATTTTTTTTTTTGGTTAAAATCCGGATTGACCAACCCCAAGAAAGTAAAGCTTGTTGTAGGCCTAAAAAATTATGATTATTACATATATAATTATTATTTTTAATCTTATGTTTATATATTATAACCCAATTATTCTTTTATCAATCTAATTTTTTTCCTCTAAAAAGCTAATCTACCCCATCGATCTACCTAATTATTTTTCTTTCATTCATTTAATTAGTCAAACAATTTAATATATGAAACTACTCTTATTTATAATTGTTTTATCTTCCTAAGTTTAAATAATGTCTGACAATTTTGAGTTTATTTATATATAAAGTTATTGAAATAGGATCATCCTTCGTTATTTTGAGTTTGCACTAATTTTTTAATTTTGTTGTATAGCTCTACATATGTTTTAACAATACATATGTAATTTTTAAAAAGTTTTTACTAATTGACATCGGTCGCACGGAAGCACGCATGACACACATGATGCACGCGTGACACACAAGATGCACGCTGACGCATAGGATACATGCGTAATGCTGAACTAATTTTATTCTATATATTTTAAGCCTTTTATTAAGGTTGTTAACACTTAATTTTGATCTATCATGTCTAAAATTAATTCTTCAGACTTTGTAGATGTTAAATAGCATGAAATATATGTTTTACACATTTTTCTTAATTTTTACATAATTTATTGATAGTTGTCCTTATCCTGCAAATATGAGAGTTTTTATCAATTTATTGTCATTTCAATTAACTTCATTTTTGAATAATCATTATTTCTCTTTAGTTCAAATCACATTTTTTTCATAACATTAAATACATTTTTATACACCTTATTTACATGTTTTGTTATTATTTTTAGCATAATATTTTAATACGCAGAATTTGGAGGACTTACTTTTTAAAACACAAATTTAGGTAATCCCATAATATTAGGCACATGATTTTAGAGAACCCGTGGTATTTGACACATGATTTGAGAGAACTCATGGTATTAGGTACATGATTTTAAATAAAAGGTGATTCCATATATTTTTCTTTTTCTACACTAAAAGAGAAATTTTAGTGTAGAAAATAACTCGTTTCTCTCTTAAACTCCCTCTCCCCCACCATGACCAAAACCCATTCCCCTTCCCCAATTTTTCCTTTTTCTCCTTTCTTTTCTCTCTCTCCATCATCTTCCCCACAAACTACTACACCACCACAGTTCCTGCACCCCCTTTCTCCTCCAGCTAGCTTTGACAAAATAGAGCTCAGAGCAACCTCGTTTGGTCTCCTTCTGTCACGGCCTAACTATAAAGGCCGTGCGGGCACCTACTCAACTCTACTCGATAGAAGAACCCATTTATCCCTAGACAATAACATATCAATAAAATATAATCAGCTATGATTCATAAATCAAATAATTCTTTATTTACATCAGTTTTTACAACTCAATCAAGATAAACATAAAGAAACCTCCCAACTAACACAACTTTTCTCAAGATCTAGTCTAAACAGGTACAAGAACTCTACAACTAAGTATCGACAAATAATAGATACAACTTCATCAGCAGAAGAATGCAAAAGTTGTCGCTGAGGATTGCCAATCCAAGACGAACTTCATCCTGCCATAACCTACAATTAGTTCACATAACAGCAAAATAATTAATAAGCATTGACACAAAATAAAACTAATTCCCACTTCTTTGTTTCTCTAAAACTCACCATTTTTACAAATTACCATAACCAATTAAGTTCTAAAAATTCTCAAAATACAATTACTTGTATTATCATCTTGGCGCACTATAAGCCTACCATTATGTCTCTCCGTTTCTGCTGCAGCATACGTGCTACTGTTATCGCGGTCCTGTCGCCGCTGCGATATGTCCGCTGCAGCAGTAGTCACTACAAAGTAACCCTGAAACTCTGTCCTTCAATTCTCCTATCACGTCTTTCATTCATTAAGTGTTCTCTAACCAAATTTACCTAGCGATTCATCATCACAGTATTTCTCTTACGATCTTTCTAACGTATTATAATTTGTCCATACAAGTATTATTTATGACAGTCATGCCCTATCGTATAACACATAATAATAAGTGCGACATACATTCAACCTGCAAGCACATATATCACATCAATAATCTCAAGAATACCATCAAACAAATATCGTATATCATGCAAATCATACATTATATCTCACTTCAGAAAATCTACCACACATATATACCTATCATACATATCGTAATTATACTTCACCTCATTTCAATCAGACATCACAACGTCATCGTTTGAACAACACTAGAATATCATCACTTTCCTGGTGCCATCACCACCAATAACATAGGTGTCATGCCTTACCCAAAATCAATATGAACTCGATCATACCAAGGGTAATATGTCGGACACACACATCTGTCACATTACTGTACACACATGCTAGAGGGTCTTACTTTTACCATTTCGGTCATGACCTGTAGGGAACTCTAGAAATTCATGTATTTTACACCCGGCCGTATGAGTCCTTTATCATACCCATCAGTGTATTTATTTTGTACATCTAGCCACACGGTAATTTAACCATACCTGTCAATGCAATCTCTCATAATGCTCGCCTGGATGCTCATCTCAGGCATGAGCCTCTCATATCTAAAAACCTCAATTAGGATTCGATCACAGTAATCCAATACCATACAGAGTACCTCCTACGGTCCCAAGTCGTACCTATCTATACTGCACAATTCTTACTCTTTTTATTACATGACTTCTCGGACCACTAATACCATTTATCTAGAACCACATTCATACCCTTGAAACACACTCTTCATACATCATATCCATAGGTTCATTCACATAAAAATGAAGATAATAATACTGACAACTTTGCAGCTGAATTCATACATATATCACAATTGAGAAATTAACATAATGATGAGAAATACTGTTACCAATCTCCATACACACAAAGACTTACATGCCGCAGACTGTCAAACCACACATACATTTTCTACTTACTATATTTTATTTTATACTTTAAGAGGTTAAATACTAATTATTCCCTGAAGACCATGAAGAGTCGCGACCTAGCCTGCTCAGTAGATTGGGCTCTGTTGCAGCGTTATTACTACCGCTGTAGCAGTCGGCTACGCTGCAGCGGTACTGTGTTAAAAGTACTCCGACCAGTCCCCTTCAAGCCTTTTCTTATTGATCTTTTCATTGTGAATATGATGATTCACATTGTTAATACATCTCACCGTAAGATTCCACCGTATCCCACCTCGTATCACGTTAACCTAACACGACCGTCTGCCCTCCTCATTATCATCAAGTTAACACTAATTTATGTGAGTTCAACAATTTCAAGTATATAGCTTATGTGTTCAAACAATAAATTCATATAAATTCTATCATCTATTATCAATCAACATATTACCATTTATTCTCCTATAATTTCGCAAATTCGATTTCAATTTCCTAACTCAGGATCTTCAGCACATGCTACATGTTTCTTGTAAACCCCCTCCTAAATCACAAGTAATCACGGTTATCTTACTTTTTTTTAGTCAATCAAATCAGTTCTATTAAACACGAGGCTTAATGCATCACTCAAATTCACTCTTCTAATATTTTGGTGAAGCCGTATATTTCTACTATATTCTCTCCTTCAATTCCTCACATGCAAGACACACAATTTCACATTCCCACTTCTTTATTTCTAGTGTTAATTTATAACTATGTGTGAAGCGCATCAATAACATGCATGAATATGTTTAGCTAATTGTAGTCTATCACAAAAGTGAGTAACCCATAGTCTACCCGGGTGCCAAGCTATCACTCCAATCATCTTCATCTGTGGTTATCCCATTCTTGGTTTCCTCATGGAAGTTCCTAGCCGTGGATGTCAAATTCCCCCTTTGATCCTCTTGTTTTTCTCCAAAAAGTCTATTTTCTATTTTTAGACATTGTAAATAAGTCCTCTTCAAGGACTAGATTTTTAATATCCAAATCAGAACGGAATTGCGAATTTCTAGTTCGCGTTATCCGCTGCAGCGGTCATACCTTCCGCTGCAGCGACTTCGCTGTGGCAGAAAACGTCCCGCCATGGCGGACACAAGCTTCAGTCCATCGATCTCGACTATGCCCATTCGATTTTATTCTCCATATACCCGATTTATCACGAATTTCTAAAAATTTTAATTTGCCCAATTTTTATGGGGTTGAAATGCTATAACGGCCAGGGGGGTCATTACATTAGATACCAATTAAAAATTTGTTCATCCCTGAATGACACTATGATTTCGAGGTGTGGATAAATCACTACCGCAATTTTTCTCTTACTCCTAGTCAATGTCAAGACTCATTTAATTCCTTTGTTCTGGTCTCTGAGCCGCTTATTTTCGGGCCTTTGTACTATGCATCTTTCCTGATTTACAAGGATCGTTGATTAGTTTCTAGCGGGGTCTTAATTACTCGCCTAGGTTTTAACCTAGACCTAAATGTCAAGTCCCGTCATTACCCTTATTTCAGTGTTATGGGTATTTCCCTTTCTACTAGATCGTCCTCAATACCGATTCTTCCGATGTCTTGGATCAATTGATTTTCGAAAAGGTGAGGTTCGGCCAGAGAAGTTCAACAGTCACTGTTCTGATGGTCTGCTGCAGTGAGTGGAATCTCTGTTGCAGTGGTCTTGCCACAACAGAGATATGGTCCACTGCAGCAAACAATCGGGGTCAGTTTAAAGGCAGAATAAAGGGTTACTAAGTTCATTTTCCAACTTTTCCTATTCCCTTTACACAAATTCTCTCAACTTCCTCAGGTAAGAATTCAACATTTTTTTAGGTAATGCTCTACTCTTGTGATCCTAGGCTTCATTTGCTTCCTTTTCTCACGATATCAAGTCTATTACCATTGTGTTTGAGTAGTTTTGAAGTGGGGAGGGTGGGTTTTCCTTTTTGCCTATTAGGCTATAATCTCAAAGCATGCTCATAATTTTTACGTCTTTATGTGTTTCCTACTGTTCTCTATATGATCCTAATCGTTTTCATGGGATTGTAAGGCTGAAAATGAGATAGTTTAGTTTGGGTGCTGGTTTTGATCTTTTTGAGCCTTTCGGGATTGAAATTAGACCCTATTGAGGCGGGTAATAGTTGCTAGGGCTTGGGTAAGTCTCCCCCTTGCCCCATCTATTGTTATTTTGGAGGACTATGGAGTTTTAATTTCCAACCTCCATTGATAGGATCTGAAGCTTTGGGGAAGACGATGTCTGCTACAGCGAACCCTTTCTCATTGTGGCAGTATCGCCACAGTGACTATGTTTCCGCTAAAGCAAACCTATTATAGCGGATGCGAGACCGTTGTAGTGGTCTGTAGGATAGTGCCTAGGTTTCAAAAATAGTCTCTATTTTTCTTTTCTCCTTATCCCCCTTTGTTCACTTCTAACATTTTTCTTTCATTCTAGGTTTGCTATCATGGCCTCTTCCAGAAACAACATTCACATGGAGGACTAGATCCATTTCGTCAACGACCAATGTCAATTTTGGTACAATGAACAGGCCACGAAGGATTTGCTGTATGAGAGGGGTTTCTTCATGCAGGATGTGGAGGAAAAAGCCTTGGAGTTCTATACTGTCACGCCCCACCTTGGGGGGTATGACTGGCACCTGGTGCCCTACTAGGACTTGACCTGCTGAACTGTTAAGCCTGGGCGCATTTGGCGCCTGGCTGGCTCTAACTCAAATTTCTGGAAACAAAGGGCTATATAACGGCTGTAAATACAGCCCCCGGCCCATTGGCCTATAGCCTTCTGTACCTGTATTACAGCTGACCAGAAACATGTTACTTCAGGGGAACCTATGCGGGCCGACAAGGCCACCATGCTGTCTGGTTATCTGTAACTCAAACATAACATACTGAAAAGCTACGTGACCGGCAAGGTCACCACTACTAGCAAACTACGGCCCCACACGGCCATCACAAAAGAAAGAAGGAGTAAAGGCAACTATACAACTGCACGGCCTCACACGACCGGCTCATCTGACCACAGGGAATATATACAGACTGCAAGCCTCTAGGAAGAATAATAGAAATGATCGAGACAGGGCCCCGACCTACCCGTACTGTACAACAAAAGGAACTGAACTACACCTCTAGAAACTCAGTCTCCGGATGACAGGAGCTGAATACTCAACCGCTGATGGGGATCACGTGGTGTCACCTGCTCGGCTATGGGTACCTGCAGGCAAGTAATGCAGCGCCCCACTGGGCGTCAGTACCGCTGGTACTGAGTATGTAAAGCAACTGAAATAATATAGCTGAAAACAACATCTGAAAGCAATAATATGACTGATGAAGCTGAAGTAGAAGGAATAACTTGACTATCTGATAATGTAAACCTTACCTTCTCTCAATCTTTACTGGAAGGGATAAGAGTCGTACCTGGAACGTATCGTGCCACTGCTGATCTACTTGTAGCTAACATAACATGACATAACATGAACTAACATAACATAGCACACACAAACCTTACCCGGCCCCCATAAGCCGGGAGGTACAACCAGCACAGAATCTATACCCCTACCCCGGTCATCCCATCTCCTATAGTGGCTGTAAGCATCCTGCCGGTCCCAGGGTATGCACTTGGGCTCGCTGAGCCCCTGACTATAACTGCATCTGAGTCCGGAGGACTCCTGAATCTGCACCCGGGCGTATCCGCTCGACTGGGGTGTGTAAGGGTCGATCAAGGCACAAATCTGGGGAAAAACTGGCATCCCATCTTCGTCCCCTGGCGGGACGGCATGCCACTCCGTAGAGTGACGTATTCTCATCCTCTGGTGGACGAGTCGATACAGCTATTAACCCTGGGCGGTCATGGATGCTAGGTAATCCAACCCCAAACAATACAACGGTCTCAACTAGTAATACTGTATGTGTATCTCACATGCTGAGGCTAATGGGGGTAAAGTATCATATATACTACATGCTGGCTAATGATAGTAATCTGTACGTATTTAATACGTGCTGAGGCAGGTAAAGATATATGAATATGAATATAGTCTCCTGCCGGCTGTACTGGGCAAATGCTATATAAGATAATGTTTCTACTAAAAATTCTGTTGTTTACTAAGTTTCTGTATACACTATATGCTGGACCAGTGATAGAAATAAGTACATACTTAATACATGCTGAGGCTGGAAATACTATATATGTATGTACGAATATAATCTTTCTACTGAACTACGCTGTATACTGACTTTCTATAGTAACATGATTTACTACTCCTGACATACTTTCTGAACTTCATTTTAGCCTGCTATTCTATTTCTGAAGTGCTTTACGGATACTGTACTACTTCACGGGGTTTCAGCTGAACACAACAATATCTTAACATGGCATATTACATCACACACTGAATATACTGGGCAATCTCTAACGCTTGCGTTAGAATCTATATCATACTGATAGGTTTCATACACATTACAACCCAATGTTTTCTCACATCGTACCAATACTCATAATAACACAATACTCGACTTCTGAACATTCTACTGATCCGTAATTTATTACGCTATACTGATATTACTTAACTTACCGAAGGAAACTAACTTTACATACCTTCTCTTTGAATTATTCGTCCGTCGGACGAGGCTCGGCCGGTACTTCAACTATTTTCTCCCAACTGCATTCATAAATACGTCAATTAATACTAAATACAGCTTTATTGTAAAGAATGACGTTACTTTCGATATAGTTTATAGCCTAAACTTAGGCTTATCGAAAGACGGTCGAAAACTCGCTATTTTCCAGCGGCCCAGAAGGGAGAAGTATTCACTTCTCAGCTAGGAACACATAGACATTAATTTAGAGAAATTCTACTTACTTTAGTTCGGTGGCTCGCCGATTCGTCGGCCGTATTTCGCGAAACTAATTCCGTAGAAATGCTCTCTGCTGCTAAATACTCGGGTATCTGGGATTAATTTGAGTTTGGGCAGCGTTTGGCAGCGTAATCGGACGGAAATATATAATTTTCCTTCGTTTTCTCTATTTACTGCATGTTCTGGAATTGTTTTCAAGTAGTGAATGATTTTAAACCGAAGTGGGGGCTTATATACTTGGGCCTGAACCTGGGCAACGTGTCACGGAGCCATCGCGGAGGCCTCACCTCCGTGACACGCTGCCATCGCGGAGGGGCTCTGCCTCGGCTCCTCCCGCGATGGTTTCGACGGGTTTCTCATCCGATCTTTTCCCGGGCCTTTCCCTAGCACGTATGGCCTTCAAATATACTTAACCAACGTGCAAATAGGTCATCTAAGTGCCGGGAATTCTACGGGGTGTAACATTCTCCCCCCCTTAAGAACATTCGTCCTCGAATGTACACTATTATCTAGAGGACTACTTACTTTACTTTTTTGGAAAAATTTTGACAGAGTTTTCCCTGTAATACGGACTATCGCACAAACCTGAAACGCAGAAAAAGTCCAACACAGGCACTTCACACAATATTCTAAAATTCACTGGACAACTAAATACCACTTCTTCTTTATCATTTACAACATACAATCATAAGGTACTGTATAAGTAATGATACGGACATACCTGTCGTCTGACTATGCCTGGAATAGGTGAGGGTATCTGATTTTCATATCTTCTTCAGCCTCCCATGTCATTTCCTCCCGATTTCTGTTACTCCATAATACTTTGACAGACGCAACATCTTTAGTTCTCAGCCTGCGAATCTGTCTGTCTAAGATAGCTACGGGAACCTCTTCATAGGCTAACTCTTCTGTGACCTGAACATCCTGAACTGGAACTACTGTAGAAGGGTCCCCTATGAACTTCCTTAACATCGAAACATGGAATACTGGGTGAACAGATGCTAATTCTGGAGGCAAGTTTAACTCATGCTACGCGGCCTATTCTTCGCTGAATCTGATACGGCCCAATGAATCTTGGGCTAAGCTTGCCTTTCTTGCCAAACCTCATTACCCCTTTCATCGGGGACACTTTCAGATATACCCAGTCGTTTACTGAAAATTCTAGATTTATGCGCCGTCTATCTGCGTATGACTTCTGGCGGCTCTGAGCGGTCAGTAAACGTTCTCGGATAAGCTTTATCTTTTCCTCGGACTGCCGAACAATGTCTGGGCCAACTAATGCTGATTCTCCTGTTTCAAACCAGCCCACCGACGATCTACATTTTCGCCCGTACAATGCCTCGAAAGGCGCCATCTGAATAGCTGAATGGTAGCTGTTATTATAATCAAATTCAATTAACGAGAGATGTTCATCCCAGCTACCCCCAAAATCTAACACACACGCTCGTAGCATATCTTCGAGCGTCTGAATCGTACGTTCAGCCTGCCCGTCTGTCTGAGGATGAAATGCTGTGCTCAAATTAATCTGCGTCCCCAGACCTTTCTGAAACGACTGCCAGAACCTAGCTATAAACTGTGCCCCCCTGTCTGAAATGATAGATACCGGCACCCCATGCAATCTAACTATTTCTCTGATATATAATTCGGCATAATCCTCAGCTGAGAAGGTAGCCCTTACTGGCAGGAAATGAGCTGATTTTGTCAGCCTATCAACTATTACCCAAATGGAATCATTTCTGCGTCTAGTACGGGGTAACCCTGTTACAAAATCCATGTTTATTGCTTCCCATTTCCACGTAGGTACCGTTATCTCTTGAGTCAAACCACCCGGTTTCTGGTGCTCTGCTTTCACCTGCTGACAATTAGCACATCTAGATACAAATTCAGCTATCTCAGTTTTCATACCTGGCCACCAATAGATGTCTCTGATGTCGTGGTACATTTTCGTCGCCCCTGGGAGAAGGGAATAACGAGCGTAGTGTACCTCATGCATGATCTGCCCACGAAGTCCTGCGACATTCGGGACACAAAGGCGGCCCTTACAATGTAGCACATCATCCTCGGTTATCTGAAAATCTGGCTCCTTACCTTTCTGAACTCTATCTCTGAGCTGGACTAAATCGGGATCCTCATACTGTCGTTCTTTTACCTCTGTAACTAACGATGACACTGCAGTATTCTAAATTACTGCTTCATTATTTTCTGTTTCTATTACTCGAACGGCTAGATCAGCTAACTGATGAATTTCCTTGACTAACTTCCGTTTCTCAGGCCGTAAATACGCCAAACTCCCCATCGACTTACGGCTCAGGGCATCTGCTACAACATTAGCTTTTCCGGGGTGGTATAGAATATTCACATCATAGTCTTTCAACAACTCTAACCAGTGGCGTTGCCGCAGATTCAACTCCCTCTGGGTGAAAATGTACTGTAAGCTCTTATGATCTGTATAAATATCAACATGGACGCCGTACAGATAATGCCTCCACATCTTCAAGGCATGAATTACTACGGCCAATTCCAGGTCATGGGTAGGGTAATTCTTTTCTTGTTTTCTCAGCTGTCTGGAGGCATATGCAATTACTCTACCATGCTGCATCAACACACAACCCAATCCGACACCTGACGCTTCACAATAAACTGAATACCCTTCTGTGCCTTCCGGCAGTGCTAGTACTGGGGCATAGGTTAATCTGTCTTTCAGTTCCTGGAAACTCTGCTCGCATGCCTCCGTCCACTGGAACTTTGCTTCTTTCTGTGTCAATTTAGTTAAAGGTGCTGCAATGGTTGAGAATCCCTCAACGAACCTCCGATAGTATCCTGCCAACCCCAGAAAGCTACGAACTTCAGTTGGGGTGGTAGGCCTAGGCCATGACTTAACTGCTTCTATCTTCTGCTTATCTACCTTTATACCGGTGTCTGAGACAATATGCCCTAAAATGGCCACTGAGTTAAGCCAGAATTCACACTTCGAAAACTTTGCGTACAACTGGCGGTCTCTGAGAATCTGGAGCACTGTCCGCAAATGAGTCTGGTGATCTGCTTCAGAGCGAGAATACACCAGAATATCATCAATGAATACTATCACGAACAAGTCCAGGAAAGGTCTGAAAATACTGTTCATCAGGTCCATAAAGACTGCTGGGGCGTTCGTTAGCCCGAAGGACATAACCAGAAATTCAAAATGCCCATATCGGGTCCTGAATGCTGTCTTAGGAATATTTCTTTCACGTACTCGGACCTGGTGATATCCGAACCGCAAGTCAATCTTAGAAAAGTATCTGGTTCCCTGCAACTGATCAAATAAGTCATCAATTCTGGGGAGCGGATACTTGTTCTTTACTGTAACTTTGTTTAGCTGCCGATAATCTATGCACATTCGGAGCGAGCCATCTTTCTTTCTCACAAACAAGACTGGCGCACCCCATGGGGAAGTACTCGGCCTGATGAAACCTCTATCTAACAAGTCTTTCAACTGCTCCTTTAATTCTCTGAGTTCTGCAGGAGCCATACGATAAGGAGGTATTGATATTGGCTGAGTGCCTGGTAGCAAGTCAATAGCAAAGTCTATTTCCCTTTCTGGGGGAATACCAGGTAACTCATCAGGAAATACATCTGGGAATTCATTTACCACTGGGACAGACTGGAGTGTCGGAGATTCTGCTTGGACATCCTGAACTCTGACAAGATGGTAAATACACCCCTTAGATATCAACTTTCTCGCCTGAAGGTAGGAAATAAACCTACCTTTTGGCGTCACGGTGCTGCCCTTCCACTCCCGTACTGCTTCCCCCGGGAAGTGGAATCGGACCGTTTTGGTCCAACATTCAACATTGTCAAAGCATGGCACTAACCAGTCCATACCCATTATGGCATCGAAGTCTATCATTTCTAACTCGACCAGATCTACTGTGGTCTGACGGTCAACAATCTCTACTGTACACCCACGGTAGATTCGGCTAGCTGTGATAGAGTCACCGACGGGCGTAGATACTAAGAAGGGCTGCCGTAATGATTCTGGTACAATACTAAACTTCCGTGCCACAAATGGAGTAATATAGGACAAAGTAGACCCTGGATCAATTAACACATAAGCAGGGTGTGAGCAGATAGTTAGCATACCTGTCACAACATCAGGCGACGCTTCTGAATCTTGCCTCCCTGGTAAGGCATATGCGCGGCTTGGGCCCGCACCTGTACTGGAGGCCCCTGATCTGCCCCGACCCCTGCCTGCTGAAACTGAGGGCCTGCGCCCAGTCGAAGAGGCTGTAGCTCGTGATCCTGTTGATGCCCTATCCTGTCTATCCCGGTCCTCTCGACCTCTGGCTGGGCAATCTTTCATCAAATGGCCTTCTTGGCCACAATTATAACATGCGGTGGAGCCATATCTGCATGCTCCAGGATGGCGTCGACTGCATATAGGGCAAAGTGGTAGGGTATACCTGCTCTGCTCTGCCCTCCTCTGTGATGGGGAATCTGCCATCTGCGAGCCTCTACCAGTCCCTGACTGCCCCCTGCGGCTGGATCTACCCCCCTGTGACTGTGGCGGAGGCGGGGGCCTGGGCGGCCTGTCTGACATTCGGGGCCTGGGTCCTCCCCGGGCCTCTCCCTGTAATTCAACTGGCCTGTCCCAATGACGCTGTTCCTGATTAACCCTTCTGACCTCTCGTTGCCGCTGTCTGATGCCCTCAATATTCTGAGCAAATGCCTGAATGCAAGCAATATCCATGTCCTCTCGCAGTGTGGCTGTAGTGCAAATCTCAACATATTCTAGATTCAAGCCCGTAATGAAGCGATGCACTCTGGATGCCATGGTATCAACGAAGGCCGGTGCATATCGGGCTAAGGAATCAAACTGCAAAGAATATTCCCGAACACTCATGGCCCCCTGTTCTAGATGTAAGAACTAGTCTACCCGGGCCTGTCGAATCTCCCGCGGCAAATAATGATCCAGAAAGGCTCCTGAAAAGCTGGACCAGGTGGGAGGGGAAACATCTCTCCCTCGGGACCTCTCCCAGCTTTCGTACCATAACACCGCAATATCCCGTAACCGGAATGCGGCCAACTCAACTGACTCGGTAGACGTGGCATGCATAACCCTGAAGATTCTCTGCATCTGATTCAGAAAATCTTGGGGGTCCTCTGTTCGGTCCGTGCCTGTGAACTGTGGGGGATTCAGGGCTAAAAACTCTCGGACCCTCGAACTACCGGGCCCTCCTGATGATTCTGCAACTGTAGATGGCATTGGCTGACGCTGAGCAGCCATCATCAGTGCTAACAGAACTACAACACTCCTAACCTCCTGGTCAGAAGGAGTCAATATAGGGGCTGCTAAAGGTAATGTCGCCCCAAGTGGCTCCTGACGTGGTGGAGACTGCTGAGGAGGCTGGGATGATGCCTCTGTAGTGCCCTCTGATCGGGCTGTCTCCAAATGAGGGGGAGGCATCCTGCTGGTGCCTTCTCCTGCTGCAATGTCTAAGTTCCGACCTGTAATAGGGTGGTGCTGGTCTGACATTATCTGTAACCAAAGAATATGGTAAGATTTTAGGGAATCAACCCTATACTATACCGCTCTATAGCACGACTGAATCGGAATAAAAGACAACCATCCTATCATGCCTTGCAGCCTCCTACCCATAGTATGTGGTGCACAACACATCCATGGACAGGACTCTACTTAGCACGGCTTGCAGACTCCCTGGGATACGACCTGCTCTGATACCAAGTTTGTCACGCCCCACCTTGGGGGGTATGACTGGCACCTGGTGCCCTACTAGGACCTGACCTGCTGAACTGTTAAGCCTGGGCGCATCTGGCGCCTGGCTGGCTCTAACTCAAATTTCTGGAAGCAAAGGGCTATATAACGGTTGTAAATACAGCCCCCGGCCCATTGGCCTATAGCCTTCTGTACCTGTATTACAGCTGACCAGAAATATGTTACTTCAGGGGAACCTATGCGGGCCGACAAGGCCACCATGCTGTCTGGTTATCTGTAACTCAAACATAACATACTGAAAAGCTACGTGACCGGCAAGGTCACCACTACTAGCAAACTACGGCCCCACACGGCCATCACAAAAGAAAGAAGGAGTAAAGGCAACTATACAACTGCACGGCCTCACACGACCGGCTCATCTGACCACAGGGAATATATACAGACTGCAAGCCTCTAGGAAGAATAATAGAAATGATCGAGACAGGGCCCCGACCTACCCGTACTGTACAACAAAAGGAACTGAACTACACCTCTAGAAACTCAGTCTCCGGATGACAGGAACTGAATACTCAACCGCTGATGGGGATCACGTGGTGTCACCTGCTCGGCTATGGGTACCTGCAGGCAAGTAATGCAGCGCCCCACTGGGCGTCAGTACCGCTGGTACTGAGTATGTAAAGCAACTGAAATAATATAGCTGAAAACAACATCTGAAAGCAATAATATGACTGATGAAGCTGAAGTAGAAGGAATAACTTGACTATCTGATAATGTAAACCTTACCTTCTCTCAATCTTTACTGGAAGGGATAAGAGTCGTACCTGGAACGTATCGTGCCACTGCTGATCTACTTGTAGCTAACATAACATGACATAACATGAACTAACATAACATAGCACACACAAACCTTACTCGGCCCCCATAAGCCGGGAGGTACAACCAGCACAAAACCTATACCCCTACCCCGGTCATTCCATTATCTATAGTGGCTGTAAGCATCCTGCCGGTCCCAGGGTATGCACTTGGGCTTGCTAAGCCCCTGACTATAACTGCATCTGAGTCCGGAGGACTCCTGAATCTGCACCCGGGCGTATCCGCTCGACTGGGGTGTGTAAGGGCCGATCAAGGCACAAATCTGGGGAAAAACTAGCATCCCATCTTCGTCCCCTGGCGGGACGGCATGCCACTCCGTAGAGTGACGTATCCTCATCCTCTGGTGGATGAGTCGATACAGCTATTAACCCTGGGCGGTCATGGATGCTAGGTAATCCAACCCCAAACAATACAACGGTCTCAACTAGTAATACTGTTTGTGTATGTCACATGCTGAGGCTAATGGGGGTAAAGTATCATATATACTACATGCTGGCTAATGATAGTAATCTATACGTATTTAATACATGCTGAGGCAGGTAAAGATATATGAATATGAATATAGTCTCCTGCCGACTGTACTGGGCAAATGCTATATAAGATAATGTTTCTACTAAAAATTCTGTTGTTTACTAAGTTTCTGTATACACTATATGCTGGACCAGTGATAGAAATAAGTACATACTTAATACATGCTGAGGCTGGAAATACTATATATGTATGTACGAATATAATCTTTCTACTGAACTACGCTGTATACTGACTTTCTATAGTAACATGATTTACTACTCCTGACATACTTTCTGAACTTCATTTTAGCCTGCTATTCTATTTCTGAAGTGCTTTACGGATACTGTACTACTTCACGGGGTTTCAGCTGAACACAACAATATCTTAACATGGCATATTACATCACACACTGAATATACTGGGCAATCTCTAACGCTTGCGTTAGAATCTATATCATACTGATAGGTTTCATACACATTACAACCCAATGTTTTCTCACATCGTACCAATACTCATAATAACGCAATACTCGACTTCTGAACATTCTACTGATCCGTAATTTATTACGCTATACTGATATTACTTAACTTGCCGAAGGAAACTAACTTTACATACCTTCTATTTGAATTATTCGTCCGTCGGACGAGGCTCGGCCGGTACTTCAACTATTTTCTCCCAACTGCATTCATAAATACGTCAATTAATACTAAATACAGCTTTATTGTAAAGAACGACATTACTTTCGATATAGTTTATAGCCTAAACTTAGGCTTATCGAAAGACGGTCGAAAACTCGCTATTTTCCAGCGGCCCAGAAGGGAGAAGAATTCACTTCTCAGCTACGAACACATAGACATTAATTTAGAGCAATTCTACTTACTTTAGTTTGGTGGCTCGCCGATTCGTCGGCCGTATTTCGCGAAACTAATTCCGTAGAAATGCTCTCTGCTGCTAAATACTCGGGTATCTGGGATTAATTTGAGTTTGGGCAGCGTTTGGCAGCGTAATCGGACGGAAATATATAATTTTCCTTCGTTTTTCTCTGTTTACTGCGTGTTCTGGAATTGTTTTCAAGTAGTGAATGATTTTAAACCGAAGTGGGGGCTTATATACTTGGGCCTGAACCTGGGCAACGTGTCACGGAGCCATCGCGGAGGCCTCACCTCCGTGACACGCTGCCATCGCGGAGGGGCTCTGCCTCGGCTCCTCCCGCGATGGTTTCGACGGGTTTCTCGTCCGATCTTTTCCCGGGCCTTTCCCTAGCACGTATGGCCTTCAAATATACTTAACCAACGTGCGAATAGGTCATCTAAGTGCCGGGAATTCTACGGGGTGTAACATATACTCTCCTCCAGGAGATCTGGTGGGGCCCTTTGATGGAGGATCCGGGCAAGGCCAATAAGGCTGTTCGGGAGTTTTATGCTAACCTCCCCACCATCACCTGGAGTCGGGATGAGCCACTGGCCTACATCAGAGGCATGCTGATTATACTGATCCCTGCTGCTATCAATGATGCCTTGGATTTGTCAACCCCCCCCCAGGCTGAGCTGAAGAACCGTGATGTGCCGGGGAACTGGCAGTAGCTAGTGAGTACTTTGGTGGTGGAAGAGCGGAGGGCTACCACCAATTGGGTAATTACCAGGATGGGCATTCAGAGCACCCACTTTATAGTGTAGGATAGAAGGTGGCTCAATCTAGTGTCTCGGAGGATCCATCTATCCTCTAATGTCAAGACGTGACTTACCCTCGGGCTTTGGTGGTGGCCGTTATTTTGAGTAGGGTGAGGGTCAATGAAGGGGCCCAAATCATGAGGAGTTGAGGTATTTTCACACAAAGACTATCACTAGCTTACCATTTCCTTCTCTCATTACTAGGCTATGCAAGCGGGCTGGCGCATATCTGGAGTACCGGGATATCATTGTGGATTGTGACAGGCCCTTTGATCCCTAGAGGGTGAAGGGGACTCTAGGGAAAGGCAGAAAGAAGAGGGCATCTGCATCAGCTGTGGGCGAGGGCGGAGATGACACTTCTAGACCCTCGGGGCCGTTCTAGAGGTTAGAGGACCAAATGGTGGACATGTGTGAGCTCCTCAGAGGTTTTCTCAGACCTTCTCCCCCCAACAGGCCTTCTGCCAGCTGACCTTTCACCAGCCAACCCTCCGGTGCAACTGCCACTAATTTGGAAGAGATGCAGGGTGATTGCTGCCTTGACCCAGGCCATGTTGAGCTCCGGGTGGATCTAGAGAAGGAGAGGAGGAAGAGGCGCTTCCATGATCAAATTGATTGTACGCATGTGTCACGCCCTGAGTCTACACCCTGGACGGGACACGGTACTTGGAGTCACGAGTAACGCCAAGTCAACCCCTGGTCTATCATACACTGGTATACTGAGTAAAACACACATAGTGGAAGCTCAAAATAATAATATAAAGCATTTATGAGAAAATTTAAAACTGAATCATGAACATCAAAATAGTTTGAAAAACACTGTTAGTCTGAAAAACCAAGTCTATTTCTGAAAGCCATCTAACTGATGAGTTGCTAGGACAAGTCCCCAGATAACTTTAAGTCTAACTGAATGTAACAAACATAACTGAAAAAAAGAAATAATGTCCTTGAAAGATGAGGACTCACTCTTCTGCTACTGAGAGAGAGATTTGAACGAAGTCGGCTAACGACGCTGGGTCTGAGAACCTGCGGCTGTATCATGAAACGATATAGCATAAAAGTATACGTCAGTACTTTAAATGTACTAAGTAAGTAGGAGAAAACACAGTTGAATATAAAAGATTGAACTGAAAATGACGTGCAATGACCAACTAATATACTAAGCTGAATAACTATAATAAACTGAGATGGTCAAGATGATACTATCTAATGGTCAAAGACATGCCCTAAGTCTGAAAGTTCTGAGTCTGAGATACTGACCTGAGCAGAACTGATCTAAACTGATAGAGCTGAAACTGAACTGAACTGCTTATTTTGAGACTGGACTGAGCTTACTAGTGGGAGAGTCTATAACCGACATGTAACCATATGAGCTAAACGTGGAGTCCGATGTATACGATCCCACCGGTAGGACCCAATATACCTTGCTAGGGTATAGAGACATGAATAGGGTGATCATAAAAGTCTGGGTCCAATCAGACCGACAAATACTGTAACCTATGTTGGCAACGTAGTTCTGGGAAGTTGGTTGCACTGGAACCCCGATCCGCTCGATGCTAAGTCCTGCTCCTACTAGAATATTTAAACTAAATACCAAGCTGATAGCTCAAAATTGGGGTCCAAGACTAGTCAGGGATATATAGCTGAAGGTACCCTGAGAGTCTTATCGGACTAGATTTTGAAACTAGGTTCTAGACTGGTCAGAGCTGCTTATCTAGAAGCATCATAACTGTCTAAGAACAAACTGTTATCTTACTAGGGTCCTAGGACTAGTCAGAGCTATCTGTCTAAGTGTTATGACCATTTTGTGGACCAATACACTGAGTTTTGGATCTGATTCTGATAACTGGGAGGTGATACTGACACTTCGGGAATTTTTGTAGTCAAACTGATCAGTTGACATTATTCTAGTCAACCCGGAGATTGCTAGAAAAAAATTGACTAAGACTAAGCTGACATTTTTGAGTATTTGAACTTTCTGACTAAAATTGTCTAACATATATTTGACCGAGTTTCTCACACATACAACTATTAAAGAAACCCCTAACTCTGAAAGATTCAAGAAATTTCAAGAATTCAATACTTATGCAGGATTTTAGTTTCTGTTTTCAAGAGTTAGGGATAAAATTCACATTCAATGGAATAAACATCATTCTAATTACAAATTGGTGGAAAATATCAAAAATTAGCATAGAATAATTTTCCTCAAGAATTAAACAAGGTCTAATAGAAAAATTCTTCACAATTGAAAATTCAGGGCTAGAACTGATAGTGAATTAAGAAAGAGTTTTAGGGGACACAAGAAAAGAGAAATCCCCTTGTTGAATTCCCACATACCTGGTGATGGAAATCCCTAAGAAGATTCCTTGAAAAATGTGAAGAATCGTCCTTCCTAAATTCTGTTCTTAGTTTTTTCTGAGAGAAACTTTGCGCCTAACTGTAGAGAGATGGAGAATAATGAGAGAAGCAATCGACTTTCCCCCTCTAAAACCCCTAATTAGATCCAAAATGACTTAATTTAGGGACTAAGTAGGTAGGAGATTACAAAAATATCCCTGGGCTAAAATCTAAAATCTAGTCGGCGGGGTCCCAATGGGTCACTCAACAAGTCGTTGGTTGAGACCACGACTTGTTGGGACCTCTCATTGGATCTATTGCCTGAAGGTCGCTGAAGTCACCATGAGGGACATAATGTCTCATCCCTCATACACACGACTCGTTACACGACCCGTGAAGTGCACTGGTCATCTGGCCACCTGGGTTCATCATGGACAATCCAACGACTCGTTGAGGGTGACCATGACTCGGGTCACCATCTGTCAGGTACACTGTCTCAAACTTAGAAAACTCTTATACAACTAGTAACGACTCACCTCACGGCTCATGGTGATTGACCACGAACTGTTTTTGTCCTTCCGTCAAGTACACTATCTCCTTTTCTCATCCCACCAATTTTCATTTCCCAAGACTGACCTAACGAACTGCTGGGACTGACAATGACTCGTGGGGTCGTCCGTGGGGTACCCTTCACCCATTTCTCAATCACCCTTCCCACGACTGTCCTAATGAGTCGTTAGATCTCATAACAACTCGTTAGGTGAGTCATTTTGAGGCATTTTTGCAGATTTCCAATTTTCTTTGTTTTGAGTCCTGGATCGAGTCTTTGGGTTTTCGGGGCATTAC
Source organism: Datura wrightii (assembly GCA_035772735.1). NCBI lineage: Eukaryota > Viridiplantae > Streptophyta > Magnoliopsida > Solanales > Solanaceae > Datura > Datura wrightii. Next base: position 103,778,394 of record JASDFA010000008.1, read on the forward strand.
AACATGTGAAAGAGAATCAAGAAATTTTGAAGACCCTCACTCCCAGTGCTAGGACACCTCAGGCGATCTGACATGATCTTCCTGAGTTCTCCTTCCTCAGTGGGTTCGAGGAGGGAGCGGATGATGAGGCTGGCAGTGGAAGTGACAAGGCCTCCAGCTAGATGGGTCACCAATGTTTCCCTCCCCCTGTCCCCTACATATCAAGTTTTTGCTATTGTTTTGGGCAGCTCCCATTTGGAGCTTGTAAGACAATTCTATTTCCTGCTTTTGGATGTTGGTACTTGTTCCCCCCTGGTTTGTGGATGCCCGTTTGGCATCTTAAGGCTTCCGCTATGTTGGCTCTTTATTATCTATCACTGTGATTTTACTATACTCTCATTGCTCGAATTGTTTTGTTTCTTGATACTTGTGGTTGCCATTTTAGAGTAGGAAATGCGGCATTCTGCCTAAACACGTCCTCGCTCCACTGCCACAGTGGGTTCATGAAAGCGATAATTCTTTCATTATAGTGAGTCTGCTACAGCGACCCAGCCTTTGCTACAGTGAAACTTGCTAAGTAGAACAAGAATTATACAACACGATTTCCTTTATCATTAATCCGATCCACCAATCTTATCACGTATTTTTATTAATCACACTTAAGCAGATACCAATTAGGCCTGTTGAGATACCAATTGGAGTCTTCCAGATACCAATTGGACTCAACTCGGTCGATCAACACAACTGGACGACATGATAGGAAAGAAATAAGTGGGACTTCCTACATGTCTTATAGCTTCCTGAAGATTAGATGTGGACGTCTACACACCAATCCACAGGAGTATACTCGACATTGCTCTTGTACTCATAGACCAATAACCTAGACTCTCTGATACCAACTTGTCATGACCCAATAATAAAGGCCATGTGGGAACCTACTAATCTCTACTTGATATGAGAGCTCCTTTTTTCCTAGACAACAACATATCAATAAAACATAATCATCTATGATTCATAAATTAAAATTTTCTTTATTTACATCAATGTTTACAACTCAATCAAGATAAACATAAATAAACCTCCCAACTAACACAACTCTTTCCAAGATCTAGTCTAAACAGGTACAGGAGCTCTACAATTGAGTACCGACAAATAAAAGACACAACTTCATCCGGGGGGAGAATGCAGAAGTTGTCGCTGAGTGACTGCCAATCCAAGACGAACTTCATCCTTCCATGACCTACACCAAAAAGGCGTAGCAAGAGTAGTATCAGGACACCACACGTATTGGTAGGGCCAACTACAATTAGTTCACATAACAACACAATAATTAATAAGCATTGACACAAAATAAAACTAATTCCCACTTTTTTGTTACTCTAAAACTCACAATTTTTATAAATTACCATGACCAATTAAGTCCTAAAAATTCTCAAAATATAATTACTCATATTATCATTTCGACGCACTATTAGCCTACCATTATGTCTCTCTGTTTCTGCTGCAGCATGTCCGCTGCAGCGATAGTCACTACATAGTAACCTTGGAACTTAGTCCTTTCAATTCTCCTATCACGTCTTTCATTCATTAAGTGTTTTCTAGCCAAATTTACCTAGTAATTCATCATCACTATAATTTTCTCACGAGCTTTCTAACGTATTATAATTTGTCCATACAATTACCATTTATGAAAGTCATGCCCTCTCGTATAACTCATAACAATAAGTGTAATACACATTCAACCTGCATGCACATATATCATGTCAATTATCTCAAGAATGCCATAAAACAAGTATCGTATATCATGCAAATCATACATTATATCTCAATTCAGAAAATCTACCATGCACACATACCTGTCATACATATAATTATACCTCACCTCATTCTGGTCTCACATCACAACGTACATCCTTTTAATTACACAAGTATATCGTCACATTCCCAGTGCCATCACCACTAACAACATAGGTGTCATGCCTTACCCAAAATCAATTTGAACTTGATCATACCAGCGGTAATGTGCAGGGCACACGCATCTGTCACATCACTGTATACACATGCCAGAGGGTCTTAACTTAGCCATTCCTGTCATGACCTGTAGGAGACTCTAGAAATGTATGTATTGTACACTCGACCATATGAGTTCTTTATCATACCCGTCAGTGTATTCATTTTGTACATCCATCCGTATGGTGATTTAACCATACCTGTCAATGCACTCTCTTGTAACGCTCACCCGAATTCTCACCTCGGGCACGAGCCTCTCATATCTAGAAACCTCAGTCAGGATTCGATCACGCTGATCCATTACCATATAGAGTACCTCCTCCCAGCCCTAGGCTGTACCTCTCTCATCGATGCTACACAATTCTTCCTCTCTTTATTGAATAACATCTTGGACCATTAATACCATTTTTCCAGAACCACAATTCACACCCTTAAGAACACATTTATCACACATCATATCCATAAGTTCATTCACATAAAAATGCAGATAATAACACTTATAGCTTTGCAGCCGAATTCATACATAGATCACAGTTGAGAAATTAACATAATGATGAGAAATATCGTTACTAATCTCCATATACACAGAAAGACTTACATGCCGCAGACTTTCAAAACCACACATGCATTTTCTACTTACCGTCTTCTATTTTATACTTTAAGAGGTTAATTACTAATTATTCCCTATAGATCATGAAGAGTAGTGACCTGGCTCGCTCGGTAGATTGGGCTCTGCTGCAGCATTGCCATTCTCACTGCAACAATATTGTGTTAGCAGTATTCTGACCAGTCCCTTTCTAGCCTTTTGTTATAGAATTTCTCATTATGAATATTGTGATTCACATCGTTAGTACATCTCACCATAAGATCTCATCGTATCAGACCTCGTATCACATTAACCCAACACGGCCGCACCCTCCTTGTTATCATCAAGTTAACACCAATTTGCATGAGTTCAACAATTTCAAAGATATAGCTTATGTTTTCAAACAAGAAATTCATCATCAATTCTATCATCTATAATTAATCAGCAGATTACCATTTATTCTCCTACAATTTCGCAAATTTGATATCAGTTTCCTAAATTAGGATCTTCGGCATATGCTACGTATTTGTCGTAAACCCCCATTCCAAATCACATAGTAATTACAGTTATCTTGCTCATTTTTAGTCAATCAAATCAGTTCTATTAAAAACAGGGCTTACAGGCATCACTCAAATTTACTCCCCTAATCTTCTGGTGAAGTCATTATATCTACACTACATTCTCTCCTTCAATTCCTCACATGCAAGACACATAATTTCACGTTTCCACTTTTTAATTTCTAGTGTTAATTTATACATACGTGTAAAGAGCATCAATTAAATGCACATATATGTTTAGCTAATCGTAGTCTATCACAAGATTGAGTAATCCATAGCCTACTTGGGGCCCAAGCTATCATCCCGATCGACTTCATCTACGGTTATCCTACTCTTGACTCCCTCACGGAAGTTCCTAGCCATGGATGTCAAATTCCCCCTTGAATCCTCTTGTTTTCCTCCAAAAAGTCTATTTTATGTTTTAAAACGTTTTTAATATGTCCTCCTCAAGGACTAGGTTTTTAATATCCAAATTAGAATAGAATTGCGATTTTGTGGTCCGCGTCATCCGCTGCAGTAGCTCCGCTGTGGCGGAAAACGTCCTGCCGTGGTGGACACCTTCTTGGGTCCACCGGTCTCGATATGCCTGTTCAATTTTATTTTCCGTGTGCCCTTCATTTGTGGGAGATTTATCGTGAATTTCTAAATATTTTATTCACACAGGTTTTATGGGGTGGGAATGCTATAACAATTGGGTGGGTCGTTACAACTTCACTACCCTAGTGAACTAAGTAGCCAATGATGCTCTATAAAGGACATACCTATTTCCCCTCTTTCACGTTTGTTTACTTTATTTCAAGTAGAAAACTCTGTCTCTACTGAAACTCTGACCATAAGTCATCATGGCTTAAACATGAGGAACCAGCTAACCGCTTAGTCACTCCCCCTTCACTGTAACACCAGAAAATGGACGGATCTGGCCAGAACATGTCCAAAGCTGGTAGAATCTAGTCCGTCACCATATACGAACCACTATTCTATTCTCCTTTTTCCCTTCTTCATCACTGCTAGTGTCATATCTATGTTCATCCGAGCACCGATCAGCCTCCAGTCTCTGTTCTCTGTTGTCATGGATGAAAATGACTTTTTGCTTTTTCTTAATTAAATTTATTTATGTTTTTCAATGTCCCTTTTACCTATATTTCATTTTTTATTTGCATTTGTTTTGATCATTTTTGTTCAGGTATCATCATATCACCGCTGTTGAAAGTTACCATTTTATTTGTATCTGTATATCCCAGTTGGTATTGAGTTTTGAAATTATATCATTGTCATCATGTTTCTAAAGTTGTAAATATTAGATATGTGCTCTGTTGCATTGATATTTCCTTTGGCGGCTGATTTTGGTGTAAATTTGATCTTGTTTTGGTACCTCATTATTACCATTGTATTGTTGGCTAGTTTTGGGCTGTTTTTAGACATCTTTGTTCTTTTAATATATATTTTTTAATATTTTGACTAATGGTAAATGAAATAAAATAAATTTATTGGTGAAGAAATTTTTGTCAATTTTCAAGGCCTCCTATGTAAATAAGATAGGTTTCTTTGTCTATTATTTTTAATTTTTTTTGATAAATATTTATTCATCACTGGTATTTTTATCAAGGGTTTATACAGGTACCAGACGGTTCTTTTCAAAGAGGACACTCGGAAGAAATTTGAATATTTTTTTGGCTTTTTAAATTTATACATTATTTTTATCAGTAGGCAAACATTAGGCCGCCTTTCATGCTTCACTTTATTTTATTCTTTTGTATATATTTTTGATATTGTACATATTTATATTTGAAAAAAAAGAAGATATTTATACTCCTAAAAAATGAGTACAGTCGGGAACCACATATATAGATTCTAAAGGTTTTCTAACATCTTCCCTTCAAAATAATTTTGTAACGATCCATCTAGTTGTTGTAGTTGGCCATACTACCCTGTTACAGTCCCGTAGTAAAAAAATTGAGCTAATAAAAACTCAAAGATGGGGAGATTTAAAAACTGAAACTTATGTGTAATCATGATGAATGGTGTGGTATTGTGTTCTGTTACAGGGTAACTGTTATACCCCGTAAGATTTCCGACACCTAGATGGCCTATTCGCACGGTGGTTAAGCATATTTGAAAGCCATATGTGCTAGAGAAAGGCCCGGGAAAGGATCGGACGGATAACCTATCGAACCATCGCGGAAGGAGCCGAAGCATAGCCCCTCCGCGATGGCAACGTGTCACAGAGGTGGAGCCTCCGCGTTGGCTCCGTGACACGTTGGGCCTGTCCAGGCCGAAGTATATAAAGCCCCCACTTCGGTTTGTGAGGTTATATTCCTCATCTAATTTCCAGAAAACGCAGAGAAACAGAGAGAGACGAAGAGGGGTAATATATTATCATTCGATTACGCTGCAAAACGCAGTCTAAACTCAAATTAACCTCAGGTACCGAGGTATTTAGCAGTAGGGAGCATTCCTACGGATTTAGTTTCGCGAAATTCGGCCGACAAATCGTCGAGCTACCGGACTAAGGTATGTGGAATTGCTCCAAACTAGTGTCTATGTGTTCCTAGCTGTGAAGTGAATACTTCTCCCTTCCGGACTTCTGAAAAATAGCAAGCTTTCGACCGTCTTTCGATAGGCCTAAGTTTAGGCTATAATTATATCGAAAGTGACATCGTCTTTCATAATAGTGCTGTATTTAGTGCTAATTGACATATTTACGAATGCAGTTGGGAGAAATAGTAAAAATACTGACCGAGCTACGCCAGTTAGTAGGGAAATGAGAAGCGAAGGTATGTAAAACTAGTTTCCTCGGCAAGTTAGTAGTCTCGATATAGTAAAATGGTTCAGAGGCCAGTAGAATGTGTCAGAAGTTGTGTGTTATGTTTAGTATGAATATTAGTACGATATTGAAAGCATCATGTTATGTATAGAGTGAAACTTGCTGGCATGATATAAATTCTAATACAAGTGTTAGGAACTGTACAACATGCCTAGTATATGATTTAGTAAAGTATGTTAGGATATTATCATATTGAGTTGAAACTTAGTAAAGCAATATAAGTATCTGTAAGGTATCTCAGAAGTAGAATGGTAGATTAAAATGGAGTCTAGAAAGCATGTTAGAAATAGTAAATCATGTTACTATAAGAACTCAGTTATACATCATGATTTCCAGCAGAAAAACTATATCTTGTTCAACATTAGACTCAGCGCAGTATGACAGCATGATTATATATATACCATTATCAGTCTCAACATGTATTAAATACGTACACATCACTATCACTAGTCAGCATATAGTATGTACAGATACATTGTCATCACTAGCTCCAGCATGCAGTATACGCAATTAGTATTACTAGTTGAGAGCACTGTATTGTCTTGGGGATGGATTACCTAGCATTCATGACCACCCCGGGGTTAATAGCTGTATCTACTCGTCCACCAGAGGATGAGGATACGTTGCTCTACGGAGTGGCATGCCGTCCCACAGGGGACAAAGATGGGATGCCAGTTTCCCCATATTATGCCTTGGTCGGCCTTTATACACCCCCGTCGAGTGGGTACGCTTGATTCAGGAGTCCTCCGGACTCAGGTACAGTTATAGTCAGGGGCTCAGCGAGCCCAAGTGCATACCTAGGGGATCGGCAGGATGCTTATAGTTATTATAGGAGATGGGATGACCGGGGTAGGGGTATAGATTGCGTGTTTGTACCTCCCAGCTTATGGGGGCCGGGTAAGGTTTGTGTGTGCTATGTTATGTTATGTTATGCCATGTTACACTAGATACGAGTAGATCGACAATAGAGCAATACATCTCCAGGTATGACTCCTACTCCTTCCAGCATAGTTGAGAGTAGGCATAGCTTTACATTTTCAGTCAGTTTAGTCTATTCCTTTCTGTCTCAGTTCTTTCAGTTCTATTATGGTTTTCAGATATTTTTTAGTTGTTGTTTTACATACTCAGTACCAGCGGTACTAACGCCCCTTGGGGGCGCTGCATTACTTGCCTGCAGGTACTCATAGACGAGGGGCCGATACCTTGTGATTCCAGTCAGCTCATAGGGTCATCAGCTCCAGTCGTCCAGAGCTAGATAGTTAGAGGTTTATCCCTTTTCTTTTGTTGTACAACATGGGTAGGCCGGGGCCCTGTCCCGACCATCTTATCAGTGTTCTTAGAGGCTTGCAGTCTATATATGTTTCCCTGTGGTCAGCTGAGCCGGTCGTGTGAGGCCGTGCAGTTTGTTGTAGCTGTTTAGCATTTTTGTTTATGTTGGTCGTGTGAGGCCTCTGTTGATAGTAGTGGTGACCTCGCCGGTCACGTAGTTTTCCAGTTTTTCATTGTTGAGTTACACATGACTAGACAGCATGGTGGCCTTGTCGGCCCGCATAGGGTCCCTTATATTGATATGTTTCTGGTTAGCTGTTAGTACAAGTACAGGTGGCTATAGGCCCAGTTGGCCGGAGGCTGTGTTTACAGCCGTTATATAGCCCTTTGTTTCCAGAAATCTGAGTTAGAGCCAGCCAGGCACCAGATGTGCTCAGGCTCAGTAGTCTAGTGGTTCAGGTCCTAGTAGGGCACTAGGTGCCAGTCATACCCTCTAAGGCGGGGTGTGACAAACTTGGTATCAGAGCAGGTCGTGTCCCAGGGAGTCTGCAAGCCGTGCTAAGTAGAGTCTTGTCTATGGATGTGTTGTGCACCACATACTATAGGCAGGAGGCTGTGAGGCATGATAGGATGGTTACTCTTCTTTTTTTTATCCAGTCGTGCTGCAAAGCGGTACAATATAGGGTTGGGTCCCTAGAGCTTACTGTATTCTTTGGTTACAGATAATGTCAGACCGGCGGCATCCTATCACAGGCCGGAGCTTAGATATTGCAGCAGGGGAAGGCACCAGCAGAATGCCTCACCCTCGTTTAGAAACAGCCCGATCAAAGGGCACTACAGAGGCATCGTCCCAGCCTTCTCAGCAGTCTCCACCACATCATGAGCCACTTGGGGCGACACTACCTCCAGCATTCCCTATACCGATACCTTCCGACCAGGAGGTTAGGTGTGCGGTAGTCATGTTAGCACAGATGATGGCAGCTCAGCGTCAGCCGATGCCGTCTACAGTTGCGGAGTCGTCAGGAGGGCCCGATAGTTCGAGGGTCCGAGAGTTCTTGGCTTTGAATTCCCCACAGTTTACAGGTACGGACCGGACAAAGGACCCTCAGGATTTTCTAGATCAGATGCAGAGAATTTTTAGGGTTATGCATGCCACGCCTACAAAATCGGTTGAGTTAGCAGCATTCCGGTTACGGGACATCGCCGTATTGTGGTATGAAAGCTGGGAAAGGTCTCGAGGGAGAGATGTTTCCCCTCCGACCTGGTCCAGCTTCTCAGGAGCTTTTCTAGATCACTATTTGCCACGGGAGATTCGACAGGCCCGGGTGGACCAGTTTCTACATCTAGAGCAGGGGGCCATGAGTGTTCGGGAATACGCCTTGCGGTTTGATTCTTTGGTCCGGTACGCACCGGCCTTTGTTGATACCATGGCATCCAGAGTACACCGCTTTATCATGGGGTTGAATCCAGAATATGTTGAGACTTGTATTACGGCCACACTGCGAGAGGACATGGATATTGCCCGAGTTCAAGCATTTGCCCAGAATATTGAGGGCATCACGCAACGACATCGGGAGATTAGGAGGACCAATCAGGAACAGCGTCACAGGGACAAGCTAGTTGAGTTACAGAGGGAGGCTCGGGGAGGACCTAGGCCACGATTGTTAGATAGGCCGCCCAGGCCCCCGCCTCCACCACAGCCGCAGAGGGGTAGATTTCGCCAGAGGGGGCAGTCAGAGACCGACAGAGGCTCGCAGATTGCAGATTCACCATTACAGAGGAGGGCGGAGCAGAGTAGGTATACCCTACCACTTTGCCCTATATGCAGCCGACGCCATCCTGGAGCATGCAGGTATGGCTCCACTGGATGTTATATTTATGGCCAAGAGGGACATTTGATGAGAGATTGCCCAGCCAGAGGTCAGGAGGACCGGGACAGACAGGACAGGGCATCCGCAGGGTCATGAGCTACAGCATCCTCGGCAGGGCGTAGGCCCTCAGTGTCAGCAGGCAGGGGTCGGGGCAGATCAGGGGCCTCCAGTGTAGGTGTGGGTCCAAGCCGCACATATGCTTTACCATGGAGGCAGGATTTAGAAGCATCACCTGATGTTGTGACAGGTATGATAACTATCTGCTCACACCCTGCTAATGTATTGATTGATCCAGGATCTACTTTGTCCTACATTACTCCATTTGTGGCGCGAAAGTTCAATATTGCACCAGAATTATTGCAGCAGCTCTTCTCAGTATCCACGCCCGTCGGTGACTCTATTGTAGCTAGCAGAATTTACCGAGGGTGTACAGTAGAGGTTGCTGACTGTCAGACCACAGTAGATCTGGTCGAATTAGAAATGATAGACTTCAATGCCATAATGGGTATGGATTGGCTAGTGCCGTGCTTTGCCAATGTTGAATGTTGGACCAAGACGGTCCGATTCCACTTTCCAGGAGAAGCAGTGCGGGAGTGGAAGGGCAGCACCGCTACGCCAAAAGGTAGGTTTATTTCCTACCTCCAGGCGAGGAAATTGATATCTAAGGGATGTATTTACCATCTGGTCAGAGTTCAGGATGTCTGAGCAGAATCTCCGACGCTCGAGTCTGTTCCGGTGGTGAACGAGTTCCCTGATGTGTTTCCCGATGAGTTACCTGGTATTCCCCCAGAAAGGGAAATAGATTTTTCTATTGACTTGTTACCAGGCACTCAACCGATATCAATTCCTCCCTATCATATGGCTCCTGCAGAACTCAGAGAATTAAAGGAGCAGCTGAAAGACTTGTTGGATAAAGGTTTTATTAGACCGAGTACTTCACCATGGGGTGCGCCAGTTCTGTTTGTGAGAAAGAAAGATGGCTCACCCTGTGTGTGCATAGATTATCGGCAATTGAACAAAGTTACAGTGAAGAACAAGTACCCGCTTCCAAGAATTGATGACTTATTTGATCAGTTGCCGGGAGCCAGATACTTTTCTAAGATTGACTTGCGGTCCGGATATCACCAGGTTCGGGTACGTGAAAAAGATATTCCTAAGACAACGTTCAGAACCTGATATGGACATTTTGAATTTCTAGTTATGTCCATTGGGTTAACGAATGCCCCGACAATATTCATGGACCTGATGAACAGTATTTTCAGACCTTTCGTGGACTTGTTCGTAATAGTATTTATTGATGACATTCTGGTGTATTCTCGCTCTGAAGCAGATCACCGGACTTATTTGCGGACAGTGCTCCAGATCCTCAGGGACTGCCAGTTATACGGTAAATTTTCTAAGTGTGAATTCTGGCTTAACTCAGTAGCCGTCCTAGGGCATATTATGTCGGATGCTGGTATACAAGTTGACAAGAAGAAAATAGAAGCAGTCAAATCATGGCCAAGGCCTACCACTCCGACTGAAGTCCGTAGATTTTTGGGATTAGCAGGATATTACAGGAGGTTCGTTGAAGGGTTCTCGACTATTGCGGCACCTCTGACTAAGCTGACACAGAAAGCAGCAAAGTTTCAGTGGACAGAGGCATGTGAGAAGAGCTTCCAGGAGTTAAAAGACAGATTAACCTCCGCCCCAGTGCTAGCATTGCCGGAAGGTACAGAGGGTTATTCAGTGTATTGCGATGCATCAAGTGTTGGGTTAGGTTGTGTGTTGATGCAGCATGGTAAAGTAATTGCATATGCCTCCAGACAGTTGAGGAAACACGAAAAGAATTACCCCACCCACGACCTGGAGTTAGCCGCAGTAATCCACGCCTTGAAAATGTGGAGGCATTACCTGTATGGCATTCACGTTGATATTTTTACAGATCACAAGAGCCTACAGTATATCTTCACTCAGAGGGAGTTGAATCTGCGGCAACGTCGCTGGTTGGAGCTGTTAAAGGATTATGATGTGAATATTCTGTACCACCCGGGAAAAGCCAATGTTGTAGCAGATGCTCTCAGTCGTAAGTCCATGGGGAGTTTGATGTATTTGCAGCCCGAGCAACGGGAATTGGTCAGGGAAATACATCAGTTAGCTAGCCTAGCCGTTCGTGTAGCAGAAACAGAGGACGGTAGAGCAGTAATTCAGAACACCGCCGTGTCATCATTAGTTGTGGAAGTGAAAGAACAGCAATATGAGGATCCTGACTTGATCCAGCTCAAAGACAGGATCCATCAGGGTAAAGCGCCAGATTTTTAGATAACTGAGGAAGGAGTGCTGTTATGTAAAGGTCGCCTATGTGTTCCAGATGTTTCAGCGCTCCGCCAACAGATTATGAACGAGGTACATTACGCCCGTTATTCTCTTCACCCCGGTGCGACAAAAATGTACCAAGATATCAAAGAAAACTACTGGTGGCCAGGCATGAAAAGAGAAATTGCTGAATTTGTAGCTCAGTGTCCTAACTGCCAACAGGTGAAAGTAGAACATCAGAAACCAGGCGGTTTGACTCAGGATATAGCTGTACCTCTCTGAAAATGGGAAGAAGTGAATATGGATTTTGTGGCAGGATTACCTCGTACCAGACACAGATATGACTCTATATGGATGATAGTTGATATATTGGCAAAATCAACTCATTTTCTGCTAGTAAGAACTACCTTCTCGGCCGAAGATTATGCGCAGTTGTATATTCGAGAAATAGTCAGGTTGCATGGAGTACCAGTATCCATTATTTCAGACAGAGGAGCACAGTTTACGGCTAGATTTTGGCAGTCGTTTCAGAGGGGTCTGGGGATGCAGATTAATTTGAGCACAACATTTCACCCTCAGACAGATGGACAGGCTGAGCGTACTATTCAGACGCTCGAAGACATGTTGCGAGCGTGTGTGCTAGATTTCGGTGGTAGCTGGGATGAGCATTTGCCGTTAATTGAATTTGCTTATAATAACAGCTATCACTCAGCCATCCAGATGGCGCCTTTTGAGGCTTTATACGGGCGAAAATGCAGATCGCCGGTTGGCTGGTTTGAAATAGGAGAATCAGCGTTGGTTGGGCCAGACATTGTTCAGCAGTCAGAGGAAAAGGTAAAGCTTATCCGAGAACGTTTACTGACTGCACAGAGCCACCAGAAATCATATGTATATGTGCGGCGCAGAGACTTGGAGTTTGATGTGAATGACTGGGTATTTCTGAAAGTGTCTCCGATGAAAGGGGTGATGAGATTCGGCAAGAAAGGTAAGCTCATCCCAAGGTTTGTTTGGGCCTTATTAGATTCATCGAAGGATAGGCCGAGTAGCATATGAGTTGAACTTGCCTCTAGAATTAGAATCCGTTCATCCGGTCTTCCATGTATCTATGCTAAGGAAATGCATAGGAGACCCATCCAGAGCAGTCCCAGTCCAGGATATCCAGGTTACGGAAGAGTTGGCCTATGAAGAGGTTCTAGTAGCCATCTTAGACAGACAGATTCGCAGATTGAGAACTAAGGATATTGCGTCTGTCAAGGTATTGTGGCGTAACAGGAACCAAGAGGAGATGACGTGGGAGACTGAGGAAGATATGAAAGCTAGATATCCTCACTTATTCCAGGCCTAGTCAGGCGACAGGTATGTCCGTATTATTACTTATGCAATACCTTATAGTTGTGTATGAATAAATGAGAAAGATTGATACTTAGCTATCCAGTGAATCTTAAAGTATTGTGTGCAGTACCTGTATTGGACTTTTCTGCATTTCAGGTTTTTGGTATAGTCCATATTACAGGGAAAACTCTACCGAAATTTTTTTAAATTAGTAAGTAGAGAAGTCCTCTAGATAGCAGTTTCCATTCGAGGACGAATGTTCTTAAGGGGGGAGAATATTATACCTCGTAAGATTTCCGACACCTAGATGGCCTATTCGCGCGGTGGTTAAGCATATTTGAAAGCCATACGTGCTAGAGAAAGGCCCGGGAAAGGATCGGACGGATAACCTGTCGAACCAACGCAGAAGGAGCTGAAGCAGAGCCCCTCCGCGATGGCAACGTGTCACGGAGGTGGAGCCTCCGCGTTGGCTCCATGACACGTTGGGCCTATCCAGGCCCAAGTATATAAAGCCCCCACTTCAGTTTGTGAGGTTATATTCCTCATCTAATTTCCAGAAAACGCAGAGAAACAGAGAGAGACGAAGAGGGGTAATATATTATCATTCGATTATGCTGCCAAACGTAGTCTAAACTCAAATTAACCTCAGGTACCGAGGTATTTAGCAGCAGGGAGCATTCCTACGGATTTCGTTTCGTGAAATTCGGCCAACAAATCATCGAGCTACCGGACTAAGGTAAGTGGAATTGCTACAAACTAGTGTCTATGTGTTCCTAGCTGTGAAGTGAATACTTCTCCCTTCCGGACTTCTGAAAAATAGCAAGCTTTCGACCGTCTTTCGATAGGCCTAAGTTTAGGCTATAATTATATCAAAAGTGACGTCGTCTTTCATAATAGTGCTGTATTTAGTGCTAATTGACATATTTATGAATGCAGTTGGGAGAAATAGTGAAAATACTGACCGAGCTACGCCAGTTAGTCGGGATATCAGAAGCGAAGGTATGTAAAACTAGTTTCCTCGGCAAGTTAGTAGTCTCGATATAGTAAAATGGTTCAAAGGCCAGTAGAATGTGTCAGAAGTTGTGTGTTATGTTTAGTATGAATATTAGTACGATATTGAAAGCATCATGTTATGTATAGAGTGAAACTTGCTGGCATGATATAAATTCTAATACAAGTGTTAGGAACTGTACAACATGCCTAGTATGTGATTTAGTAAAGTATGTTAGGATATTATCATATTCAGTTGAAACTTAGTAAAGAAATATAAGTATCTGTAAGGTATCTTAGAAGTAGAATGGTAGACTAAAATGGAGTCTAGAAAGCATGTTAGAAATAGTAAATCATGTTACTATAAGAACTCAGTTATACATCATGATTTCCAGCAGAAAAACTATATCTTGTTCAACATTAGACTCAGCGCAGTATGACAGCATGATTATATATATACCATTATCAGTCTCAATATGCATTAAATACGTACACATCACTATCACTAGTCAGCATATAGTATGTACAGATACATTGTCATCACTAGCTCCAGCATGCGGTATACGCAATTAGTATTACTAGTTGAAAGCACTGTATTATCTTGGGGATGGATTACCTAGCATTCATGACCGCCCCAGGGTTAATAGCTGTATCTACTCGTCCACCAGAGGACGAGGATACGTTGCTCTACGGAGTGGCATGCCGTCCCACAGGGGACGAAGATGGGATGCCAGTTTCCCCATATTATGCCTTGGTCGGCCTTTATACACCCCCGTCGAGCGGGTACGCCCGGGGTGTTGATTGGAGTCCTCCGGACTCAGGTACAGTTATAGTCAGGGGCTCAGCAAGCCCAAGTGCATACCTAGGGGATCGGCAGGATGCTTATAGTTATTATAGGAGATGGGATGACCGGGGTAGGGGTATAGATTGCGTGTTGATTGTACCTCCCGGCTTATGGGGGCCGGGTAAGGTTTGTGTGTGCTATGTTATGTTATGTTATGCCATGTTACACTAGATATGAGTAGATCGACAATAGAGCAATACATCTCCAGGTATGACTCCTACTCCTTCCAGCATAGTTGAGAGTAGGCATAGCTTTACATTTTCAGTCAGTTTAGTCTATTCCTTTCTGTCTCAGTTCCTTCAGTTCTATTGTGGTTTTCAGATATTTTTTAGTTGTTGTTTTACATACTCAGTACCAGCAGTACTGACGCTCCTTGGGGGCGCTGCATTACTTGCCTGCAGGTACTCATAGACGAGGGGCCGATACCTTGTGATTCCAGTCAGCTCACAGGGTCATCAGCTCAAGTCGTCCAGAGTTAGATAGCTAGAGGTTTATCCCTTTTCTTTTGTTGTACAGCATGGGTAGGTCGGGGCCCTATCCCGACCATCTTATCAGTGTTCTTAGAGGCTTGCAGTCTGTATATATTTTCCTGTGGTCAGCTGAGCCGGTCGTGTGAGGCCGTGCAGTTTGTTGTAGCTGTTTAGCATTTTTGTTTATGTTGGTCGTGTGAGGCCTCTGTTGATAGTAGTGGTGACCTCGCCGGTCACGTAGTTTTCCAGTTTTTCATTGTTGAGTTACAGATGACTAGACAGCATGGTGTCCTTGTCGGCCCGCATAGGGTCCCTTATATTGATATGTTTCTGGTTAGCTGTTAGTACAGGTACAGGTGGCTATAGGCCCAGTTGGCCGGAGGCTGTGTTTACAGCCGTTATATAGCCCTTTGTTTCTAGAAATCTGAGTTTGAGCCAGCCAGGCACCAGATGTGCTCAGGCTTAGTAGTCTAGTGGTTCAGGTCCTAGTAGGGCACCAGGTGCCAATCATACCCCCCAAGGCGGGGTGTGACAGTAACCTAGTGAACTAGACCTTCATTGGAAATTCTGATTCTACAAGTGAATTCGTAGTAATGTTTTACAATGGGTTGCGCATTTGGACAGTAATGTGATTTCTTAATGTGATAATTGTACTGTGAAATGGGACTTGGTACAGTTTTATTGAGCTACTGGTTTACGAGGCATCGCTGTAGCGCTCAGAGTTTTATTATAGTGGGTATCTACAAGATTGCTAGTTCTCACCATGACAATTCCTGTTTCGCCATAGTGGATTCACTGCATTGAAAGTGGTGAATGCTGCAGTGAATGATATGAGGAAGAATATGCGTTTAAGTCAGTTTTTTCGAGCTTCTTACCTTATAACTCTAAAAATCAAACCTTGAGACTTGTGAGGCGATTTTTCCAAGGCTAGGGAATATTTCCCCTTCAAGGTAAGTTTACTACATTGATTCTTTCACCTATTAATCCTCTAACATCCTAGAATCGTTGGGATGACTTTAATGGTGCATTGTGGACTAGAATTGTAGAACTTATGAAAGTTATGGGAAATTGAATGGATGATGATAGTTAATGCTTCCCATGCTTACAAGTTGTTAGTAAAAACTTCCTAAGATGGAACTGGATGTTCTAATGGTAATCATGGTGATTTTTTGGACCTAGAGTTTAATAAAAATGATACCTTTAGCATAAAAGCTTCTATAAAGAGAGTTAAAGGAGTAGAAACTTCATGATTTAGGGTGATGTGATCATTGTAGAACTAGACTATGGTGATTTAACCCTTGGATAATGATTTAAACCTTGATAATAGGCAAAAGTATGTTAGTTTGAATTCTCAAAGCTATTATTTGAACTGTAGGCAATTAAATACTCTAGCATTATTTATTTTTAGACTTTGAGAATTTCGAGGTTTTGAGGAAAGAAAAGGCTCACATGAAATAGCTTTCTCGTTCAAGTTCTTCGATTGAGGTAGGTTATTGTTTATTTGGACTTTGATTAGTCACTTATTTATGTTATGAGTTGATAAAGCATGCATGAATGATCTTCAAACATAGACTGTGATTAAGAATTATTGACTTGACAATACTTGTATGGATAAACTATTATATTGTTGAAGTTTGTTTGAATATAATTTGTGATTGTGGTGTACACTTATGATAATCATTGTGTACTTGTTATAATTGTCTTACGTGATGACTAAACAGAGAACATGTTGAGATATATTAATGAAAATTGAATAATACATACTTGTTCTGAGATGAGTGGCTTAATTCCAATGTGAGCTTATGGACGAATGGTTGTGCATGGAGTGGGTACCATGCCGATATGAAATATGGTTAAGATATGAGTGAATTGAGTCTAATATGAGCTTATGAACCAGCAATTATGTGATTATCCAGGTATTATTTCGGTAAGAATATAAGTGGATCATGTCCGAAGTAATCGTACGGATGAACAGGTGTGTGGGAGAGGGTACCATACTGGTGCAGTACATGGACACCTAGGGTTCTCTTTCAGGTCATGACTGGTTAGACAAGATTAAAGACTCACTAGCATATGCGTACAACAGAGTGACCGATGTGTATTCAGATATGTTACAGAGTGAGACTAATGAAATACAGAGGCTATACAACTGCGATTCAGTATGGACATGATTTCATGACTTGTTGTGATTGTATTATGCTTGCAAATTCTTGTGATGTTTTCTTATGTCTGGTTTAGAGACTTATATGTTCCGTGTTGATTGACATTGTTAGGCCTGATATTGGTATATTTTCTTGGAAATAGTTGACTATCTGACTTTCTAAATTATTGGTTACATGTGATTAAACCTGTTTATTTCTTTCATCAAATATGTGATGTATACTTGTTGCTAATTTGAGTTGGCCGATGATGACTACAAGTAGATAGTGTTTGTGCTGATGCTACTATTACACTTTTCTTTGAGTATAGATTGTGTTCCAGAGACTTCTTCGTGACCTTGTATTTAGTGTTGGCAGTTGACTGATATGAGGGTGAGCTTTTCTTAACTGGGTTGCCACAAATCTTCTCTTAGATGGATGTCTATTCTATATAGACATTGATTATATTTTCTTTTGTTTTACTATTCTAGACATTGTTATTTAGAGTCCTTGTATGATGACATTCAGATTTTAAGATTAGTAATAGTTAGACTTTCGCTGA
Source organism: Datura wrightii (assembly GCA_035772735.1). Taxonomy (NCBI): domain Eukaryota; kingdom Viridiplantae; phylum Streptophyta; class Magnoliopsida; order Solanales; family Solanaceae; genus Datura; species Datura wrightii. The sequence goes on from JASDFA010000008.1 coordinate 103,796,121, forward strand.
TTTTTTTACACTTATTCAAACCTTGACTATTTATCCTTCTTGTGCTTTATTTTTGGATAAATAATTCTTTAACTATTGGGTTAGTTGGTAAGGTATGGTTCTCCCACCAGAGGACTAGTGTGGGTTGTTAATCACAACAGTTGGTCGTGACAAAAGTTGGTATTGAAGTGCTAGGGTCGTCGATCTATTGTACAAGGACATGTCTAATAAAGTCTTGCAAAACAGTATAAAGACGTCTGTACTGCTCTTCTAGAGGCTACATGACAATAGGAAAACTTAGTTCTTTCTTTCTTCATGCTATAGGTGATTTCAAATGGTATCTAGTGATCCAAATTGGTATCTAACTCCTTTCACTCTTTTCTGTCATCGATGGTGAAAACACGTTCAGGAGGAGCTAGAAGAGAGGCACTCGAGTCGGCCGCTGAGGCCATCGCTCACGGTAGAGGATGATCCAGAGGAGGTGATCATGGTAGAGGATGGAGAGTAGCCCCAACTAGAGGCAGGGCTCGGGCTGTTGGTCAGGCTCGAGAGGTCCGAGTCCCCCGTACCTCTATAGGTCCACGACAAGACAGCAAATGAGGCAACAACACTTGTTCTGGAAGGTGTTGCACCTGCTCCATCTTCGAGGCAACAACACTTGTTCTGGAAGGTGTTACACCTGCTCCATCTTCATTAGACGTTTTAGCTTAGGTGTTGAAGTTCTTGTGGGTTGATAGAGAATGGCACAACACCTGCATCTCCAGCATGTTAGTATCTTGGAGTTTAGCATGCCACTGCCGTGACCCCACAGATGGATGAGGCTTTAGAGAGGTGAGCATTTCCAAGACCAATGGTTGGACCAGTGATGACTAACAATGAGCACGATCAGTTTTGAAAGTTCACTAAGATGAAGACTACCATTTTTTATGGCACTAAATTAGAGGATGCATATGAGTTCATCATTAAATGTTATGAGAGGATTCATAAGATGGGGGAGTTAGAGAGATATGGTGTTGAGTTTGCGACCTTTCAGCTGTTGCGAGATGCTAAGTTGTGGTGGCAAGATTTTGTAGATTGTAGACCAGTTGGGTTGCTACCGTTATCCTGGACTCAATTTTACTCCATCTTTTTAGAGAAGTATGTTATTCCTACATTGCGAGATAGGAGATGTGATGACTTCACCATATTGAGTAGGAAAATTTATCGGTTGTAATATATGAGGCTTCTTTTCACTCATCATCTAGGTATGCATTACTGTTGTTGCCCATTGACGAGGAGAATGGAGAGAAGAAGGCCCGTAAGGACAATACTTACAATGTCTCCTTCTCAAAGGGCCTACTCAGGGGTATTTGGCACGCCCCATTCAGTTAGCTATGCAAATTTCAAGTGGGGTCCACCAGGGGCCAGTTAGTACTCTTCAGTTTATTTAGAGAGTGCATCACCTGATTGTTTAGATTATTGAGGTTATTCTGCCTCTTCGACTTCAGCTCAATGACCTACCTTAGATAAGTTCGATCATAAGTGTGTAAGGTTGGGTATATTCAGAGGTGGTGCCCCAGTGTAACACCCCAAAACTTTCCTAGACCAAACTTAGACCTTGCATGAAAAACCCAGAAGAATCGGGAAAAAAATTTCTCAGAACAACCCAGACAATGAGTCTTGGTCAGCTGCAATGAACTGTTGTTTGAGTTTTCATTAGGTGTGCAGGAAGTCCCTTTCGAACCAACGAGCCAGTGATGGGTCATGGAAGAGACCAACGACCCATCCTGTTCAGCTGTTGGGAGAAGGTAAGAAAGTCCTTCCAGTGGCAATGAGGGAAAACAACGACCCGTTGTACCATACAATGAGTCATTATTTCCATTCGTGAGCCAAGCCTAAGAAAATTCTAGTAGCCAGAACGAGAGCATATAACGACTCGTTGGATTAACCAACAAATCGTGGTGTCACCCATTAGAGGAAGGGGTCAGTGTTTTGTTCAAGACCCTTCCAGTGTCTACGGGAGGTACAAATGACCCGTTATTTCTTCTAATGAGTCGTGGTCCCCACCCGTTTCTAGTTCCACTAAATCCCTAGGTTTAAGTCCAGGACAGGCAACTGGTCCCAACGAGTCATATTGTCAACCAAAAACTCATTGTGCGACCCGCTGGTCCATGTTTTAGCAGTTTTCAAATTTTCTCCCAGGGTTATTTTAGTAACTTTTCAGCTTTTTAATCTTTAAACTACGTCATTTTGGGTTATATTCAGGGGATTTAGAGGGGTAATCGATGTTTATACTTCATTCCTCTCATTTCCTCAGAAGTCAGAGCGTAGAATCTCAATCAGGAAGCACAGAGCAGGGCAAGGGTTTTGATTTCTTCTTCTTAGAATTTCTCAAGGATTTTCTCAGGAATCGTTTACCAAGTATGTGGAATTTAGCAAGGGAATTGTCCTTCCCTTGTGCTCCAAAATCCATCTAACTTTCTTATCAGTTCTAATCTCCAAGTTTTCGAATGTGAGCAAATTAACAACCAGATTTCAGTCTATATCATGTGGAATACTATTCATGTTAATTGTTGTTATATTTACACTATCCAGTGACTATGTGTCACGCCCCACTTTGGGAGGCATGACTAGCACCCAGTGCCACACTAGGTCTGAACTAACCTGACTGGACTGGTGCACTACTGGTGCACATTGACATTCAATTTAAGAAACTAACAAGCTATATCTCGGCTGTAGAAATAGTCCCTGGCTGAAGAGGTCACCTGCAAAAGAAGAAAACTAGCCATAACATCACAATAACAAGGAGCCTATGCGGGCCAACAAGACCATCATGTTGTCTAGTTATGACTAAAACCTAAATCAAGCACTAAACTATGCTATGGCCAGCGATGTTGCTAACTAACAGCTAAATAAGGACTCACACGACCATCATAGGAAATAAAGCATACACGTCCCCACATGACCAACGACAACTAACCACAGGGAATGTACAATAGTCTGCAAGAATCTAGGAGTGATATAATGGTCGGGACAAGGCCTCGACCTACCAAAAATTGTACATTAAAAGAAAGCCTCGTCTAACTTTCAACTCCGGAAGGAAGGAGCTGAATAAACTACTGACCTTAGTTAAAGACTAGGAATGTCCCAAACCACGCCTATCTGCACCTGCAGGCAAGTAATGCAGCGCCCGGGTGGGCTTTAGTACAATATGTACCAAATATGTAAGGAAGAAAGCTAATAACTTGACTGAAAGCTAGTAAATCGGTAGTAATCACAAGAGAGAGAGAGAGTAAGGATATAACCTGCAATAACTGTACCGTCTGATTTACCTGAACAACAAGTCTATATATGCAAAGAAAAACCTAACCAGGCCCCCATAAGCTTGAAAGGTACAAACAACACAGTAAAACCTACCTAGGCCCCCATAAGCCTCGGAAAGCACAAACAAGATCCCCTCCATTTACCTGACTACTAAGGATTTTACGTAAACTATAACTTGAGGTGGCCCTCGTGGCCTCAATCTAATGGAACTCATTACAGGCCTCCTGGCCTCAATTTGATGTATCTCAATACCGCCCTCGCGACCTCAATAAATATAACTCTATATGGCCCTCGCGGCCTCATTAAATGAGACTCTGTATGGCCCTCGCGGCCTCAATAAATGAAACTCAGTATGGCTCTCGCTGCCTCAATAAATGAAACTTTGTATGGCCCTCACGGCCTCAATAAATTAAACTCTGTACTAACGTGGACAAGGGTTACTATTTCATGCCATTGACTCAATTCAGTTTACAACAACTGACCCCAATAGGTTTACTCCGAAGTACTATAGACATACAAGTCATACTAACTTTAAGACGAATGTAACTTGCTGAAAGGATATCCTTACATACCTCAAGTGTCGACTCTCTGTTTAATCGATGAGTTTCGGATTATATTCAATAGCTCTTCTCAATTGTAATCGTATTATTGGGAGAATGAAACTAGTTTCAGTACTAAATTCGGTAAAAACGATAACTTTATATATAAATATTAACTATATTTTAACTTAACAGAACACAGTCAAAAATGCGTAATTTCTCAAAAGTCCAGAAGGGAGAAGTACTTATTTGAAGCTTGTGATTGCATAGAAATTAGTTTGGAGAAATTCCGACAAATTTAGCTCAGCGGGGTTATGATTCGTCGGGCGAATTTTGCAAAAATATTTTCGTAGTAATGTTCTATACAGCATTAAACTTCGATACCCGAAGTTAATTTGAATTTGGACGGCGTATCATAGCATAAACGGATGAGAATAACTTGATTTCTTCGTTCTCTCTCAAGTCTGGCCATGTGCTTTTTTTTGGAAATGAATTTGAAATAAGACAAGGTCTATATATATAGGAGGGCAGTGCACTAGGGAGGCGCCTCGCGCCAGCTATCGCGACAGCCCTAGTGCCGCGCCGCTCCCCTCAAAGCACCCAGGCTGCTGGCATGTTGCGCTGGCCGATTTCTTGCCGACTAGCGCATTGCGCTGGCCCTTCGCGGCCTGGCCTCGTTCGACCTAAATTTTAGGTTTTCCTACACACGTCTTACTCCCTTTATTTACCACAAATACACATGTACAACTACTAAATATTAACTTTTTTATGGGGTGTAACATCCTTCCCCCCTTAGGAACATTTGTTCTCGAATGTCTACTTTAACTCACGGAAGTTTAACTCTCCTAACTATTATTTTGAAAAAATTTCGGCAGAGTCTCCCCTGTAACATGGACTATCCAGAAATCCTAAAACACATAAAAGTCCAATATAGATATATCACATGACATCACAACAACTCTTTTACAACAAAATGTTAGTTGACCGAATAGTCTAAGTAACATGAATCATAAACAACAACTGAATCAATGACTTCACTTAATTGCATAACCGGGTATAATCCTGAAATAACTGAGGATATCTGGATCTCATGTCATTCTCAGCTTCCCATGTCATCTCTTCTCTACATCTGTCTCTCCATAATACCTTAACAGAGGCGACATCTTTGGTTCTCAACCTACGAACCTGTCGGTCCAACACGGCTATTAGAACCTCTTCATAGGCTAATTCCTCCATAATCTGGACATTCTCAATTGGCACAACTCTGGACAAATCCCCTGTACACTTCTTTAAGTGAACAAACTCCAACTTTGGAGGAAAGTCTAACTAGTATGCCACCTGGCATATTTTCCTAAGGACTCGATATAGTCCAATAAACCTCGAGCTAAGCTTCCCCTTTTTCCGGAACCTTATCACGCCCTTCATTGTTGAGACTTTTAGAAATACCCAGTCACCCACATGGAACTCTAAGTTCCTATGCCGTACATCAGTGTAAGATTTCTGGTGGCTCTGAGCTATCAGCAGGTGTTCTATGATAAGCTTTACCTTCTCTTCTGATTGATGGATTATGTCTGGTCCGATTAACCTTGATTCTCCTACCTCGAACCAACCGACCGGGGACCTGCATTTTCACCCATATAAAGCCTCGTATGGTGCCATTTGAATTGCCGAATGGTAACTATTATTAGAGGCAAACTCCATGAGGGGTAAATGTTCATCCCAGTTGCCCCCAAAGTCTAGCCCGCATGTTCGTAGCATATCCTCGAGCGTCTGAATTATACGTTCTGCTTGCCCGTCTTTTGAGTATAGAATGTTGTACTCAAATTCACTTGTGTTTCCAAACCTTTCTGAGACGACTGCCAGAATCTAATTGTAAATTGTGCTCCTCTATCAGAAATAATAGATACTGGGACGCCATGTAATCAGACTACTTCTATGGTATACAACTCAGAATAGTTCTCGGTTGAGAAGGTAGCTCTGACTGGTAGAAAATGAGCTGATTTCGTCAATCTGTCGATGATCACCCTGATGGAGTCAAATTTACGCCTGGTACAGGGTAATCCCATCACAAAATCCATATTGATTGCTTCTTATTTCCACATGGGTATGGCTATCTCCTGAGTTAGGCTGCCGGATTTCTGATGCTTAGATTTTACCTGTTGACAATTAGGACACTGTGCTACAATTTCAGCCACACCTTTCTTCATTCCAGGCCACCAATATATCTCTTTTAAGTCATGGTACATCTTCGTTGAACCTGGATGAAGAGAATAGCGAGAATAGTGTACCTATGCCATAATTTGTTGGCGGAGTCCTACTACATCCAGGACACAACTGCGACCCCTATACCTCAAAACTCCATCTCCATCTATCTCAAAAACTGATATTTAACCCTGCTGAACTCTATCTCTAAGTTATGCTAAATAGGAATCTTCATATTGCCGCTCCTTTACTTCTACCACCAGGGATGATATTGTCGTATTCTGAATTATAGCCCCATTGTCCTCTAAATCTATTACCCAAAATGCTAAACTAGCTATCCGATGCTATTCTTGGGCCATTTCCTGCTGTTCCAGCCTCAAATGTGCCAAACTTCCCATGGATTTGCGGCTAAGGGCATTTGCCACCATATTGGCCTTCCCTGGATGATACAAAATATTCACATCGTAGTCCTTCAACAATTCTAACCAGCGACGCTACCGCAAATTCAACTCTTTCTGTGTGAAAATGTGTTGTAGGATCTTATGATAAGTGAAAATACCTACGTGGATGCCATACAAATAGTGCCTCCATATTTTCAAGGCGTGAATTACTACAGCCAATTCCAAATCATGGGTGGGGTAGTTCTTCTCATGCTTCCTCAACTATCTTGAAGCGTAAGCAATTACCTTACCATGTTGCATTAGAACACATCCTAACCCGACGCCAGAAGCATCACTGTATACTGCATAACCTGCTAATCCTTTTGGCATGGATAATACTGGTGCTGATGTTAATCTATTTTTCAATTCCTGAAAACCTTATTCACATGCTTTAGTCCTGTGAAATTTAGCTGCTTTTTGAGTTAACTTGGTCAAGGGCGCCGACAGAGTAGAAAACCCTTCTACAAACCTTCTGTAATATCCGGCTAACCCTAGGAAACTACGTACCTCGGTTGGAGTGGGAGGTATAGGCCATGTCTTTACTGCTTCAATCTTCTGGGAATCTACCTGAATACTGGCTTCTGACACAATGTGACATAGAAAGGCCACTAAATTCAGCTAGAACTCACATTTAGAAAATTTCGCATATAACTGGCGATCTTTGAGGATTTGGAGCACTATTTTCAAATGATCTTTATGTTCTGCTTCTGTGTGGGAGTAGACTAGAATATTAGCAATGAACACTATTATAAACAGATCCAAATACAGCCTGACGATACTGTTCATTAGGTCCATGAAAACTGCTGGCGCATTTGTCAACCCAAAGGACATGTGTAAGAATTCAAAATGGCCATACCTAGTCCTGAAAGCTGTCTTCGGGATATCTTTCTCCAGAACTCGAACCTGGTGGTACCCGAACCTCAAATCAATTTTAGAGAAATATTTTGCCCCTTGCAGCTGATCAAACAAATCATCTATTCTTGGAAGAGGATATTTATTCTTAACAGTAACTTTATTCAATTGTCGGTAATCTATGCACATGAGTAGAGATCCATCCTTATTTCTCACAAACAAGACTGGTGCACCCTAAAGTGACATACTGGGCCTGATGAAACCCTTATCTAATAAATCTTTTAACTATTCCTTCAATTATTTCAACTCAGCGGGAGCCTCGATATGGAGGGATGGATATAGGCTGAGTATTCGACAACAAATCTATAGAGAAGTCTATTTCCTGCTCTAGGGGAATACCGAGAAGTTCATCTAGGAACACATCTGGAAACTCATTAAATACTAGAATAGACTAGAGAGTCGGGGATTCTGCTTGCACATCTTGAAACCTAACAATATGGTAGAAACAACCCCTTGCTATTAGCTTGTTCGCCCAAAGATAGGATATAAACTTACCCCTTGGCGTGGCTGTATTACCCCTCCACTCTCATACTACTTCTCCTGGAAAGTGAAATCGAAAAATTTTGGTCCAACACTCTACAGTGGCATAGCATGGTGCCAACCAGTCCATACCCATAATCACATCAAAATCAATCATTTCTAATTCTATCAGATCTGCTGAGGTCGGACAATCCACAACCTCTACTGTACAACCCCGGTAAATTCTTTTAACAATAATAGAGTCACCAATAGGAGTAGATATCGAGAAAGGTTGTTGAGGCAATTTGGGTGCTATACCAAAATTTTGGGCTACTAACGGAGTAACATACGTCAATGTGGAGCCCAGATCTATCAAGGCATAAACTGAGTGAGAACAAACATCCAATATACATGTCACCACATCTGGCGACGACTCTGACTCCTGTCGCCCTGGTAATGCATATGTGTGATCCTAACCACTGCCTAAACCAGATGCCCCTGATCTACCTCGGCCTCTACCGGCTGGAGCTGAGGGCCTGCGCCCTGCATAAGGTGTTGGGGAATATGAACCTGTTGAGGATCTATTCTGCTGGTCTTGATCAGCTTGGTATCTAGTTGGTGTTCCCTTCCTTCCCGGAGGTATAATAGGCGGTGGAACCATATCTGCACCTCCCCAAATGCTATTTATGGCAAGTACTGCATTGGGGTATTGCTAACCCTTCCTGGTCTGGCCCTCTTTGCTGCTGCGAGCTGGGCGCTTGTGAACTCTCGCCGGGGCCTGATTGCCCCTGATGGTCTAATTTGTTGTCTTGCTGCTACTGAAATGGGGACCTAGGTGGCCTGCCTGAAAAGTGGGGTCTCGGCCCGCCCTGAAAATCTGCTTGGAAATCTGCGGGTCTAGCCCTCCTACGCTGTTCCTGTCCTGACCTTTCCGTAGCATACTAGCGTTGGCTGAGCTCCTCTATACTCTGAGAAAAGGCCTAGATTCGTGAAATGTCCATATCCTCCCGCAATGTGGCTATAATACAAGATTCTATATATTCTGGCCCGAGCCCCATGATAAATCGGTGCACCCTGGCTGGCACCGTGTCAACAAATGAGGGTTCATAACTAGCTAAGGATTCAAATCTCAACGCATATTCTCTGACACTCATCCAGCCCTGCTCTAGGTGTAAAAACTGCTCTTCTCTAGCCTACCGAACCTCTCGAGGAAAATAATGATCTATGCAAGCTTCAGAAAAGATAGGCCACGTAGGTGGAGGTGCATCTTTGCCTCGGGATCTCTCCCAACTCTCGTACCACAAAACCGCTACATCTCGCAATTTGAATACTGCTAGCTCAACTGATTCTGTGGACGAGGCATGCATGACCCTGAATATTCTCTGCAACTAATCTATGAAATTCTGGGGGTCCTCTCTGCGATCTGTCCCTGTAAACTGTAGGGGAATCAAGGCCAAGAACTCATGAACTCTCGAACTACCTATCCCCTCAGTGGGCTCAACGACAGCTGGTACTACCGGCTGAGGCTGACGCTAGGCAGCCATCATCTGTACCAACATATAAAATGCACCCCTAAGCTCCTGATATGATGTCATAGGAATAGATGGGGGTGATATTAGTATATTTTCCGCCTTAGCGGGCTTTGAATGTGGTGGTGAATGCTAGGGAGATCGAGGTGGTGTCCCCCTATCCCCCCATATAGGGCTGACTTTGCCTGCGGCCTCCTACTGGTGCCTTCTCCTACTGCCCCATCCAGCTCTCGACTAGTCGTGGTCTGCCGTGTGTCTTACATTTCTCTATGCATAAATAGGATAACATAAGCTCAGGAAGTCACCCCATACAACATAACTCTATAGCACGATTGGAGAAGAAAAAAGAGTAACCACACTATTATGCCTTGCAGCCTCCTGCCTATGAAATGTGGTGCACAACACACCCATATACAAGACTCTACTTAGCACGACTTGCAGACTCCCTGGGATATGACCTGCTATGATACCAAGTTTGTCATGCCCCACCTTGGGAGGCATGACTGGCACCTAGTGCCACACTGGGTCTGAACTAACCTGACTGGACTAGTGCATATTGACACTCAATTTAAGAAACCAACGAGCTTTATCTTGGATGTAAAAACAACCCCTGGCCAATAAGACCACCTGTAAAAGAAGACAACTAGCCACAACATCACAATAATAGGGAGCCTATGAGGGCCGACAAGATCACCATGCCGTCTAGTTATGATTGAAATGTAAATCAAGCACTAAACTACGCTATGGATGGCAATGCTGCTAACTAACAGCTAAACAAGGCCTTACATGGCTATGGCAGGAAATAAAGCATATAGGAGCCTCACACGGCCAATGTAAACTAACCACAGGGAATGTACAACAGTCTGCAATCCTCTAGAAGTGATATAATAGTCGTGACAGGGCCCCGGTCCACCCAAAACTGTACATCAAAAGAAAGCCTCGTCTAACTTTCAACTATGGAGAGAAGGAGCTGAATAAACTGCTGACCTCAACTGGAGACTAGGAATGTCCCAAACTGCATCTATCTGCACCTGCAGGCAAGTAATGCAGCACCCGGGTGGGCGTCAGTACAATATGTACCGAATATGTAAGGTAGAAAGCTAATGACTTGGCTGGAATCTAGTAAATCGGTATTAATCACAAGAGAGAGAGTAAGGATGTAACTTGCAATACCTGTTCCATCTGAGTTACCTGAACAACAAGTCTATATATGCAAACAAAAACCTAACTAGACCCCTATAAGCCTGAAAGGTAAAAACAACATAGAAAAACCTACCTGGGTCCCCATAAGCCTCGACAAGTATAAACTAGATCCCCTCCATTTACCTGACTACTAAGGATTTTACATAAACTGTAACTTGAGGTGGCCCTCGTGGCCTCAATCTAATGGAACTCATTACGGCCCTCCCGACCTCAATTTGATGTATCTCAATACGATCCTCGCGGCCTCAATAAATAAAACTCTGTATGGCCCTCGCGGCCTCATTAAATGAAACTTTGTATGACCCTCGCAGCCTCAATAAATGAAACTCTGTATGGCCCTTGCGACCTCAATAAATGAAACTCTGTATGGCCCTCACGACCTCAATAAATGAAACTCTGTACTAATGTAGACAAGGATTACTATTTCATGCCATTGACTCAATTTAGTTTACAACAGCTGACCCCAATAGGTTTACTCCAAAGTACTATAGACATACGGGTCGTATTAACTTTATGACGAACGTAACTTGCTGAAAGGATAGCCTTACATACCTTAAGTGCCGACTCTCTATTTAACCGTGAGTTTCAAATTATATTCAAAAGCTCTTCTCAATTGTAATCATATTACTGGGAGAATAAAACTAGTTTCAGTACTAAATTTGGCAAAAACGATAACTTTATATATAAATATTAATAATATTTCAACTTAATGGAACACGATCGCAAATACGTAATTTTTCGAAAGTCCAAAAGGGATAAATACTTACTTGAAGCCTATGATCGTATAGAAATTAATTTGGAGCAATTTTGACAACTTTAGCTCAGTAATTTTGACAACTCTATAGTAATGTTTCCTGCAGTCTTAAACTTAGATACCTGAAGTTAATTTGAATTTGAATGGCGTATCATAGCATAAACGGACGAGAATAACTTGATCTCTTCATTCTCTGTCAACTCTGGCCGTGTGCTTTTTTTGGAAATGAATTTGAAATATGACAAGGGCTATATATATAGGAGGGTAGTGTACTAGGGAGGCACCTCGCACCATCCATCACGGCAGCCGTAGTGCCGTACTGCGCCCCTCAAGGCGCCCAGGCTGCTGGCGCGCCGCACTGGCCGGTGTCCTGCTGGCTGGCACGTTGTGCTGGCCCTTCGCGGCCTGGCCTCCTTAAACCCGACTTTCGAGTTATCCTACATGCATCATATTCCCTTTATTCTCCACAAATCCACATATACAACTGCTAAATGTTAAAGTTTTTACGGGGTGTAACACTATGTTGATACTTATTCCTGTAAATAGGTTCTAACCCTAGCTTTTGAATGTAGTAACTAAAGTCTTGCATAATTGATTAGTTATTCATGTTGCTTGATTCTATCAGTGTTGGAATTTTTCATATTATTAATTTTAGTTGAAATCTCAATCAGTTGCATGCTAGTCCAGTTTCAGTCGGAATGTTAGTATTCTCAATTTTTTCCGAAATGTCAGCTGATCAGTTTGACTATAGTCTTTTCTTGAGGTGTCAGTAATACCTCCTAGATTTTAGTTATCATAATCAGTTATCAGTTATCAGATATCAGTTTGTTCTTTAGACGGTTACAAAGCTTTCAGATAAGCAACTCTGACTAGTCTAAGAACCACTAGCTTCATTCAGCTTCAATTTGTTCTTTAGACGGATACGACGCTTCTAGGTAAGAAGCTCTGGCCAGTCCTAGAACACCAGTTATAAAATTCTGTTCGTAAGACTCTCAGGTTACTTCTAGATTAGTATCCCTCATTCAGTCTTAGACCCCATTTCGAGCTATCAGCTTAGTAGTCAGATTTGAATTATCCAGTGGGAGTAGGACTTAGCACCGATCAGATCGGGGTTCCAACACACCCAAGTTTCTGAACTACGTTTCCACCATAGGTTATTTTATTGACCCTATAGCCCTAGATTTCTGATCACCCACTTCATACCTTTATACCTGGCAAGGTGTATTGGGTCTTATTGATGGGGCGTATACATCGAACTCCACATATAGCGCAGGTGGTTGTATGTCTGTTATAGTCTCTCACACTAGTCAGTACATTTTCAGCTTACCTTAGTTCAGTACAGTTTCAACTTAGCTCAGTTTAGTTTAGTTTAGTTTAGCTCAGATTAGTATCTCAAATTCAGGAGATGTCTATGACCATTTGCCAGGGTCATTATTGACCATATCAGTTATATTTCAGTTGTTCAGTTTTTAGTATTTTAGTTGGTCATTTCATGTCATCTCAGTTTAGTTACTTGCTCTTTCATGTTTATTATATCTCTCGCTTACTCATTACATTCAAAGTAATGACACATACCTTCTATGCTGTATCGTATCATGATAAAAGCGTAGGTTCTCAGTCCTAGCATCTTTAGTAGATTCCTTCAAACGATACCAACATCAGCTTTTTGTAAGTCCTCATCTTTCGAGGATGATATTTTTTCAGTTAGTTTCTTTCAGCTAGACTTTAGAGTTAGCTGGGGTTTATCCTAGCAACTCATCATATGTAGATGGCTCTCACATAATGACTTAGATATTCAGTATTATTTTTTCCAGATGTATGGACTTTTGTCAAATTAGTTTTCTTAATGATCTTATTTATTTAAAGCTTCTGCATATGGGTACTCAGTTTACCAGTGTTATGATAGAACCATGAGTTGGCTTGGGGTTACTTGTGACTCCAAGTACCTTGTCTCGTCTAGGGTATAGACTCAGGTCATGACAAACTTGGTATCACAATACTAGGTTTAGAGTATCCTAGAATGTTTGAAAGCCGCGTCAAGTAGAGTCCTTTTCATGGGTGTGAAGCGCGCCACACTTATGATGGGAGGTTATGAGACGTTACTAGGAAAACTCCCTTTTGTTTATACACCTTATCGTGCAGTGAAGTTCAATTCCATAAATGTTCTCCTAACTCGTGCTCTATTTTGTTTAACTGAAACTATGCATCTAAGACGCGGAAACAGAAGAAAGGCTGGCAATGCTAACTGACCTGCCCCACCAGCTCCTGCAACCCCTCAGGACGACCAAGTGTCCTTAGCAAAATTCCAAGCCGGCTCAGACAGTGACAAACCATGTGAATCAGCAGGTGGTTTCGATTAACAAAAACAGGTCCGCAACAGCTGCTAGGGTTCGGGACTTCACTCTAAATGAGCCCTCCATCCTTTCATGGATCAAAGGTAGGAGAGGAACCACATGAGTTTTTATATGAGGTGTGAAAGATCACTGGAATTATGGGTGTTAGTTCTGCAGAGAGTGTTGATATGGAAGCCTACCAGTTGAAAGGGGTTGGACAAATTTGGTACGATCAGTGGAAGGAAAGGAGATCAACAAGAGCAAAACTGGTAGAATGGGAAGAGTTCACCACAACATTCTTATATAGATTCTTTCCCCAGGAGTTTAGGTAGGCTAAGGTCGCAGAGTTCATAAACTTGAAGCAGGGTAACAGGACCGTGGAGGAATATGCATTGGAGTTCACGTGGTTGTCAAGGTATGCTCCAGAGATGGTAGCCTAGCCAAGGACTCGCATTCTTAAGTTCGTCAATGGGGTTTCAAACCTAGTACTTAAGGAGTGCAGGACTGCAATGCTCATAAAGGATATTAACCTCTCCAGCCTCATCGTACATGACCACTAGATTGAGGCAGAAAAGCTGAAAGATATGGAGTGGGAGAACAAGCAGGATAGAACTGGTCAATCAGATTATAGCCAGCAGAGGTCTGGTGGTAGTAGCCACCCACAACAGCATCAATAGAGGACTCCAACACCCACCTTAGCCAGCGCCCTAACTTTTCGGTCCCACAAGGATCAGAAGGGTGGAGCATCTGGATCTCAGTCCCAGAGTCACACCGCCAGTAACCGCTATCTAGCTTGCCCTAAGTATGGCAAGAACTATCCAGGTGAATGCCTCTAGGGCAAAGAGGGTTGCTTTGGGTGTGTTGTTTTTATGCATAACTTTTGGATAGGTCGAGACCCGATCCTAATCATTATTCCACTCTTAGAGGCTTGCAGGCTATGGTTTATCAATAGATAGTTGTTGTTGGCCATGTGGGGCCTATGTATATGATGTTTTGCGTGGTGGCCGTGTGGGGCCTAGAGTAGCTGGTTAGGTGGCGGCCTTGTCGGCCATAGCATGAGTATGATTGTCTATTCTTCATTCAACTATAGGTACACAACATGGTGGTCTTGTCAGCCCGCGTAGGATCCTTTTTATCGTTTTGTTGTTGGGATAGTTTTTTTCCTTTACAAGTGTTGCGTGGCCTTATCAACCCGAGGCCAAGGTGGGGCGTAACACAGATGGCCCCATTTAAGGCATTATATGGTAGAAGGTGTAGGTCCCCTATAGGTTGGTTTGAAGTAGGCGAAGTTACTTTGATAGGGCCAGACTCAGTTCATGAGGCTATGCAAAAAGTGCAACTTATTAGAGAAGGGTTGAAAATAGCTTAGAGCCGACAGAAATCATATTTTGATGTGAGGAGGAGAGAGCTAGAATTTGCCGTCGATGATTGGGTTTATCTAAAATTTCACCCATGAAAGGGGTGATGAGGTCTGGAAAGAAAGAGAAACTCAGTTCGAGGTATTTAGGACCCTAAGAATTCTGAGGCGAATTGACAATATGGACTATGAGCTAGAATTACCTTCGGAGTTAGCATCTGTGCCCCTAGTCTTCCATGTGTCACCGTTGAAGAAGTGCATCGGTAATCCAACCTCAATTTTGCCACTAGACAGTATAGGAATGAAGGATAGTCTCTCTTATGAAGAAGTCCTAGTTCAAATCCTAGACCGTCAGGTTCGTAAGCTGAGAAACAAAGAAGTCACTTCAGTAAAAGTCTTGTGGAGGAAACAACTAGTTGAGGGAACCACATGGAAAGCAGAAGCACACATGATGGATAAATATCCCCATTTATTCCCTTCCAGTTTAGTTTCAATATCAAGTATTAAATTCCTCCTCAGTACTCTATTAAGTTCCGTACTCATCAGCCGAATCATGTTTTCAATATGCATCCTAGTTGCTTCAACTCAGTTAGTATAACTAAATCAGTTCAAAGTCAGTCACTCCTTTAGAAATTAGTTTATAGTTTCAGTTTAGGAATTATAGCTCCTTTCCCAATTTCCTACAGTTTTAGCCTTCATTTGAGGACGAACGATCCCAAGGGGGAGATATTGTAACACCTCAAAACTTTTCTAGACTATACTCAGACCTTACACGAAAAACCAGAGTGAACCAGAAATTTTTTTTCTCAGAATGACCCAAACAATGAGTCATTGTCACTTATACCGCTCTATCGTCTGAGTCGATGTCAGCCCTACCGATTTCCTTTTGGGACCAACGAGGAACAGGAAGACCCATTGGAAAGAGTAACGAGTCTTCCTGTCCTTCGTTGTACCCCAAGTATAGAAACCTACCAAACCTTTCCCAGAATCAATAAGCCATCGAATGAGTCGTCAGTAGCTCAGATGACTCATTGTGGGCAGTCGTTGGGAGGGTTCCAATGTGGGTTGAAATCTTCCCAGAAGCAACGAGTGGGATCAACGGCTCGTGGTTCCTACCAATGAGTCATTGTTTCTACCCATCACCAAAGCCAGCAACCCCTTAAGGTAGGACAGTGGTGACAATGAGCAGTTACCACAACCCATTGGTTCTACCAATGAGTCGTTGGGTCAGTAGTTAATAGAAGTCCTAACTTTAGTTCGAAACTCTGTCAGTGACCACGAGTGGAACCAACGACCCGTTTGTCCATCCAATGAGTCGTGTTACCTTCTGTGGTCCATTTTCAGTGATCATAGATTTCAGGCTCAGGACCAATGACTCATTGTGTGAACCATTGGATTCCGATGATAGTTTTTCCAAACTTTCTTTTAGGGGTATTTTTGTAATTTTTTACCTTTTTTAACCTCTAAACTATGTCGTTTTAGGAACGTTTAGGAGAGAATAAAAGGGATGGTCGACTTAATCCCTCTCATTATTTCTCAACTCTCAATTGTTCAGAACATAGAAGTTCCAGACAGTTAGTTCAGATCTAAGCTAGGGCTTCCAATGTTCTTCAAGATTTCTCCAGATTTCTCCTCAAGGATTCTACACCAGGTATATGGAATTCAACAAGGGAATTTCCCTTCCCTTGTGTCCCAAAATCCTTCTGTACCTTATCAGTCTTAGCCTTGAATATCAGAAATAGGGTTAGCTTCAGTCAGATTATGAATATTCTTATGGATTAAAATTCTTGTGAATTCTTGAAATGCTTTCACTATTTATCAAGCATGCTGTTACTCTCTTCATGAAATATTATTTTAACCCTAGTCCTATGAAATGCAGTAAATTTGGGTCTTGCATAGTAGATTAGATATGATTGTTGCTTGACTCTGTTAGTTCCTGAATTTCCATGTTGTCACCATTATCTGAGTTTGCAGTCAATTGGCATGTTAGCTCAGCCTCAGTCAGAAATTAGCTTTTTCAGTGTCTCTCACTAAGTCAGCTGATAAATTTTAAAAATAGTCAGATCTCGAGGAGTTTAGTTCAGTGATACTCCTTAGTTTCAGTTATTAGTTAGTTCTTCAAACAGTTACGACGCTTCCAAATAAGCAGCTCTGACCAGTCTTAGAATACCAATTTTGAGTTATCCAATCCTACAAACACTCAGGTTACTTCCATATAAGTATTCCTGACTTAGTCCAGGACCCAGCTTTGAGCTATCAGCTTAGTGGTCAAGTTAGGACTATCTAGTGGGAGTAGTACTTAGCACCAAGCGGACTGGAGTTCCAGCGCACTAGATTCCCAAAACTACATTGCCCTTATAGGTCTTTAGCCCTAACAAGCCCCTAACTTGCGATCGCCCAGCTCAACCACTATAGCCTGGCAAGGTTCAGTGGGCTTTTTCCAATGGGGAGTAAACATCGGACTCCACATCTAGATCACGTAGTTATATGTCGGTTATAGACTATCCCACTTGTCAGTACAATTCAGTTCAACTCAATCTTAGTTTAGCTTAGTTCAGTCACTCAATTTCAAGACATGTTTATGACCGTCATTCAGGGTCATTATTCACCATTTTATAACTCACCTTTTATTAGTATTCAATATTGGTTGGTCATTTCATGTTATTTCAATTCAGTGCTTATTTTTCATGATTTATGTATATCTCACTTACTCAGTACATTCAAAGTACTAATGCATACTTCCCATGTTGTATCATATAATGATACAGGCATAGGTTCTCAGTCTCAGTATTGTCAGTAGTTTTCTTTGACGATTTCAGCTGCAACATTATTTGGTGAGTCCTCATCTTTTGAGGGCGATGTTTGCTTCTCAGTTAGTTCTTATTTAGTCAGACTTTAGAGTTAGCTTGGGCTTGTCCCAACAACTCATCAATTAGTAGTTGGCTTTCAGACACAAATGTTCAACATTCTTTATAGTTATAATTACTATTTTCAAAACAATTTTGTTTGGATATTTATTTTTGCCCAGCTTTCGCGTATGCTTACTTAGTTACAAGTGTGATGAAAGACCATGGGTTCACTTGGGTCACTTTTGACTCCAAGTACCGTGTCTCGTCTAGGGTGCAAACTCAGGTCGTGACAACCTCAATTCCTTTTTCAGAGATTTTTTGACCCAGAACTATTCCCTTCTTGACCATAAAATGACATTTTTCCCAATTTAGGACTAGATTAGTTTCTTCGCATCTGTTCAACACTTTTCGCAAGTGCTTAAGGCAAGATTTGAATGAGTCACCCACAACTGAGAAGTTGTCCAAAAATACCTTGATGGTGTCCTCTACCATATCCAAAAATATCAACATCATGCAGCACTGGAATGTGGCTAGTGCATTGCTCAATTAAAAGGCATTCTCCTGAAATTAAATGTTCCATATGGGCAGGTGAAGGTAGTCTTTTCTTTATCATTTGGGGCTATAGTGATATGATAGTACCCCGAGTAGCGATCAAGAAAACAGTACCAGTCTCTACCTGTAATTTGTCAAACATCTGATCTATGAATGACATTGGAAAGTGGTCTTTCTGCGTCCAGTGGTTGAACTTCCTGTAATCCATGCATACACGCCATTCTGTGGCTGGTCTTGTCGGTCTCAACTCATTCGTCTCATTGGGTATCACTGTGATCCCATCTTTCTTTGGCACACACTATGCCAGACTTACCCACTTGCTATCTGCAATGGGGTAAACTACACCAACATCTAGCCACTTTATAATCTCCTTTGTCACTACTTCTTGCATTGGTGGGTTCAGGCGTCGCTGATGCTCTATACTTGGTGTGCAGTTTGGCTCGAACTGTATTTTATGAGTACATGTGCTTGGAGGGATCCTGATTATGTCAGCTATGGTCCAACCAATTACCTTTTTTTGCTTTTTTAATATTGTGACAAAGCTTCTACTTTCCAGTCTGTCAAGTCTGCTGCAATAGTCACCGACAATGTGTTGTCTTCACCCAATAATGCATATTTGAGGTGGGGAGGTGGTGGCTTCAGTTCAAGAACTAGCGGTTCCTCCACTTGTGGCTTTGCTGGTGGAGTCAAATGGTTCTTCAAGTCAAGGTCTAACTTCTTTGGTGTGAAATTATATGGCCCCATTCATTTTAGGCCATTCACCGCTCCGTGTACCCCGATACTCCATCTCCTTCATACTTAATCAAGACGGCTGCTAGTGTATTAATATTCATCATCTCTCCCACAAGCGCTAGCATCCTCTTGTCTTCCGTCTGGGTGTTTACGAAGGTAGCTCCCTTTGTGTTGGCTTGAATGAATCACAGAAGAAAAACGACGAAAATGTAAATGGGGAAATAAAACCCAAAAGTTAAATACAAATAGTTAATCTAATCTTAGCCATATTCCCCGGCAACGACGCCACTTTTTGATAACGCTCAAAATCACACTTCCTGGAAAAGTATGAAGTAGACGTTGAGAATAAAGAACCCAACAAAGAGGTTGGGATCGAACCCAAAGGGAATAAGGTAAGATCTAGACTAATTCCGATACTTAACGCTCAAACTCACACTTCCAATGTACACACGTGATCAATCCTAATGCTTACTTGTAGAACTGATAACTAGGCTTCATCCAAACGACTGGTTCGTCCCTATTGAATGGTTATACTCAATCACCGGGTCAGGTCTCATGAGCAATTTCAAAGTAACAATTATCAATTCGTTCCAAATTAACTTTCCTGCGATCACAGCTCAAGTCATACAATGATCATAAAAATCAAGGCTTTGTTGTAATTCTCTTTTCCTAATCTCTACTTCTCTAGGTTAAAGAAAGTAAAGATCTCGGGCAAGTCCTAACATTGTACACCGTTTAGAAACATTTGAAGATGAGGATAATACATACAAGCGTTTAGCATTGATTTTGAATCACTTTTGTGTAACCTATTTCGTTAATTCACCATGGTTCCCACAATCTTAGTTGTGAAGGTTTTAGACTCTCATGATTGTAAGATTATATTTTGCATCCATAGACAAACACATAATTAAATACTTACAACAATAATTGGAAGAAAACCTGCTTTGAATATTAATGAATAATCTCAAGAACAATTAATAAAATCAAGTGTTGATCCTAAGAATCGCTATCCAAAATTTGATAAGAATTCAATAATATAATACTTTTCACCAATCTCTACTACCTTCTCTCTAGTTGTT
This sequence comes from Datura wrightii, assembly GCA_035772735.1. NCBI lineage: Eukaryota > Viridiplantae > Streptophyta > Magnoliopsida > Solanales > Solanaceae > Datura > Datura wrightii. The sequence continues at coordinate 103,816,343 of JASDFA010000008.1, forward strand.
ATACTAAAATAAAACATAAAAGGTATTTATGTAGATATTAGAAAGCTTTTCCTAAGCTAAAGGGGAATTTTTCATATCTGGTGCCGGCTTGACTCAAGATTGATCCTACAACCTGTAACAGGATTGTACGGGTCGTACCTGCCTCTCATATATCCCTTGGCTGCTGCAGATTTTTCTAAGTGTTGGTAGCTGGTACGACTCGTATCACAGTCCTACGATTCATACAACCTATCCATGGCTTGGCCCTGAGAACTTTGACATCTTTTGAAGTTTTCTACGAGTGTTGTGGTACGCCTCATCCTTCCTCCTACAACTCATACTTGCTTGTTGAATCTGGAGTTCTTCCATTTCTTTAAGAATCACTGAAGCTCACCATGGCTGATGGTATGAGTTATAAATGGTTGTTACAATCCGTGAGTTCCACTCGTACCAACAGATTGGCTTGTGCAATTTTCTCTGAAGATTTCCACGACACCAGTTATGGCTCGTACTATCTTAGTATAGCTCGTACTAAAATTTATACTTGGTTGATTTTTTGCACTTTTATGCATCCTTTGCACATTTTTGCTCCAACACCCATTTTACCTAAAAACAAAGTAAATGTACCTCATATCCATATAAACATACCTAAGTCCATGCTATTTTATCAGTTTTAAGTGTCGAAAGTGCTGTAAACTCACAACACACAGTTTCCCAGACCTCCCATAGGTTATAGGCCATTCAGTATAGTTGCTGTGGATCCTGAGGAGCTGCATGGGTGATTTCCTCCTTAGCCCAGGCCCATGTAGAGCTCCAAGAGGACCTAGAGAAAGAGAAGAGGAAACAGTATTCTCAGATCAAAATCTTCGTCCATATGTGGAAAGGAATAAAGAAGATCCTGAAGACCCTTTCCCCTGGCTGTAAGATACCACAGGTGGCCTGCGAGTACATTCGACAGTTCTCCTTCCTCAATGGATTCGAGGACAAAGAGGCTGATGAGTTTAGCGCGGTAGTAACGAGACCTCTAGTTAGGCATGGCCATGGTGTACCTCCCTTCCCTACTTCCCCTTAGTTGATTGATTAGTTACCCCCGTTTGGGGTTTGTTAAACAATTTCACCTTTCTTTTTGCTTGTTTTGAATAACTTTTATCATTACCTGCTTATGATGTGCGGGTGTCCATTTTGACATTCGATTAACAATGGCCTTGTATTTAGCCTTTTACTTACATAACTCGCCGTTCTTACATAGATGCATACTCATTTCACACCCTTGAAATATTAAAAGGATTTCTTAAAAATAGGGGATTGGATTCTGCCTTGCAACCATCTGCTGTAATGGTCACTTGTTCGCTGCAGTGGACCTGCTATGATAGTCCATTTCTCGCTGTAGCGAGTATGCGATGATATTAGGCATATTTACACACTTATTCACCATATTTTTTCAGTACTTAATTATATTTTGAGAATAAATCATATGTGTTTTCTTTGGTTTTATATGATATTTGTAAAAAAAGCTAACACACATGATTAGATGTTTGCAGGGATTAAGGTGATGGATTTGGACTTATTTGAGGCATAAAAGAGCGAGAGTTGCCAAGACAAACTCAAAATGAGCAAGTGCCACAACATAATAGAAGATGAAATTGCACAGGCGCATCTGTGCAAGGACTTGCACGATGCATAGGTAGATCCATGCACCAAGAGGTGTGATGTGGAGGCTTAGAGGCGCAATGAGGGGTGCATCACGGATCCCTGCTTGCCGACTCAAAATCTGCAAAGTCTAATCCCAGTAAAAGTAGGAACAGATGCAGATTAATTCTACTACTAAATACCCCTTCTTAGGATGTTTTAGGTGTCGAAATTTATGGAATCTTGCTAGTAACTTGAATACACCACTTATTCGTTGACTATTATTCACGATTTGAATTATTGTAAGTGTGGAAAATATTATTCCATACTAGTATTGGAGAAAACATCAAGTTCTTATGATTCTGATTGGCTTTTGAGATTTGTCAAATAATTTTATATTATTGTAAGTATTTCATTGTGACTTCTTATAAATCTTATGTTATTATTTTTTTCAAATATGAGTGGCTAATCTCTTTAGATGGGGTTATGATAACCATGATGGATTAACAAAAGTAGGCAAAATAAAATAGTGATTCTTGAATAGTAAATTGAGTGGATTATTATTCTCTTAGCTTTAATGAGTTTTAGCGGTACCAAATGTTGAAACGTGCCTGTATCTTCAATATGCTCGACCAAAGAGGTTGAAGTTAGAAAAGAGAATAACAATATAAATTTGAGACTACCAACCCTCATTTAATTAACTTTAGATCTAACCAAGTATAGTTAATCCAAAACCTAGGGCGAGGGAAAAATATACACACCTAAAATTGAGAGGATTTAGGTGAAATTCATCTATGTAGGTTGAGAGATATTAGATGAACTTAATCGTCACTCTTACACAAAATTTATCAGGATGGATCACTACTAAAATAAGCTACTCTGTTATGATATCATGGGGAACACAATCCTAGTTTTGTCTCATCAACATGATATCAACTTAATCACTGTTTAGGATTATTTTTTCTTTTATTTGCAACCTGCCTTCTGAAATATTGACTACCGATTGATTTTGTAATATTCTGGAAGTGCCTAAGATTGGACCCCGGACTTGAAAATAGAAATTTGTAGAAAATTGGGAAAAACTAACACCAGACACAAAATGAATCATTGCGAGGCCCATTAGGACTACCTACGAATCATTATGTGACTCGTGGGGGGAGGTCAGGTGTGAGGCTTGAGGTTTTAGGATAAAGTGTCTCACGGTTAATACCATGATTCATAGTTAGCCACCACGAGTCGTGGAAGGGTCATTGCCAGGAAGAAGGAGAATATTGGGGAGTTGGGGTAGTGTACTTCACGAATGGAGACCACGACTCGTGGTCACCCACAATGAGTCTTGAGGTCTCTCGTGAACAACCCTCGACGCTCAGTGAAGCAGTGTACTTGACAACTGCCACCATGAGTCGTGGCTTTATATAACGAGTCATTACATGATCTGTTATGAGCCTAGGAGTTTAGACAAAGTAGTTTACTTGACGAGCAGCACGACGAGTCATCTTCTTCAGCGACAAATCATTAGGTAGTCCGTTAGGATCACCTGAAAGTTATTTTTCTGCAAATTAGTGAGGGCCTTTTTGTGATTTCTAAATGTTCTAAAGCATAAACTATGTCGTTTTGCCCTAATAAAGGTGGGTTTTTAGAGGGTGATCTATTCTAAGTCCTCATTCATGCATGCAAGAGAATAGAGAGGTGATCAAAAGGTGATCCAAGATTTTCTTCCCCAATTCCTTTCAATTTCTTTTGGGCTTTCAAAAGAGAGTAAGATTCAGTTATTTCCAGGTATGTAAAGCTATCAATGGGTGTTTCCTTCCACACCCATTCCCATTCTCTACGATTTCATGAAAATTTTATCAAATTTATTGAGTTTTGAAGTAGATTTATGTAAAAATCTAATGATTTGTTAATGAGCTTTGTGATTTTAGAATCTTATAATATTCTATGGGGGTTTTGATCATCTTTTATGATTTAAATTATATATAATGTTATCGATTTTAATTTCTATTGAATTAAGACTAATTATGCATGACCCATGATGAATTGATTTATGATCTACTTTTCCATTAATGTATTTACAAGCCCAACATGAATTATGATCTAAATTTTGGATTTAATCTATTACCCATCATGATTTTACGAATTTCAAGCTATATACATGATCTACAAGTATGTACGAATTTTATGATTCACGAATTATGTTTTGGCCGACTCACGGGCCTTGTTTCATGGCTAGTTCACATATGTACAAGTATGTTTATGATTATCATGATTTAACTAGCCCATGAATTTATGCATGTTATACTATGAGAACTATCTATCTTTTGGGAGTAGTATCAAACATCGAGTAGGTTCGGGGCTCAGGTTAAGCCCCCGATCTCATAAACTACGTGCCATCGTAGGTATGTTGGGACCTCCTCTATTATTTTCCTTGACCCAAATGTCCCTTTTCATGGTGATATCGCGCCCTTTATGGTTCTACCCTTGGCAAGGTACGAACGACCTCCCGACTAGGTTTACAAGTCGGACTTCATGTGGGCTCATATGGGATATGTTGGTTAAGAGAATCTACCATTGTTCCACATGATTTATGCATGTTATGATTATGTATTTGACTTAAGTCATTTTAAGTAAAGCTTTTCTCCTATGATTATGATTATGTTAGTATTATGAATGTTTTGAAAACCTTGAGCTTTATGTTATGTTATGATGTTTACGATATGAGCATGATGTCCTACTCTTTTAATCATTTATGAGTTATATATATATATATATATATATATATATATATATATATATTAAAGGTCCATTTCACTTACCTTTCATACTCGATACATTCCACCTACTGACCGCATACTTTCTACGCTGTTTCATTTCATCATACAGGACCTGACTCTCAGGCTCACCCTCTTCAGTAGCTTTTCAAAGTTTGTTATTAGCTTATTTGGTGAGTCCTTATGTTCCGAGGGCCATATGTTCAGATTCTATTGTTCTCTTTCAGTTTCGGTATTATAGGGTTAGTTGGGGGTATTGTCCCATCAACCCGTAATTCATTACTAAAGGCTTTTCAGATGGTAGTTGTATTCGACCGTCATGTATGGATCATGTATTGTCCTTTTGTCCATTATTATGTAATGATTTCAATTCCTTATGTTAAGTCTTCCACTTATGTGAATGAATTAGATGTATACTTATGCCATGGGTTGACTTGGGTCTCTTGGGGCTCCTTGTCCCGTGTTTATGATCCGGGTGTATGTTCGGGTCGTGACAAACTTGGTATCAGAGCCATAGGTCTAAAGTTTTCTAGGGTGTCTGAAAGCCGCGTTAAGTAGAGTCTTTTTCATGGGTGTGAAATGTGCCACGCTTATGACGAAGAGGCTACGAGATGTTTAGGAAATATTCCCTTCTTTTATGATCTATATCGTGCCATGAAAGTCCTTTATCCTTCTAATTCGTGCTATTTGCGTCTACAGAATCATGCCTCCACGCCGAGTGAATGCCATAAGAAATGGTAATGACAATGATTGATCTTGGGCAGAATTATATGCCCAAGTGATTCTCAAATGCTTCATTTCATTTTGTTTATCTATCGTTATGTGTGCATTCTCATGTGATTTGTAGTTAAAATGTGAATTTATACTAACCAACATGATTAGTGTTGTTTTGCAAGTAAAATGTAATTTTAGGAAGCTAAGATACATGTTGGTAAAAATCGGGAATGGACTTGGAAGAGAGCAATGGAAAAGGTCAAGGAAGAGCAACAAAAATAAGGGCTCCGCGATGGAGCCGTGTCACTCTGCCATCGCGGAGGCATTCTGCCTCAGATGATTTAGTTTGGCCAATTCCAGTGAAGGTCCGCGTTGCCTCCGTGACACGGAGGAAATGCCACGCGATACAAGCCGTGGAACGTTGGGGACATTGACCTGGGACATCAACTTCCAGTAAAGGTTCGCGACTGCGCTGTGGCACATTGGTCTGGCTCCGCATTGCAGGCCATGGCACGCCAAGAAGAAATTGCTGAGGAACCTAATTCCAAAGAGGGTCCGCGTTTGCACCGTGGCACGGAGGGAGTGCTCCACGATACACTCCGTGTCACGTTGCTTGTTATTCTGGAAATAATTCCCACTAGTATAAATAGCACACTTAGGTTTAATTTTAATTATTCTGACTTGGTTGAGCAAGAACGTGGGTTATAGGCAGTTGAGGGGACGAAAATTCTAAGGTTCTTCTCTATCTCTTTTGTCTTTTATCTCAATTATTTGTATGAATTATACTCATTTGATGATGTTTAATTCACAAATGAGTGGCTAAATTCACTTCTTGCTGAGGTTAAGAACAATCGTAGTGGAATGTAATTGTTGATCAATTTAGTTTTCATCTTTTCTTCAATGGTTGTTCTATCAATTCTTGTTCTTACTGCATTAATGTTTGGCCAATGTTAATGTATATCTAAAAAATCCAATTTTGATTTTGAAAAGAAAAGAAATTGGGAAGTTGTGAATTGGTGGGATATGATCTCTTCTTAGTTTGGGAAAATTGAGAAATGATTTACATTCAGAATAGAAATATATCTGAAAGTCATATTAGTCAATTAAGGAATTGGTTTTGTATGGCTAGAACATGAAATTCTTTTATCACAGAAATGTAGGTTGAAGGTTCATGATTCTTAAGTTGGGTAGTATACGAAAGTTTCAATCCATAGGCAATAATTCTTGAGTAGCAATCGAAGGAAAGATTAACTGAATTGTGTCGATAAATTACTTCCCTACATGTTCGTTTTAACCTCAGCATGCTCATTACTATTATTCAGACTCACTTTAGAATTCTATCTTAGATTCATAGAAATTAGGAAACTCAACCTCTCCAAATATTGTTTAATTGGTTGTCTGCATTCTTAAAGTTATAGTTCATTAACACTTAAGTTAATTATTACCGTAGTTCAGTCCCTGTGGGATAGATACTTGGCTTTACTTAAGCCACTTTACTACTTGTTCGACCACGTGCACTTGTGTGTAGTCACCAAACAGCCCGGACAATGATCATGAGGGTGCCTATGGGGATGAGCATCAGCTAGCCTCACCTGTCCACGAGGAGCATGTACCAGAGCCAGTTGCCCACATGGATTTTAGGACAGCGATTCAGATGCTAGCACAGGCCATGGCCGCCCAGGTTCATAATCAGACAGTGGCACATTACCCTCAGAATAGGAATGCGACGACAGCTAGGGTGAGTAATTTCTTGAGGATGAGCCCTCCTGAGTTCATAGGGTCGAAGGTGGATGAGGATCCACATGATTTCATTGAGGAAATTTTGAAGATAACCTAGGTTATAGGGGTGAACAATGGGAAGTGTGTTGACTTGACCTCCTATCAGCTAAAGGGGGTGGCTCATACATGGTTCAAGCAGTGGAGAGATCTCAGAGCAGTGGGTGCAGGCGTCGATAGGTTGGGAAGAGTTCCACGCAGCAATTTTGGATCGATTCTTCCCTCAAGAGCTCAAGGCGGCCGAGTTTGTTAATTTGGAACATGGTAACATGTCCGTTCAGGAGTACGCATTGGAGTTCACCCGATTATCCAAGTATGCTCCAGAGTTGTTGGAGGACCAGAGGGCTCAAGTGAGTCATTTTGTGCATGGGGTGACAGATTACTTGTATAAGGATTGCCAGATGGCCATGCTACATCAGGATATCGACTTTCCCCACATTGTGTTGCATGCACAACAGATGGATTTGGTCTACCGGAGACAGAGTGAGGCTAAGAGGGCCAGGACCGACAACTATGGGACTTATCAAGTTAGGTCAAGGGGTGGACAGCGTCAACAGTCCCAGCACAGGTCTATCACTCCAGCTCCATCATCGGCCAGCACGCCATCTAGATTCAGAGGAGATCGGAGGAGCAGAGCTTCATAGTCAAGAGACCAGTGTAGCATGCAGGTGGAGCGCACTTTTTTAGTTTGTGCGGGATGTGGCCAGAATCACCTTGGGAGGTGCTTAGTTGGCTTGGATTCTTGGTTAGGGTGTGGCAAACCCAGACACAGACTTAGGGATTGCCCCTCAGCCAGATGAGGAGCCGGTGGAGCTCGTGTGATAGCAGCCTGTTCTGCCGCTCAAGCAGCACGTCCCCCTCAGCAGGGTTCCTCTACTAGTTCAGCAGGCGGTCAGTGCCAAAATAGGTTTGATGCTTTAGTACCCCGCCATGAGCAGGAGGCTTCACTAGATGTGGTCACTGGTATGTTGCAAGTCTTCCATATTGATGCTTATCCCTTGTTAGATCCAGGAGCTAATTTGTCTTTTGTGACCTCTTATATTGCTAGTTGGTTTGGAGTTAGCCCTGAAATCCTGTCAGAACCATTCTCAGTCTCTACTCCAGTCAGTGATTCAGTTGTAGCTAGGCGGGTGTATAGAGGTTGCCCCATTACAGTATTGCATAAGGTCACCTCTGAAGACTTAGTAGAGTTAGCTATGACTGACTTTGACATCATTTTGAGCATATTGGTTGTTTGCATGTTATGCTTTGGTTAAATGTAGGACCCGTGCGGTGGAATTCCAATTTCTGGGTGAGTCAGTTTTGGAGTGGAAGGGTAATTCAGTTGTACCAGTCGGTCGGTTTATTTCATATCTTAAGGCCAGGAAAATGATTTCTAAGGGTTGCATGTATCACCTAGTTAGGGTTAAGGATGTTGAGTCCGAGACCCCGACTATCCAGTCAGTTCCGGTGGTATGTGAGTATCCGGAGGTCTTTCCTAACGATTTGGCAGGTGTTCCTCCTGAGAGGAAAATTGATTTTTGGTATTGACCTCTTACCCGATACGCATCCCATCTCTCTTCCTCTGTACAGAATGACTTTAGCCGAGCTAAAAGAGTTAAAAGAGCAATTAAAGGACTTTCTAGATAAGGGTTTCATTAGATTGAGTAAGTCTCTATGGGGTGCACCGATTTTATTTGTCCGAAAGAAGGATGGATCACTTCGAATGTGCGTTGACTATCGGCAATTGAACAAGGTCACTGTCAAGAACAGGTAACCCTTACCCAGGATTGATGACTTGTTTGACCAGCTCCAGGGTGCCAGATGTTTCTCAAAGTTAGACCTTAGGTTCAGGTATCACCAGCTAAGGGTTCGGGAGTGTGCTATCCCGAAGACAGCCTTCAGAACACGGTATGGATACTATGAGTTTGTAGTTATGTCTTTTGTACTAACAAATGCTCCTTCAGCTTTCATGGACTTGATGAACATGTTGTTCAAGCAATATCTGGACATGTTCGTGATCGTGTTAATTGATGATATTCTTATATACTCTCAGAGCGAGGAGGAGCATTCCGCTCATTTGAGAGTAGTGCTACAGACCCTTAAGGATCGCCGACTGCATGCGAAGTTCAGCAAGTGTGAGTTTTGATTGGACTCGATTGCATTTTTGGGCCAGGTGGTATCAAGCGAGGGAATAAAGGTAGATTCTTCGAAAATCAATGTAGTGAAGAATTGACCTAGACCGGTGAATCCTTCAGAAATTAGGAGTTTCTTGGGCCTAGCAGGCTACTAATGAAGATTTGTTGAGGGCTTTTCATCAATTGGAGCACCATTGACCAGGTTGACTCAGAAAAAGGTAAAGTTCCAGTGGTTAGAGGCTTGTGAGAAAAGCTTCTAAGAGTTGAAGACTCGACTCACTTCAGCACCGGTATTGACCCTACCTGAGAGTATAGATTGTTTTGTTGTGTATTGTGATGCTTTGAGAATCGGGCTTGAGTGTGTATTGATGCAGCGGGGAAAGGTAATAGCATATGCCTCCAGACAGTTAAAGGTCCATGAGAAGAATTATTCGACCCATGATCTAGAGTTGGCATTGGTGGTGTTTTCCTTGAAGATATGGCGAAATTACTTGTATGGGGTCCACGTGGATGTATTTACAGATTACAAGAGTATACAATATGTGTTCACGCAGAAGGACCTCAATCTACGAAAAAGGAGGTGGTTAGAGCTACTCAAAGACTATGATAAGAGTGTTCTTTACCATCCAGGGAAGGCTAACGTGGTAGCAGAGGCACTTAGTAGACTCTCTATGGAGAGTGTGTCCCAGGTGGAGGAAGAAAAGAAAGAGTTAGCAAAAGATATCCATCAACTTACAAGGTTAGGAGTGAGGTTGGTCGACTCAACTGTCGGGTGGTGTTTTTGTGCGGAATGGATCAAAATCATCCTTGGTGGTTGATGTGAAATCTAGGAAAGATGAAGACCCAATTTTGAGGAAATTGAAGAAAGTCATGCGGAGTCAAAAAGTGGAGGTTTTATCCCAAGGGGGAGATGGTGTGCTTCGGTACTAGGGTCGTCTGTGTGTTCTAGACGTTGATGATTTGAGGGGATGGATATTGCATGAGGCACATGGTACCAGATATTCTATCCAACCGGGATCCACGAAGATATATTGTGATTTACGAGAAATCTATTGGTGGGATGGCATGAAGAAGGATATTGCAGAGTTCGTAGCCAGATGTCCAAATTATCAACAAGTAAAGGTTGAACATCAAAGGCCAAGAGAAGTACTTTAGGATATTAGCATTTCTACTTGAAAGTGGGAAGAGATCAGCATGGATTTCATATAAGTATTACCCCATACTCGCCGACAATATGATTCCATTTGGGTGGTGGTAGATAGGTTAACCAAGGCTGCACATTTTCTACTGGTGAAAGCCATAGATTCAACGGATGATTATGCCAAATTTTATATTCGGGAGTTGGTTCGACTACATGTATTATTTCAGACCGAGGTACTCAATTTACCTCCTAGTTCTGGCGGTCTTTTCAGAAGGGGCTTGGGACTCAAGTTAAGCTTAGCATAGCCTTTCATCCGCAAATAGATGGTCAGGCAGAATGAACAATCTAGACCCTTGAGGATATGTTGAGAGCATGTGTTATGGACTTCAAAGGTAGATGGGATGATCATTTGCCCTTGATCGAATTTTCTTACAATAACAGATATCACTCGAGCATCCAGATGGCACCGTTCGAGGCTCTTTATGGGCGGAGGTGTAGATCGCCTATTAGATGGTTTGAGGTTGGTGAGGCAGCTATGATAGGGCCTTATTTGGTTAATGAGTCAATGGTAAAGCTTCAGTTGATAAAACACAGGCTGAAAACCGCTCAGAGTCATCAAAAGTCATATGCTGATGTGAGGAGAAGAGATTTGGAGTTTGAGGTAGACAATTGGGTATTTCTAAAGGTATCTCCCATGAAGGGAGTCATGGGTTTTGGAAGAAAGGAAAACTCAGTCCCCGCTATGTTGGTCCCTACTGGATTATTAGAAGAGTTGGGAAGGTAGCATACGAGTTGGACTTGCCCTCAGAGTTATCTTTCGTGCATCTTGTGTTTCATGTATCACTTTTGAAGAAATGTTTGGGAGATCCAAATCTAGTAGTCCTGGTGGACAACGTCTGTGTAAAAGACAACCTCATCTATGAAGAAGTTCCGGTGGAAATATTAGATCATCAAGTTCGAAAGCTAAGGAACAAGGAAGTAGCTTCAGTTAAGATTTTATGGAGGAATCAACATATTGAAGGAACTATGTGGGAAGCCGAGGCAGATATGATTGCTAAATACTCACACTTATTTTCTACCTGCTCAGTTCCAAATTGAGGTATCAGTTGTGCTCTATGACACTATTTAGCTTTCATGTTCAGTTCATGTGTTCAAGTTTCTTTTATGTGTATGGATGTGTATGTGAAGCATGAGATCAGTTCAGCCATATGATATGTATCAGAGGTAGTCATTCCATAAAGTTTCGGTTTAAATGATCAGTACTTAAGTATGATAATTGTATGTTTTGGTTTTCTGCTTGTTTTCAACATTCAAGGACGAATGTTCCCAAGGGGGAGATATTGTAATACCCCGAAAGTGCCTAAGATTGGACTCGGGACTTGAAAATAGAAATTTGTAGAAAATTGGGAAAAACTAACACCAGACACAAAATGAATTGTTGGGAGGCCCGTTAGGACTGCCTACGAGTCGTTATGTGACTCATGGGGGGAGGTCAGGTGTGAGGCTTGAGGTTTCAGGATAAAGTGTCTCACGGAAGACCACAATTCGTGGTCAACCACCATGCGTGGGAAGGGTCGTTGCCAGGAAGAAGGAGAATATTGGGGAGTTGGGGAAGTGCACTTCACGAATGGATACCACGACTCGTGGTCACCCACAACGAGTCGTGAGGTCTCCTGTGACCATCTCCTGACGTTCAGTGAAGCAGTGTACTTGACGACTGCCACCACAAGTCATGGCCTTATATAACAAGTCGTTACGTGATCCATTACGAGCCCAGGAGTTTAGAAAAAGTAGTGTACTTGACGAGCAGCAGGACGAGTCATCTTCTTGGACGAATCGTTAGGTCGTCCATTAGGACCACCTAACAGTTATTTTTCTGCAAATTAGTGAGGGCCTTTTTGTAATTTCTAAATGTCCTAAAGGCTAAACTATGTTGTTTTAACCTAAGAAAGGTGGTTTTTAGAGGGATGATCTATTCTAAGTCCTCATTCATGCATGAAAGAGAACAGAAAGGTGATCAAAGGGTAATTCAAGGTTTTCTTCCCCAATTCCTTTCAATTTCTTTTGGGCTTTCAAAGGAGAGTAAGATTCAATTATTTCCAGGTATGTATTGCTATCAATGGGTGTTTCCTTCCACACCCATGCCCATTCTCTACGATTTCATGAAATTTTTTATCAAATTTTATTGGAGTTTGAAGTAGATTTATGTAAAAATCTAATGTTTTGTTAATGGGCTTTGTGATTTTAGAATCTTATCATATTCTTTGGGGTTTTTGATCCGCTTTTATGATTTAAATTATTTATAGTGTTATCAATTTTGATCTCTATTGAATTAAGCCTAATTATGCATAACCCATGATGAATTGATTTATGATCTACTTTTCCATTAACGATATTTACAAGCCCAACATGAATTATGATTTAAACTATGGATTTAATCTATTACCCATCATGATTTTACGAATTTCAAGCTATATACATGATCTACAAGTACATATGAACTTTATGATTCATGAATTATGTTTTGGCTGACTCACGGGCCTTGTTTCATGGCTAGTTCATGTATGTACAAGTATGTTTATTATTATCATGATTTAACTAGCCCATGAATTCATGTTATACTATGAGCACTATATAGGTTTTAAGAGTAGTATCGAACACCGAGTAGATTCGAAGCTCAGGTTAAGCCCCCGATCTCATAAACTACGTGCCACCGTAGGTATGTTGGGACCTCCTTTATGGTTGTCCTTGACCCAAATGGCCCTTTTCATGGTTATATCACACCCTTCATGGTTCTACCTTTGGCAAGGTACGAATGACCTCCTGACTAGGTTTACAAGTCGGACTTCATGTGTGATCATATGGGGGTAATGTCGATTAAGAGAATCTCCCACTGTTCCTCATGATTTATGCATGTTATGATTATGTATTTGGCTCAAGTCATGTTAAGTAAAGCTTTTCTCCTATGATTATGATTATGTTAGTTTATGAATGTTTTGAAAACCTTGAGCCTTATGTTATGTTATGATATTTACGGTACGAGCATGATGTCCTACTCTTTTAATCGTTTATGAGTTTTATATATATTGTAAAGGTCCATTTTACTTACCTTGCATACTAGGTACATTCCACGTACTGACCGCATACTTTCTTTGTTGTATCGTTTTATGATAATGACCCGGCTCTCAGGATTACCCTCCTCAGTAGCTTTTTAGAGTTCATTATCAGCTTATTTTGCGAGTCCTCATGTTCCTAGGGCCATATGTTCAGATTCCATTGTTCTCTTTCAGTTTTAGTATTGTAGGGTTAGTTGGGGTATTGTCCCATAAACCCGTAATTCATGATTAGAGGCTTTTCAGACTATAGTTGTATTCAGCCGTCATGTATGGATCATGTATTGTCTTTTTATCCTTTATTATGTCATGATTTCATTTCCTTATGTTATGTATTCCGCTTATGTGAATGAATTAGATGTATACTCATGCCATGGTTCGACTTGGGGTCTCTCGGGGCTCCTTGTCCCATGTTTACTATTCGGGTGTACGTTCGGGTCATGACAGATTTACTCATTATTAACATATTATTTCCACCCTATTCCCTGTGGGATTCAACCCTAACCTAGTTGGACTACTGTATTTGTCAGCAACCATTTTTGTCACGCCCTACCTTGAGAGGCATGTCTGGCACCTAATGCCACACTGGGATCCGGGCTGACCTGGTTGGGCATATGAACCTTTGGTGCCTACCAACAACTCAAATCAAGAAAATAAATTGATATATCTCATCTATAAGTACAGCCTCAGGCTGGCAAGGCTACGCAACACCTATAAAGAAGAAATAGCTTACCCAACAACATAATAATAAAGGGATCCTATGTAGGCCGACAAAACCATGTAACACCCTGAAACTTTAATAGATTGGACTCGGACCTTGCAAGAAAAATCAAAGAAAAACTAGAAAAAATGCCTTAGGATGACTGAGGCAATGAGTCGTATTCAGCTCCAACAACTCATTGTGTCAGTTGTGGTCAGCCCTGCTTGGTCAATCGAGAACCCACGGGATAAGAAATGACTCATTGTGAGAAAAAATGAGTCGTCCTATCACTCATTGGTTCCCCAGTTCCGAACTCCTTTTCCAGGACCCCACGACTCAACCAACGAGTCGTAGTCAGAAACAATGACTCGTTGTGTGAGTCATTGGGTGAGAACCCCAGAAACTTCTTCCAGTGATGACGAGTGGAAACAACGACCCATTGTGTCCTACAAGTTGTTGTCACCACCTATCGTGTCATGTTTGAGATTTTTTAGAAATTTTTCAGTGAACATAATGACTGGATACAACGACCCATTGGGTCCACCAATGAGTGGTTGTGTCACCCGTTGCCAAACCTTTCAGACTTTCTCGTCTAGTGACCACAGGTGTAACCAATGATCTGTTAGTTCATCCAAAGAGTCATGGTATCTCTGTTGCCAAATCCAGTGATCCCAACACCCAGGAAGTAGGACCAACAACTTGTCCCAACGAGCTGTGGTCTCAGCCAATGACTCATTGAGTGACTTGTTGGTTCCTTGTCGGTTAGTTTTTCATATTTTATCCTAGAGATATTTTTGTAATCTCACCTATTTAGTCCCTAAACTATGTTATTTTAAGTATAATTTCAGAGAATTCAAAGGGATTAAACGGGTTTTCCCCTCACTCCCCACGTAGACTCTCAGAGAACGATCGTAGAAACCCAGGTCATTTCTCTCAAGCAAGAACTAAGGATCCTTGTCAGCTGCAGAAGTTCAAGATTTTTTCTCCAGGGATTTTTTATCCAGGTATGTGGGAATTCAACAAGGGAATAGTTCTTCCCTTGTGTCTCTAAAATCTTCTCTATCAGTTACACCCCTGTGGATTCAAAATTTAAAAAATTGTCATACCAATTTTTTATTATTTCAAGTGGAATATTTCTCATGATTTTAACTGCTTTATTATTCCCTATTTCTAGAAATTTGTGAAACTTGTATCTAGTTGAATGATTTAGCCTTAGTTCTCAGTTTAGTAAAATTTAGAATCTTGCGTGTTGGACTAGTTTCCCTGTAGCTTGATTCTATCAATTTTGAGATCCCCATATTGTTAGTGTATATGGAAATTTTAGTAAAAATAAATATTAGTCCAGTCTCAATCAAATTATTAGACTCAGTATTGTCCAGAATGTTAGCTAATCAGTTTTACTATTTCTTGAGGTGTCCGTGTTGCCTCCCAGTTATCAGTATTAGACTTAGTTATCAGATTCTAGTGGTTTTTTAGGCGGTCATGGAACTTCTAGAAAAGAAACTCTGACCCGCCTTAGAGGCCCAGCTTCAGATAACAGTTTATTCTTTAGACGGTTACGACGCTTCCAGATAAGCATCTTTGATTAGTTTTAGAACACCAGTTGCAAAATCCGATCTGATAAGACTCGCAGGGTACTTCTAGATAGGTATTCCTGACTTAGTATTGGGCCCCAGTTTAGAGCTATCCTCTTAGTAGTCAGTCTTGGACTATCCAGTGGGAGTAGTACTTAGCACCGAGCAAACCAGGGTTCCAGTTCACCAGGTTCCCAGAACTACGTTTCCACCATAGGTTATTTTTATTGGCCTTATGGCCTAGACTTGTGATCACCCAGTTCATGCCTTTATACCATGGCAAGGTATATTGGGTCCTACCAGTGGGGTGTACACATCGGACTCCACGTCTAGCTCACGCGGTTACATGTCGATTATAGACTCTCCCACTAGTCAGTACATTCTAGTTAGCTCAGCTCATAATAGTTTCAGATTACTCAGTTTAGATCAGTTCAGTACAGTAGTTCAGATCAGTATCTCAGATTTAGGGCATGTCTTTGACCATCAGACAGGGTCATTTTGACCATCTCAGTATATTTCAGTTTATTCAGTTTTAGTATTTTAGTTGGTCATTGCATGTCATTAGAGTTCAGTTATTTTATTCTTCATGTTATGTTTTCTCCCACTTACTCAGTACATTCAAAGTGCTGACGCATACCTTTTATGCTATATCGTTTTATGATATAGCTGAAGGTTCTCAGTCTCAGCGCTGTTAGCAGATCTTCTCCAGGAGTTATTAGCTACGCCAGTGGTGAGTCCTTACCTTTTGAGGACGATGTTTATTTTCTTTCAGTTATTAATCTTTCAGTTAAACTTAGAATTAGTTGGGGGCTTGTCCCAACAACTCATCAGATCAATGGCTTTCAAACATCAACACGGATCCAGATTTTCTGTTTTGTTTTTAGTTGTATTAAAGCTTTATGATTTTGTTCTTCTTTATAAATGTTTTTTTTATTATTTTTAAAGCTTCCGCTATATGTTACTCAGATTACCAGCTTTATGATAGACCATGGGTGGACTTGGGGTTACTTGTGACTCCAAGTACCGTGTCTCGTCCATTGTATAAACTCGGGTCGTTACACACCACCATGCTGTCTAGCTATAACAGAATGAAAACAGGCGATCATATTCACACTAAAGCCAATAAGGCTTCTAACTAACTAGCTAAACTAGGCCCCACATGGCAAACACACAAAGTATAACACACATAGGCCCCACACAGTCAACAACAACCAACAACTGAGAATCTGTTGCCTGCAAGCCTTTAAGAGTGGAATAATGATCGGGATAGGGCCCCGACCTACCCAAAAGTTGTATAACAAAAAGAGCAAACCTTTCTAACTATCAACTGTAGAGAAAAGGAGTTGACTACACTGCTAACTCTGACTGAAGCTAAGAAGATCCTGAACCACGGCTATTCACACCTGTAGGCACGTATGCAGTGGCCCAAAGATGGGCATCAGTATAATATATATCGAATATGTAAGGCAGTGATGAAGATGACTGTATAGAACTAATAAAAGAATTGAAAGTAAATAATAGAAAGGATAAAAGTTATAACCTGAGTAGCCTCACAACCTGAAGTACAACTAACAAGTAAGTAACACAGAAAAAAACCTTACCTAGCCCCCATAACTCTGGAAGGTACAATCAGCACAAAATAACCCACCTGGGCCCCCATAAGCCCTGGAAAATACACTTCAATCTATATACCCCTAACATGGTTAATATAAGTCAACGGGTAACTATAGCCAACCTACTTGGCCTATGGGTCTGCAATTGAGCCTGCTGGGCTCCTGTAGCTATGTCTGAGGTCGTTGGGCTCCTGTAACTACACCTGGGCACACAAGGCTCGACGGAGGGTCAGTGATGCTGATACGACATAAAAGTAGAAGCTCATTTGTGGATGGACTGTTATATGGCCTTGTAGGCCTGAATATAGTCCTGTTAGACAACATATAGCTCCTTTGAGTGATCTATAGCCCCATAGGCGATGACATAGCTAGTATCCCTGAGGTTGGTCGACGAAAGGCTATATAGGATGGGGTCAGTCCCAATCGAAATAGTAAACATTAATCTCGAACTAACAGTAGCAGTGCATGATCTTTCTCAACAAACCTCCAGAGCCATTTTGTCAGTAGACATTTGTTCTGGAGCCTCAAATCATAACATATATGCTTATGGCTTTCTTACAAGGACATAGGTCATACTATATGACAAGAATAACTTGCCGAAGAGATTAGCCTTAACATACCTCGAATATAGATTTGCATTTATCCAAATACTTTCAACTTGTAGCTGGCAATTCCACTCAATTGTAGTCTCTACACTGAGAGAATAAGGCTATTTCAATACTAGGACTTGGCAAACAACAATATCTTTCAATTATATTAACTATAATCCAACTCCGTTTAATTCGGCCGAAAGCTCAAAATTTTCTGAGAATTTAGAAGGTAGAAATGCTTACCTATCACTTCTAGTCGCATATGAGTCAAGTAGAAGTGATTTTGACAGATTTTACTCGGTGGGGTTCTGGTACTCTGAGCGAATTTTCAAGAAATAACTCCGTAGGGACGTTCCTCGTAGGCATAGAACTTTTTATCCAAGACGAATTTGTGTTTGGACGGAGTTTGACGGTGTAAATCGGCGAAAAATGGAAGGAATTGTCGCTCGTTCTCTTTTCTCAGCCGAAGGAAATTTCTAGAATGACTCAAATAATTCAAAAAAGGCCTTATATAGATATTGAGGTGGTGGTAGGGGTGGTGCGGCGCGCCGACTATAGAGCCAGGCTAGGGGCACGCTGCGCCGCGTAGGGCGCTTGTCCTCCGGCCCCGACCTCTTGCTCACTCAATGTCGTGTTCGTATACTCATCTCTGGGGACCTTCCTCACATGCGTCTTACTCCAACACTCTCAACATAAGCTGGCACGCATCAGTTAAATAATAGAAACTTACAGGGTATAACAACTTTATATTTTATTGCGAGGTATAATTTGGGGGTGATCAAATTTTGAAGCCATTGTTTGGGAATATGATTTAGAAATAATTAATTAGTGTTTAAATTTTTCTCGTAGTATTTACTTTGTGATTTACATTTTTGTTTTTTTTTCTTTTGTCACATGTTAGAATGGAAACCCTGTGGCACAATGTAACGTCCCTCTGGAGGAAGATATGATTGAGGTGCAACGAGTTGAAGCTGCGCAACTGGTGGATGAAGCTCAACTAGCTGAAGTAGCTACAAGAGTCGATGCTTCCCAATTAGCTATTACCTTGGTAGAATGGAACATACTGAACCCCTTTGTCCCTGTGTACATAATGTTGTATGGAATGTGCTTTTCGAGGGGAATACGAACAGGAAGAAGTTGGTTACACTGCAGCCATTGTTCCACCCCCACTACCATCAATACTAAGTTTGATGTCACTAGTATAATGATGCAATTGCTGAGCATGAAGGGATTTTTCAATGGTTTGTTTGGTGAATATGTAAATCAGCACTTGATCAATATCATTGGGATCTGCAATGCATACAAGAGGCCATTAGAATATGGGGTTTTCAAGAGGTCAGTAGACTCAAGTTATTTTTGTTCTCACTAATAGGAGAAGCCACTCTTTAGTTAAATAAGCTTCCAAGCAAGTCTATCACTACATGGGTAGAGCTGACTGCAACTTTCTTGGAGAGGTTTTTCCCACCCTCACGGATGATCTAGTTTAGAGATGAAATTAATAATTTTATAAAAGTACCCTAGGAAGCCTATATGAGGGGTGGCTATGATTTAAGAAGAAGCTAAAACATTGTTCTAGTCACAAGCTCCCAGAGGAAGTTCTTTTCAAGGTGTTTTATAGGTCGTTGAGTGCCTCAAATAAAATTGTAACAAATGAGATAGAAGAGGGGTATATGATGGCTCATACTTTTGCAAAAGCCTATGAAATACTGGATAAATTAATAAAGACCAACAGGGCATGGCACACTAGAGAATCTGAGGCCGCTGCGATAAATTATTCTAGAGTCATGACAGCAGAGCAGCGGAAGAAAAAAGAATGGGATCCAGATATGGCCCATATCAAAACCCAATTAGAAGTGATCATCAATCATCTAACAATGAATACAAAAAAGGTGATTGTGGGGAATGCTCAAGAAAAGAGGCCCAGGTATGAAGATCACCGCCCTGATGTGGAAGATGAGGCTAATTTTGACAACGATCAGGGGAATTTCAGGCCGACACCCAAGGGTCTAACCAAGAAATCTTAGAATCAAGGTCAAGGAAATTAAGGTGGGAACTATTATGTTGGAACAACAACTATGAAAGGTCTGGGATCAGAGGTAGGGACCAAGATCCATGGAGAAATAGAGTTTCCCCCAAAAAATGACAGGAATGGAGTTTATATACCTCTAAGAGCTAGAGAGCTAGCTGCAAATGACTCTAGCACAAAAAGTTTAGAGTACATGGTGAGTCGAATGATGAAAAAGGTTGATTCCACTGAAGTAGGAGTCAATGAGATGAGGGGAAAGATATCAAGCTTGAGTCGGCTGGTAGATTCACATTCGACTTTCACCAAGGAACTAGAGCAACAGATGGGGAAAATCTCTATAGTGCTTAATCAGAGATAAAAAGGAACCTTTCCTAGAGACACCGTTCTTAACCCTCGGAATAAGGGTCATTGCATGTGAACATGATCCAAAGAGGTATCTTGATGAAGTATAAGTAATTAAGATACATGTGTCATGTCACGATATTAAATCAATAGTTGTTTGGGAGGCAACCCAAGGTATTTTGATTATTTTTAGAGTTAATGTGTTTGTTCAAGGGTACGGGAATTAAGCCACAAAGAATAAAAGGATTTTTAAGCATAACAGTTGAAAATGAGGTGCGTGAAAAATTAGCCTTGCGTCACACGGACAGGCTCGATGCACTGGCCCTGCAACGCATGAGGAGGCGCGATACGCAGGTAATCCTGGGCGTGGACTGGTGCGACGTGCAGGATGTCCCAGTGACTGGTGCGACATGGAGAGGGGGGTCCCAGACAAAAATGTTCGGACAAAGGAAGGTTAACCCGTCCAAAATGGGGATTTTATAAAATAAAACCTAAAAATTACTCCCTCATTCTCCCATACCCGTGTTGCACACCCCTATTCTCTCTCAAATTTCTCTCCATAACTTTATCTTCTTCCCAAAATCTTTCAAATTTCTACACCCAAACCATTTAAAGTTCATTTTTTTTGAGATTTCACTAAAAATGGCTCCAAAATCTAACAAAGGGAAGGGTATGGATTCTTCAAGCCATGGCATAAAAAGGCCAAGAATGGGTCAAGAAGCACAAAATGAGGATGCTAGCATATCACACAATCTTAATTTCTTTTGTTCTAATAGACCTTTATTTGATCAAAATAATTCCTAGAGCACTTTAATTGAGAATTTTGCATAAAAGAAGTGATCAAGGGCAAAAATATATGCCCGAGATACGCTTTACGACTTAAATTAGTCTTGTTTATCTAAAATTATTGTATACATTTTCATGTAATTTTAGATGAAGTAAAGATATGTGCTAACCAACATGATTAGCCTTTGTTTTGTAGGTTTTGATGACTTTTGAGCAACTAATCCATGAGTTGGTGAGGTAGAGGCTTGGAAACGGAATTAACACGCGAACGTCGGCGAAGAGGAGGCACAAAACAGCCCACCTGCGCGTTGGCAACGTGCCACGACAGGCAGGCCGCTCACAACAGCCCACCTGCGTGTTGGCAACGTGCCACGGCAGGTGGCCTCCGCGACCAAGGGCTGCCAACGCGCTGCCCAAGCAGCGTGACACGCTGCCAATGCGGCAGGGTGCTGCCCGGGCCATTTTCGGATGATTTTCCAGAAGACTTCCGCGTCCGTAGCGTGTCACGGAGGCCGCGCTCCGCGATGCACTCCGTGACACGTTGCTTGTTATTCCGGGAAAGAGTCCTACTACTATAAATAGCACACTTAGGTTTATTTTTCATAATTCAGACTTGGTGGAGCAAGGATGTGGGTTACAGGCAGTTGAGGGACGAAAAAGCTAAGGGTTTTTCTCTCTTTCTTTCTTCTTTCAATCAATTGTTTGTATGATTAACACTTGTTTTAGGATGATTAATCCATAAATGAGTGGCTAATTCTCTTCCTTGCTGAGGTTATGAACAATGGTGATGAATTTTGATTATTGAATTGTATGGTTTTTCATCTTCTTCTTCTATGTTGTTCTATTAATTCTTGTTTCTACTGCATTAGTGTGTGGCCGACATTAATGTACATCTAAAAAGTCCAATTTCACTCTAGAGAGCACGAAATTGGAAAGTTGTGAATTAATAGGGTATTGTTCTTAACTTGATTTGGGAAAATTGGGTTTTGATGTGCTTTCCTGATAGAAATATACTTGAAAGCCGTATTAGTCAATTTAGGAACCGAAATTGTATTGCGAGGTCATAAATTGCATTTGATCACAGAAATGTAGACGGATGGTTTATGATTCTTAAGTGAGATTAAATACGAGAGTTTTAATCTCTTGGCTAATGTTCTTGGCTAGCAACTAGAAGAGAAGAATAACTGAATTATGATGATAATCAAGTTCACTGCTTGTTCTTAACCTTGGCATGCTCATATCCATAGTTTCAATTCAAAGTAAATATTTGTTAATAGTTTTAGTATATAATTTATAAACAAAAATTATTTAAATTTTGGTTACGTTGTTCAGCATATTTAGGAGTAAGATAGAATATAGTATACTTGAGCAATTTCACTTATCCAGAGTCTCCTTGGTTCGATACTTGGCTTACTTAGCCACTTTATTACTTGTTTGACCACGTGCACTTGCGTGTCGGTTTTTAACCCTATAGCAAACCACCGGACAAGAAGTACAAGTGAGAAAGAAGAAAGGAAAAGCTAAAGTGTGAATATTTAAAAAAGGGCAAAATATACAAAACAAGGATGGTGATATAATGGGGAAAGAAAAAGAAAAAGAGTTTTAAAAAATTGTGAATGGGCTTAATGTTGAAAATTTCCTATTAGTTACCTAAGTGCAAATTGAGAAAAACAAATAAGAGGGAGGTAAAAAGGAGAAAAATAGGAAATTGAATAATGTGCTAAAAAAGTCAAAGAGTTGTGAAGTATTAAAGTGCTTAGAGAGATTAGTCACTATCTTGGACAAATAGTTCATACCTATCTCTTAGCCTACATTATAACAATCTTAAGTCTTTATTTATCTTAGATTTAATGTTCTACATTAGTAAAGTATTTACACTAAGGCCAATACTATTGGTCGTCTTTTGCAAGCATGTTGAGTTCTTTCAAAGAGTGAGCGAATTTTGTTTCACCTATGCCCAAGTCGACATTGTTACACATATCATGTGAGTGAAAGGGAATTTCTCCAAATAGTGAGGGGGGCACATAATGATAATATTTTGGTGTATCTTTGATTGATAAATTACAATATGATGCATTTTGGCCCAAATATATCTTGTTGAGTTAGTTCTAGAAGCTAAGTGATTTTGATTTGTGACCTTTGAATATTGATCTTATATGCATATTGAGTGGATTGTGGAGCTTGATTAATTTGTCTAATGACCCTGAGTGTAAGTAGACCTATTCATAGGGTGAATTTTATGGTTGAAATTGCGAGAGGAAATAGTATTATTCTAGGACGAACAATAATTTAAATGTTGGGCGGTGATGTTAGGAGTATTTACGAACTTATTCGCCATATTTTGCCCATACTTAACTATATTTTGAGAACAAATCATGTGTTCTTTCTTTAGTTTTATATGATATTTGTTAAAATAAACTAACGGACATGATTAGATGTTTGCAGAGATTAACGTAATAGATTTGTACTTATTTGTGGCTTAAAGGAGCAAGAGTTTCCAAGACAACTCAAAAGGAGAACGTGCCAAAACATACTAGAAGATGGCATCACACAGGCATATCTGTGCAAGGACATGCGTGACTTGCAGGCAGATCCATGCACCAAGAGGCACAACACAGAGGCCTAGAGACGCGATGAGGGATGCGGTGTGGACCCCTGCTTGTTGACTCAAAACTTGCAAAGTCCAATCCCAGTATAAGTTAGAACAGATGCAAATTGATTCTAATACTATATATACTCCTTCTTAGGATGTTTTAAGTGTTGAAATTTGTGGAATCTTGCTAGAACTTAAATATACCACTTATTCATCGACTATTATTCATGTTATTGAATTATTGTAAGTGTGGAAAACATTATTCCATACTAGTGTTGGAGAAAATATCAAGTTGTTGCGATGCTAATTAGCTTTTGATATTTGTCAAACAATTTCATATTATTATAAGTATTTCATTATGACTTCTTATAAATCTTATGTTATTATTTTCTCAAACATGAGCGGCTAATCTCTTTAGCTAGGATTGTGGGAACAATGATGGATTAACGAAAGTAGGTAAAATAAAATAGTGATTCTTGAATGATGAGTTAAGTGGATTATTATTCTCTTCCTTTTAATGAGTTTCAGTGGTTGCAAATGTTGAAACGTGCCTGTATCATCAACTTGCTCGACCGAAGAAGTTGAAGTTAGAAAAAGAGAATAACAATAGAAATTTGAGGCTACCAACCCTCATCTATTTAACTTGAGCTCTAACTGAGTATAGTTAATATAAGACCTATGGTGAGGGTAAAATATACACACCTAAAGCCCGAGAGAATTTAGGAGAAATTCATCTATGTAAGTCGAGAGATGTTAGATAAACTTAATTGTCAATCTTACACAAAATTCACCAGGAAAGATCAATAATAAAATAAGCCTAGTACGTTATGATATCATGGGGAACACAATCCTAGTTTTATCTCATTAATTTGATAAAAACTTAATTTTTGTTTCGAATTTTTTTTAATTTCGGAAGGGGGTTTGCAAATAAACTACTCACGGTAGATTCTCTGTCTCTTTTGTAGTTATTAACTCGTTATCATTTTTATAATTGTCCAATATTCAAGCTCTTCTAATCCCATTCTTAACTCGACAATTCATTATTAAAATTTCATATTAGTACCCATCTTTCTACTTACCATAATCAATAGTATACAATTGGGAATACACCACCTAGATATACCATTAAGAATATAACGTCTAGATATACTATCTGAAACCTACCATCAACAATCAATCATCAAGACACTACCTATATTTGTTAATTACATCATTGTATTCATCCGCTCTTTTTTTTCTTGTTCTTCGGCTATTCCCTCCAACCCCCGTCTTTAAAAATTGTTTCACTATGCTTTTATACCAGTAGTTCTCAGAATTACATTTCTTTGCTTAGTCATCATTAGCACACAAATCATACACACATATATGAGTTACTAATCAAAGTCTAACACGAAGGTAAGTTATGACCTACATGGGCAGGAGCAGTGGGATTGCGTTCTTACTTTGAGCCTTGGTGTTCTTGTAGAGAATGGTCAGGGAGGATGATGGAATCTTTGTCCTTCCCTAGTCATCCTATTCTTTTATTTATCTGAATAAGCAAATTTTCATTCTTGGGTGTTTTTAATGACTAATCCCTATTACCATAGGATTTGGGTCTTAAAAGTAGAAAAATACAAAGTTTTGGCCTGCGTATTCTGCTGCAGTAATAATTGTTCCGCTGCAATGGTCTTGCTAAGGCGAAGAAGTGCACGCCACATGGGCCCAATTGCTTGGGCCCACTAAATTATTTTATTAAGCCTTTCAAATTATTAACCAAATAATTTTTTAATTCAAGAATATGAATATAGGCCCAAAATAATTTTAAATTTTTACGCCAACGTCATCAAGATTTTCTAACTACTAGATAGGCACATAGCCATCGCGTTAAAAATGACATGTTGATTCGTCACCTTGTTCAAGGAGATACGTTATTTTTAAAATCGGATAGTCATTCCATTGAAAATGACATGTTGGGTTGTCATCTCTTAAAGTGACTTTCTAAAATTGGGTAGTCATCCCGTTAAAAATGACATGTTGGGTCGTCACTTCGTTTAAAGTAATATGTTATTTTTAAAATTGGGTAGTCACCCATTAAGAATGACATATGAGGTTGTTATCCTATTAAAAATGACATGTTGAGTAGTCATCCTATTAAAAATGATTGGGTTCTCATACCATTAAAATGACACGTTATTTTATCATACCATTAGAAATAACATGTTGGGTATTTATTCTGTAAAAATTGACATATTGGATAGTCAACCCGTTAAAAATGACATACTGGATGGTCATCCTGTTAAAAATGACATGTTGGGTTGTTATCCGTTAAAAATGAAATGTTGGATAGTCATCCCATTGAAAATGACATGTTGAATAGTTATTCTGTAAAAAATGACATATTGACTTTCCATACTATTAAAGTGATAATTCTAAAGTTCTGTTGTCATTGCATTATGTTATGTTGGTTCGTCACCTTATTCAATAATGACACATTATTTTTAAAATTGGGTTGTTATCCGGTTAAAAATAACATATTGGATGGTCATCCCGTTAAAATGGCATGCTGGATTGTCATCCCATTAAAAATGATATGTTGGGTAGTCATCCTATTGAAAATGATATGTTGGATTGTATATTGATAAAAATGACATATTGGATAGTCATCTTATTAAAAATAACTTGTTTGGTATTCAACATGTTGAAAATAATATATTGGGTTTTCATCCCATTAAAAATGATATGTTGAGTGGTCATTCAGTTAAAAATGACATATTGGGTTGTTATTAAAAAGACATGTTGGGAGTTATGCAGTTAAAAATGACCTGTTGAGCTGTCATTCTATTAAAAATAACATGTTTTTAAAATTAGATGGTCATCCCATTCAAAACAACAAATTCTTTAAATTAGGTCGACACTTCATTTTAAGTGACACATTATTTTTAAAATTGGATAGTCATCCCATTAAAAATGATATGGTGAACTATCATCTCGTTAAAAATGACATATTGAGTCATCATCCTATTTAAAACAACAAATGTTTCAAATTGGAGCGTCACCTTGTTCAGAGTAGCATGTTAAACAAGGTTTTTCATAGTTTAAAATTGTGTTTCTTTTACTAATAATTTTATCTCAGATTTTTCAATACATAATTCATAGGGTTGAAGTATGGCAGAAGGGGCACAACATTATATGAAACTATTTGTGCAACTGACACTGGAGTAAAAGTTTTTAAGCAACCTCGGAAAATTCTCAAAATTTTTAACAAACACATCATTTTAAATACATGTTGGTCCATCACTTTGTTTAAAATTACATGTTATGTTTGGATCGTCCGCCTTTTAAAGAGACACGTTGAGTCGTCACCTTGTTCAAAGTGGCATATTCTAAATTGGCTTGTCCACCTTTCAAGGAAATATATTGAATCATTATCACAACATAGTCACTTTTTTCCTTTCTTAGCAGATATACAACCTTGCATCCCTAACATCTCACAGCTCGACACTGGGCAATTTGAAAGCAACGTCAAAGATACGTGAATATTTTTCATTCTCGAATAATTCTTGCTCTGTTATTCTCTTAAAATAATTCAGCCTTGATGGACGGAGAATTTATCAAACTTCTACTGATGTCTGAAATCTTTTGTACAGATAGCATTCCTCGTCGAGCCAAATTGGCTGCACATCAATGTCTTTTCTCAAAGATTCTTCCATCATCTCCGTCGAATAGGGGCAATTATTGATACCTAATTTTGGCCCGCCATGCTTAAAGTTAATTCTTCAGGATTTCTAGACGTTACATAATATATAATACATTTTTTACGCACTTTTCTTATTTTTACACAATTCATGATAATTATCCTTATTCTGCAAATATTTAAATTTTATCAATTTATTATTATTTCAATTATTTTCTTTATTTGATTAATCATTATTTTTTTAATTCAAATCACATTTTTTTTACATGACATTAAATATATTTTTATACACCTTATTTATAATTTTATTATTAGCAGAGTTGTTTAATACGTAGAAGATAGAGGAATTACTTTTTAAGACACAAATTAAGTTTGGCCCATGATATTGGGCACATGATTTAAGAGAGCTCATGATATTGGGCACATGATTTAAGAGAGTCCATGATACTGGGCACATGATTTTAGCTAGCTCATGATATTAGGACATGATTTTGATAAAAGATGATTTTATTTTCTTAAATCTCATCAAAGTTTATGCAATGCTTTTATGAACCTATTCATTATTAAAGTCCTTCAATCCGTCTCCTTCGTTTTCACTGCAACAAGTAATCGGATCGCCACAGCCATCCCGTTAGCGCAACTATATGCCCCCTACGACAATAATACCCAACAGTCAGTATCCGATTTTTTTCTGATCCGATTTTGTTTATTTCTGTTATAAAAGTCTGTAGCACCACTATCTCTTTGATAATTCACTAGGATTAACGAAGTCCATTTCTACCATTTATTAACCTATTAATTATCTATAGGATTTTTCAATCCTCCTTAGTGAAGTACATCGAATAATAAAGTCTACTTGCTATCTCATGATACTGCGTTATCATTTATTCAAACACATCATGTTATCATCCGTAGCTTACAAAATCAATTTTGAACAAGACATTCAATCCCAATTACGGATTAACTAACTCAAGTACACACAAAAGTCATCAAAACAATATGAGGGAGTCAATTTTACCAACAGTATAGTACATGCACATACCTGGGTTCATACCACGAAAATGTCATAAGATATCTTACCTAAATCGGGTAGTCATATATGGTCTTCCACCCCTATTTCTCATCTCAAACCCAATTCATGTCGGTCTATCCTGTATCACACTTGTATATCTAGTACCTTTTTGTAGTTGCAACTGTATGTATATCAATCGTACCTTCATAATCTCTATCTCACAATCATACTATCGGTGATATGCCAGGCACACGGCTCTGTCATATCACTGTATACACATGCCAGATGGTCTTATGCTTGCCCTTTCAGTCATGACCTGTAGAGGACTCTAGAAATTCATGCACTGTACACCCAGCCGTATGAAACATTCATCATACCTGTCTATGTACTCACTCGTACACCCAGCCGTATGGTCCTTTAGGCATATTTGTCCGTGTACTCACTCATACCGCTTGTCCAGATGCTCATCTCAGGCATGGGACACTCCTGCATCCAATCCTTACTCAAAATCTAATTGTATTAACCTGTTCATCTCCTCTAATTTACCATCATATCAATGACTTTCCTTTCGTATTATTCATCATCTCAGTCACACATCCATTTGATGTCAATTTGACCCTCAATCTCAGAATGTATATTGTAACACAACACGGAACAAATCATCACATAACGAGAATTACACAAACACCATAACAAGTACAATCACATACATGAATTTGAATCATCCTCGGGTCCAAACAGTAATAACAATAGTTATTTTAACACATTATAAAACTTTCGACTTGGCCCACTCACTGGTTTGGGCTCCACTGCAGCGATACTACTGCCATTACAGCAAACTCGCTACAATGATATACTACCCGCTTCAGCAGTACTGCTGGCAGTACTACGACCGGTCTTTATTCTAATTTATTCAAGGTTTTACTTCTTTATACTCACCATAATTTAAACTACGTCACATCAAACTCACTTTAACAATTAACTTGCCACTATGTCATTGTTAATGCTAACAACAATCATCAATCTAGATAACACGATACCAACCACAATACATTCAAGTTATTACGTAAAGGATTACTATCTTACATTATTCGCTTCTTCTCATGCTCAAATATAGTTATAACTTATCAATCAACTCATTAGTTTTATCTCCTATACAAGGTCTACGTGTTTTACCCATCCAAGGATTCGACTCAAAAAGAAATAAAATTCCATATTTTATATCCGGGAATATTCTGACGACACCTAAAAGTTAGTCTACTCAATGATGTTTGATTCAATGCATACCCTGGAACATGAGTCCATTTATTAGATGAATTCTATCCCCTAGGGATGTACCTTATTATGTCTTTCACCACTCTTCTTCTTCCGCTTGTTCTTAGATGTTCACCAATTCTGGTTAACAGACAATACATGGTTGAAAATACCGATCTACATTATCGAAAGCATATATAAACCATACACATGTATATGTTTAGCTAACTAAAGTCTAACGCAAAAGCAAATAAATCATAGCCTACCTAGCGCCAAGCTATTATCCCAGTTTTCCTCGATTGCGGGGCTATATCATTCTCTTGATTTCCTCACGAGGTCTCCTAGCTATGTAGGTTGAATCTCCACCTCTTGGATCCCCTTATTTATTTCCCTAAAAATTCATTTTATGTTTTTAGGCATTTTTAATAAGTCCTCTTCAAGGACTAGTGTAGTTCCCCAAAAACTCTAAGACCAGACCCGAAAGTTGAAATGGAGAAAAATAAGATTTTCTGCACCAGGTCACAGAACGAGTCATCCTGTGACCCATGGGTAGGCCACGAGTCATTAAGTGACTCGTGGTGAGGAGTTTGAACTTGGTAGAAAAAATGGAAATGTGCTGACCACGAGTCGTGGTCCATACCACGAGTCGCGATGTGATCCGTGGTCAAGAATTGATTGAAGAATGGGAAAATAGGAAGTGTACCTAAAGACTAGACACCACGAGTGATGGTCCATGCCAAGACATATTAGGTGACCCGTTGTCTAGAGTGGGAGAATTAGGCAGTGTTGGCGACGGGTGGGTCACCACGAGTCGTTGGGTTTACCACGAGTCATGGTGTCCCTCGTGCTGACAAATAGAGGGAACTTGGCAGTGCACTTGACAGTTGCGACCAAAAGTTGTGGTCACTGAGCTCGATCCGTGAAGTCCCTCGTGGGGGACTGGCAGTCAGTTTTTCCTGTGAGTTTATTAAGGGTCTTTCTATAATTTCTTGATCTTCTATAATCTAAACTACGTTGTTTTGTGTTATTTTAAGGCGATTTAGAGGGGCTAAATGGTTTTCTCCCTCATTCCCACATAAATTTTTCAGAACAAAATTAGCGTAAGTTTCCTCTCAAGAACTCTCAAGAGGACTAGGGCTTCTCATCTATTGCAGTAATTCAAGCTTTCTTCTTTAAGGAATTTGTAGCCAGGTATATGGAAATTCAACAAGGGAATCGTTCTTCCCTTGTGTCCCTAAAAATCTTTCCTGTTTTCTCTATCAGTTCTAGCCTGAAACTTTCGAATGTGAAGAGATAATCAGTCATACTTTGGTTAATTCATGTGGAATATTATTTTATGTTAATTGTAGATAATTTCCACCATCTTGTGATTGTATTGATGCTTGTTCCTATAAATTGAAATCTAGCCTTAGTCCTTGAATGCAGAAAAACTAGAATATTGCAATAGTGATTAAATATCGAAATTTGCTTGATTCTTTCATTGTTCAGGCTTCCCATATTGTTAGTTGTACTAAAACTTTAGCCATATTTATGTCAGTTCAGTTTCAGTTAAAGTATTAAAATACTCAATGTTAGTTAGAAACGTTAGCTGATTAGTTTGACTACAGAAATTCTCGAGGTGTCAGTAGTGCCTCTCAGTTATCAGAATTAAACTTAGTATAAGTTTTTAGTGGTTCTCTAGGTGGTCATGACACTTTCAAATAAGCAGGTCTGACCAGCCATAGGACCCTAGTTTCAGATTATAGTTTATTCTTTAGATGGGTATGACTCTTTTAGATAAGCAGCTCTGACCAGTCTTAGAACCCAATTACAGAGTCCGGTTCGATAAGACTCTCAGGGTTCTTCCAGATAGGTATTCTTGACTATTATTGGCCCCACGTTTTGAGCTATCAACTTAGTAGTCAGTCTAGGACTATCCATTGGGAGTAGGACTTAGCACCAAGCATACCGGGATTCTAGTGCACCTAAGTCCCCAAAGCTACTTTGCCACTGTAGGTTATATTTTGGCCTCTTTGCCCCAAACCTCTGATCACCCAATTCATTCCTTTATACCCTGGCAATGTATATTGGGTCCTACTGATGGGGTGTATAAGTCGGACTTTATGTCTAGCTCACGTAGTTATATGTAGGTTATAGACTCTCCCACTAGTCAGCTTAGTTCAGCTTTAGATTAGTCAGATTAGATCAATTCAGTACAGTATTTCAGATTAGTACCTCAAATTTAGGGCATGTCTTTTGACCATCAGACAGGTCTCTCAGACCATCTCATTTATTACAATTATTCAGTTTAGTAGTTTCAGTTGGTCATCGCATGTCTTCTCAGTTTAGCATTTTTTATTCCTTATTTATGGTTTCTCTCACTTACTCAATACATTTAAAGTACCGACTCATACCTTTTATGCTATATAATTTTATGATACAACTGCAGGTTCTCAGATAAAGCACCATTAACCGACCTCGCTTAGACTTTCCCAGTGGCATCAATGGTGAATCACCATCTTTTGAGGATGAAAATTACTTCTTTCAGTTATGTTTCTTTTATTTAGTCTTTAGAGTTAATTGGGGTTTGTTCCAACAACTCATCAGTTGTAGTTGGCGTTCAAACACAGACATGGTTCCAGACATTCAGTTTTGTTCAGATATTCTTTTAAACGTTATGATTCAGCTTTATTTTCATTAATGTTTTAAGTCATTATTCCAAAAGCTTTTTCTATATATGTATACTCAGAATTCCAGTGCATGATAGACTAGGGGTTGACTTGGGGTTACTTGTGACTCCAAGTACCGTGTCCCGTCCAAGGTGTAGACTTAGGGCGTGACAAGCTTGGTATCAGAGTACTAGGTTTAGAGTATCCTCGGAGTTTGAAATCCGCATTGATTAGAGTCCCTTTCATGGGTGTGAAGCGCACCACACTTATGACGGGGAGGCTATGAGGTGTTATTATGAAAACTCCATTTTGTTCATACTATTTATTGTGCACTGAAATTCAATTCCAGAACCATTCTCCTAACTCGTGCTCTATTTCATTTCAGTGAATTATGCCTCCATGATGTGGTACTGGAAAAAGGGTCGGTAACACTCACCAACCTGCCCCACCAGTTCCAGTATCCCCTCAGGATGACTCAGTGTCCACCGCAGAGTTCAGGACAACTATCCAGCTACTCGCTCAGACAGTTACCAACCAGGTGAACTAGCAGGTGGTTCTGATCAACAATAATGGGTCCGCAGCAGTTGTTCGAGTACGGGACTTCACTCAGATAAGCCCTGCATATTTCCAAAGCTCTAAGGTGGGAGAGGACCCACATGAGTTCATAGACGAGATTAGAAAGATCACCTAGATTATGGGTGTCAGCTCCTCAGAGAGTGCCGACTTGGCTGCTAACCATCTAAAAGGGGTAGCCCAGATCTGGTATCAACAATGGAAGGAGGGGAGGCCAGTTGGAGTAGGACCAGTGGAATGGGAGGAGTTCACTACAACCTTCCTAGACAGATTCTTCCCTTAGAATCTTAGGGAGGCGAAATGTAATACCCCAAAAGTTCCCAAGATTTAAAACCCAGAGTTGAAATGAGTTCAATAGAAAAATCTGAAAAATGGCATCAAAACGACTCATCTAACGAGTCGTTAGTTCCTCTAACAGGTCATGGAAGCAATCGTTAGATGGGGAAAAAGGGTTCCAAGTCAGTGGCAACGGATGGTCGTAACAGGTCGTTGGAGCTGGTAACGACCCGTGGTGTCGACTGTTAGAAGGGATATAAGGTTGATCCAGTGGGGGTGATGGATGGATTGATGAGTTGTTTGTTAAAGTAATGACTCATCATGTCAATCGTTAGATGGGAGGAGTTAAAGCCATGAGGTAAATTTCAGTGTACCTGACGAGTGGGTCCAACGAGCCTTTAGGGCAGGTAACGACTCATTATGTCAGTCGTGGGTAGGGGCAAATAGAGGTATAGAGAGGTGGAGGCAGTGTACTTGACGGAAGGTGATCACGACTCATGATCAGCAGCAACGAGTCGTTCTGTCTCCCGTTGTTAGCCTCGGACAATTTTTAGACAGTGTACTTAACGAGCGTTGCCACGAGTCGTGGCCCTGGGTAACGAGTCGTTATGTTCCCCGTTAGGACCACCTGACAATATTTCCCTGCAATTTTTCAAGGGTTGTTTAGTAATTTGCTACCCTCCTAAACTTTAAACTACATCATTTTAGACGTAATTTCAGACCTATTACTGGGAATGAATGACCTCTCCCCTCATTCCCCACGTACATTCTCAGAAACACATCGAAGGGTCTCCTAAGAACTTTCAGAGTAAGGTCCAGGGTTTTCATTCATCTCAGAATTTCATGTTTCCTCATCAAGGAAATTTCTAGCCAGGTATGTGGGAATCCAACAAGGGGATAGTTTTTCCTTTGTGTCCCCCAAAACCCTCTTATATTTTCTCTATTAGTTTTAGCCTTGAGCTTTCGAATACGAAGAGATTACATGTTTTTTTTATTGATTTCACATAGAATGATACCCATGTTTACTATTGATATGATCTCCATCAGTTCTTGACCAAATTGTTGACGTTCTTGTAAAAGTAAATTTAAGCCCTGAATTTTTGAATGAAACGTATTTATGTATTGAATTTCGTCTACATTGTGAAGTTTAATTTGGGATGATTTCCTAGTATTCATAATTATCTAGATGTTGAGTAATTATTCCCTTAATAAGAGTGGTTTTAGCCCTGGCACGAATAAGAAAGCTATAACACTGCTGGTCAGATGAGATCTCCTTAATTCTTGAAATTTTTGCTATATTATGGGTTCATGAGTTGTCCGAATAAGCTAGATTCTCTGTTAGCTGCTTAGTAGTTCAGTTCAGTTAGAATGTAGAATTTCCTAAATGCTATTCAGAATTTGTCAACTAATCAGTTTGACTACAGAATTCCTTGGGGTGTTTGTGATACCTCCTAGTTAGTAGAATCAGACTCAGAACTCAGTTTCATTGTCCACGAGGCAGTCATGAAACACAAATAGATAACTCTGACCATCCCTAAGACCCCAGTTCAGATTATAGTTTGTTCTTAGATGGTTACGACGCTTCTAGTTAAGCAACTCTGACTAGTCTAGAACCTAGTTTCAGAATCTGTTCTAATAAGACTCTCAAGGTACTTTCACTTATATATCCGTGACTAGTATTAGACCCCAGTTTCGAGCTATCAGCTTAGAATTCAGTTTAGATTTTCCAGTGGAAGTAGGACTTAACACCGAGCAGATCGGGGTTCCAGCGCACCCAGGTTCCCAAAACTACATTGCCATCGTAGGTTATGGTATTTATTGGCCGTGTGCGCATTATTGTTGATTATTCTGTTTTTCCTGGAGTAAGAAATCCAATAGGGATTCAAAATCTACCATAACATAAGGAGAGGAGGTAGAGCAATAGCTTGGGTTGACCCTCTTAATGAAGATTGATCTGGTAGAGATGTAGCGGGCCCAGACTTATGTGATCACCTAGTTCATGCCTTTATACCCTGGCAAGGTATATTGGGTCCTACCGGTGGGGTGTATACATCGGAGTCCACGTTTAGCTCACGTGGTTATATGTCGGTTATAGACTCTCCCACTAGTCCTTCTAGTCCAGTTTCAAAATAAGCAGCTCAGTTCAATTTCAGCTCTATCAGTTTAGATTAGTTCAGTTCAGTATCTCAGACTCAAAACTTTTAGACTTAGGGCATGTCTTTGACCACCAAACAGGGTCATCTTGACCATCTCAGTTTACTTCAATTGTTCAGTTCAGTATATTAGTTGGTCATTGCATGTTATTTTAGTTCAATTATTATATCCAGCATTATGTTTTCTCTCACTTTCTCAGTACATTCAAAGTACTGTTGCATATTTTTATGTTGTATCATTTTATGATACAACTGCAGGTTCTCAGACTCAGTATCGTTAGTAACCGCAGTTCAGATCCTCCTCTTCAGCAGAAAAAGTGTGAGTCCTTATCTTTCGAGGGCGTTATTTCATTTCATTAAAGTCATTTCATTACTTTTAGTTTGGTTTAGATTTAGCTGGGGGCTTGTCCCAGCAACTCATCATTTAGATGACTTTCGGACACAAACTTGATTTTAGATTTTTAGATCATTAGTATTGTTCTGTTGTTTTACACTTTATCTTTCAGTTTTAGTTTTCATAACTGTTTTTAAATTAATATTTCAAAGCTTCTACTATGCATGTTTTACTCAAAATACTAGTGTGTGATAGACTAGGGGTTGACTTGGGGTTACTTGTGACTCCAAGTACCGTGTCTAATCCTGGGTGTAGACTCGAGCCGTGACAAACTTGGTATTAGAGAACTAGGTTTAAAGTGTCCTCAAAATGTATGAAAGCCACATCAAGTAGAGTCCTTTTCATAGGTGTGAAGCGTGCCATGCTTATGACGAGGAGGCTATGAGATATTATAGGAAAACTCTTTATTTTTCATACTCTTTATCGTGCATTAAAGTTCAATTCCAGAAATGTCCTTTTAACTCATGCTCTGTTTTGTTTTAGTGAATCATGCCTCACAGACACGATAATGGAAGAAGGGTTGGTAATGTCAACAGACCTACCCCACCAGCCCCAGCAGCCCCAGTAGCCCCTCAAGATGATTCGGTATCTATCGCCGAATTCAGGGAGGCCATTCAACTACTGGCCTAAATAGTCACCAACTAGGTGAACCTGCAGGTGGTGCCAATGAACACCAATGGGTCTGCAACAGCTACTAGGTTTCAGGATTTCACCCATACGAGCCCTCCATCTTTTCAGGGATCCAAAGTAGGGGAGGATCCTCAAGAATTGATGGATGAGATCAAGAAGATTACCCGTATTATGGGTGTCAGCTCCTTTGAGAGTGCTGATCTGGCTTCCTACTAGATAAAAGGGATAGCTCAGGTCTGTTATGAACAGTGGAAAGAGGGGCACCTAGTGGGAGCTGGACCGGT
The DNA here is from genome assembly GCA_035772735.1 of Datura wrightii. Classification (NCBI taxonomy): domain Eukaryota; kingdom Viridiplantae; phylum Streptophyta; class Magnoliopsida; order Solanales; family Solanaceae; genus Datura; species Datura wrightii. The sequence continues at coordinate 103,852,701 of JASDFA010000008.1, forward strand.
AGAGTGGGAGGAGTTCAACACAGCCTTCCTGGAAAGATTTTTCCCTCAGGAATTGAGCGAGGCAAAAATGGATGAATTTATGAACTTGAGACAAGGGAATAGAACAGTGAAGAATTATGCTCTGGAGTTAACCAAGTTGTCTAAGTACGTTCTAGAGATGGTAGCTGAGACAAGGGCTCGCATGATGAAGTTTGTGAATGGAGTGTGGAACCTAGTTCTTGAGGAGTGTAGAACAGCTATGCTGATTAGAGATATGGACCTCTCCAACCTGATGGTCTATGCCTAGCAGATTGAGGCTAAAAGGCTGAAGAATATGGAGCGAAAGGACAAATGGGCAAGGACTGGTTAGTCAGATTATGGCCATCAGAGGTCTAGCGGTAGTAGCCGCCCACAGTAGTAGCAACAACAACAAAAAAAAAATAGAGAACCCCATAACCCAGCTCAGCCAGTGCTCCAACCTTCCGGTCCTGTCAGGATCGGAGGGGTGAAGCATCTGGCACTCAGTCTCAGAGCCACAGTGCCAGAAACATATATCCATCTTGCCCCAAATGTGTCAAGAATCACCCGAGAGAGTGCCTTCAGCGTCGAGAAGGCTGTTTTGGTTGTGGATAGCTCGAACATCGGCTTAGGGAGTGCCCATCAGCCGAGTGAGGGAGATCAAAATCCACTACATCATCAGCTCCAGTAGGCCGACCAGCCCAGTAGGACAACACATCAGGTATAGATGGCGGTCAACGCCAAAATTATTTCTATGCATTGTCTTCCCGTCAGGATTAGGAGAGCTCACGTGACGTAGTCATGGGTATGTTACTTCTCTTTCATCTAGACGTGTATGCCCTCCTAGATCCAGAAAGCTACGCTTTCATTCGTGACTCCCTACGTAGCAGTTCAGTTCAATATCAATCCAGAGATCCTCTCGGAACTATTCTCAATCTCTACCCCTGTTGGCGAGTCAGTTAGAGCTAGCGGGGTGTATAGAAACTGCCCAGTCTCAGTCCTGAATAAAGTCATCCCAGCTGACCTCGTAGAGTTAGACATGGTCGATTTGACCTTATCCTTGGCATGGATTGGTTACACTCTGGTTATGCCTTAGTTGACTGCAGAACTAGACTTGTCAAGTTTTAGTTCCCAAATAAGCCAGTGTTAGAATGGGCGGGCAATAATTCAACGCCTAAGGGTAGGCTTATTTCCTACCTTAAGGCCTAGAAACTCATCTCTAAGGGATGTATTAATCATCTAGTTCGGGTCAAGGATTCCAACTTTGAGACCCCAACGATCCAATCAGTTCCAGTGGTCAGCGAGTTCCTAGATATATCTTCTGAGGATCTTCCTGGAGTTCTCCTGAACGGAAAATAGACTTCGGAATAGACCTTCTTCCAGATACTCATCCCATCTCCATCCCTCCTAACAGAATGGCTCCAGCTGAGCTTAAAGAGTTGAAGGAGCAACTAAAAGATCTTCTTGATACGGTTTTTATCAAACCCAACATCTCTCCCTGGGGAGCTCTAGTACTATTCGTGCATAAGAAGGATGGTACCCTCAAAATGTGCATAGATTACCGTCAGCTGAATAAGGTCACAGTCAAAAACAGGTATCCCCTACCCAGAATTGACTACCTGTTTGACCAACTTTAGGGAGCCAGTTGTTTCTCAAAAATAGATCTCAGGTCAGGGTACCATCAGCTAAGGGTCAGAGAGTGTGACATACCAAAAACAACATTCAGAACTCGGTATGGTCACTACGAGTTTGTGGTTATGTCCTTCGGGCTAACGAATGGCCCCGCAACTTTCATGGACTTGATGAATAGAGTCTTCAAATAGTATCTGCATATGTTCGTCATTATATTTATCGACAACATTCTTGTATACTCCAGGAATGAGGTAGAACATGCTAACCACCTGAGATTAGTATTACAGACACTCAGAGACCGCCAATTATTCGCCAAGTTCAGCAAGTGCAAATTCTGGTTAAAGTCTATGACTTTTTTGGGTCATGTGGTCTCGGGTGAGGGAATGCAATTAGATCCTCACAAGATAGCAGCAATGAAAGATTGGCCCAAACCTACCACTACTATCAAAATCAGAAGTTTCCTGGGCTTAACTGGTTATTACCGACGATTTGTGGAAGGTTTCTCCTCTATAGCATCTACTTTAACTAAGTTAGCCTAGAAGAAAGTGATATTTTAGTGTTCGGATGCACGTGAGAAGAGTTTCCATGAGTTAAAGACTCGACTCACTACCTCTCCAGTTTTGACCTTGTCAGAAGGAACACATGGTTGGTTGTCTATTGTGACGCTTCCTCAGTTGGACTCGGTTGTGTTTTGATGCAGCGGGGCAAGGTGATAGCCTACGCCTCTGTACAACTCCAAATTCATGAGAAGAACTATCTAACTCATGACTTGGAGTCGGAAGCAGTGGTATTCGCACTAAAAGTATGGAGACTTTACTTATATGGAGCTCACGTGGATGTGTTTATAGTTCACAAGAGCCTTCAGTATGTGTTCAGTCAAAAGGACCTAAATAGTCATCAGAGAAGGTGGTTGGAGCTACTGAAAGATTATGACATGAGCGTGCTATATCACCTGGGCAAAGCCAATGTGGTGGCTGACGTCCTAAGCATACAGTCTATTCAGAGTGTGGCTCACACTGAGGAAGGAAAAAAGGAGTTGGTAAAGGATGTTCATAGGCTAGCTCGGTTAAGGGTACAATTGGTTGACTCAACTGAGGGAGGAGTAGTGGTGTAAAGGGGGCCAGACTCTTCCTTGATTGTGGAAGTTAAGTCCAGACAGGATGAAGATCCTATCCTTCTTAAACTTAAAGAAGCGGTTCTTAGGAAAGAGGTTGAGGCTTTCTCCAAAGGGGGAGATAGGGTGCTCCGTTACCAGGACAGGTTATGTGTACTGGATGTTGGTGAATTGAGACAGCAGATACTGGCTGAAGCACACATCTAGAGATACTCCATTCATCCTAGTTCTACTAAAATGTACCGCGATCTGTGGGATATTTACTGGTGGAACAGCATGAAGAGAGACATCCTTGAATTCGTAGCCAAGTGCCTGAACTACCAGAAAGTTAAAGTGGAACACCAGAGACCAGGAAGTATGACTCAAGAAATCAGCATACCCACATGGAAGTGGGAAGAAGTAAATATGGACTTCATTATGGGTCTACCTTGGACTCGTCGGCAGCATGACCCAATCTGGGTAGTAGTAGACCGGATGACTAAGTTAGCTCACTTCCTTCCAGTCAAAACCACAGACTCAGCTGAGGACTATGCTAGACTTTACATCTGAGAATTAGTCAGACTTCATGGGGTGCCATTAGCTATTATTTCATACAAAGGAACTTAGTTCACCTCACACTTCTGGAGGTCTTTTCAGAAGGGACTTGATACTCAGGTCAAGCTCAACACAACTTTTCACCCGTTGACAGATGGGCAAGATGAGCGGACTATTCATACCTCAGAAGATATGTTGAGAGCATTTGTAATAGATTTTAGGGATAATTGGGATGACCATTTGCCTCTTATAGAATTTGCGTATAACAACATTTATCACTCCAGTATCCAGATGGCCCGGTTTGAGGCATTGTATGGTAGGAGGTGCAGATCTCCTATCGGGTGGTTTGAAATGGGTGAGGCTGCTATAATTGGGCCAAACTCAATTGATGAAGCTATGCAAAAGGTACAACTCATCAAATAAAGATTGAAAACATCTTAGAGTCATCAGAAATCTTATGTGGATGTGAGGAGAAGAGAATTGGAGTTCGCGGTGGATGATTGGGTTTACTCAAAAATTTCACCCATGAAAGGGATGATAAGGTTTGGGAAGAAAGGAAAGCTCAGTTTGAGGTATGTGGGACCCTACAGGATTCGGAGGCGAATTGGTAAAGTAGCTTATGAGTTGGAGTTACCTATAGAGTTCGCATCTGTGCACCCTGTATTCCATGTGTCACTCTTGAAGAAGTGCATTGGAGATCCAACTTCAGTGGTGCCATTGGACTGTAAAAATTAAGGATAGTCTCTCATATGAGGAGGTACCAGTCCAGATCCTTAACCGTCAAGTTCGTAAGCTATAGAATAAGGATATAACTTCAGAGGTCTTATGGAGAAATCAGTAGGTTGAGGGAGCTACATGGGAGGTCGAAGCAGATATGATGGCCAAATACCAGAACTTGTTCTCTACCGACTCTGTTACAACTTAAAATATTAGTTTTGCCTTAGAAACTGATTTAGTTGTTGGATTCAATTCATGTGTGTAAGTTTCCTTTATGATTTTGGATGTATGTATGAAAAATGAATTCAGTTCAGTTATGTATTTTGAAACAGAGGTAGTCATTCTGTCAGTATTTGAGCATTATGATTATTATTCTTTGCTTCTCGGGGTGTTTTCCAACATCTGGGGATGAATGTTCCCAATAAGGAGATATTATAACACCCCAAAAGTTTTTCTAAAATTTAAAACCTGGAGTTGAAATGAGTTCAGCCAAAAAATCAACAAAATGTCCTCAGAACGACTCATTAGTTCCTCTAACGGGACGTGGAAGAAATTTTTGGATGGGGAAAAATGATTCCTAGTTAGTGGCAATGGATGGTGGTAACGCGTCGTTAGAGCTATAACGAATATAAGGTTGGTCCAGTGGGGGTGACGAATGAACTGACGAGTCATTGGTTCAAGTAACGACTCGTCATGTTAGTCGTTAGATGGGAGGAACTGAAGCCATGAAGGAAATTCCAGTGAACCTAATGAGTGGGTCCAACAAGTCGTGAGGGTAGGTAACGACTTGTTATGTCAGTTGTAGGGAGGGGAAAATGGAGTTATAGAGAGGTGGAGGCAGTGTACTTGACGGAAGGTGACCATGACTCGTGATTGATCAAAAGCAACGAGTCGTGATGTCTCCCATTATTAGCCCCAGACAATATTTAGACAGTGTACTTAACGGGTGTTACCACGAGTTGTGGCCCTAGGTAACGAGTCGTTATGTTTCCCGTTAGGATAACCTGACAGTTTTTCCCTGCGATTTTCCAAGGGTTTTTTTAGTAATTTTCAACCCTCCTAAACTTTAAACTACACCATTTAGACATAATTTCAAACCTATTAGTAGGAATGAACGGCCTCTCCCCTCATTCCCCACATACGTTCTCAGAAAAACATCGAAGGGTCTCCTAAGAACATTCAGAGTAAGGTCCAGGGTTTTCATTCATCTCAGAATTTCGAGTTTCCTAATCAAGGAAATTTCTAGCCAGGTATGTGGGAATTCAATAAGGGGATAGTTCTTCCCTTGTGTCCCCCAAAACCCTCTTATAGTTTCTCTATTAGTTTTAGCCCTGAGCTTTCAAATACGAAGAGATTACATGTTTGTTTTTGTTGATTTCACATAAAATTATATCGATGTTTATTGTTGATATGATCTCCATCAATTCTTGACCAAATTGTTGACTTTCATGTAAAAGTGAATTTAAACCCTGAATTTTCAAATGAAACGTATTTATGTATTGAATTCTGTTTGCTTTATGAAGTGTGATTTGGGTTGATTTCGTAGTATTCCTTATTATCTAGATTTTGACTAATTATTCCCTTGATAATAGTGGTTTTAGCCCTAGCTCGAATAAGAAAGCTATAACACTGCTTCTCAGATGAGATCTCCTTAATTCTTGAAAATTTTGCTATATTGTGGGTTCGCGAGTTGTCAGAATAAGATAGATTCTCTGTTATCTTCTTAGTAGTTCAGTTCAATTAGAACGTAGAATTTCCTAAATGCTATTCAAAATTTGTCAACTAATCAGTTTGACTACAGAATTCCTAGGGTGTCTGTTATACCTCCCAATTAGTAGAATTAGACTCAGAACTCAGTTTCATTGGTCCATGAGGTGGTCATGACATTCAGTTAAATAGCTCTAACCAGCCCTAGGACCCCAGTTCAGATTACAGTTTGTTCTTAGATGGTTATGACGCTTCTAGACAAGCAACTTTGACTAATCTATTACCCAGTTTCAGAATCTGGTCCGATAAGCCTCTCAGGGTACTTTCAGTTATATATCACTGACTAGTCTTGGACCCCAGTTTCGAGCTACTAACTTAGTATTCAGTTTAGATTTTCCAGTGGGAGTAGGACTTAGCACTGAATAGACCGGGGTTCTAGCGCACGAAGGTTCCCAAAACTACGTTGCCAGCGTAGGTTACAGTATTTATTGTCCTGATTGGCCCCAGACTTAAGTGATCACCCAGTTCATGCCTTTATACCCTGGAAAGGTATATTGGGTCCTACCGGTGGGGTGTATACATCGGACTCCATGTTTAGCTCACATGGTTATATGTCGGTTGTAAACTCTCCTACTAGTCCGTCTAGTCCAGTTTCATAATAAGCAGCTCAGTTCAGTTTCAGCTCTATTAGTTTAGATTAGTTTAGTACAGTATCTCAAACTCAGAACTTTCAGACTTAGGGCATGTCTTTAACCACCAGACAGGGTCATCTTGACCATCTCAGTTTACTTCAGTTGTTCAGTTCAGTATATTATTTGGTCATTGCATGTCATTTTAGTTCAATCATTTATATCCAATATTATGTTGTCTCTCACTTACTCAGTACATTCAAAGTACTGATACATACTTTTATGTTGTATCGTTTCATGATACAACTGCAGGTTCTCAGACTCAGCATCGTTAGTCGCCGTAGTTCAGATCCTCCTCTTCAATAGCAGAAGCGTGAGTCCTCATCTTTCGAGGGCGTTATTTCATTTTGTTAAAGTCATTTCTGTACTTTTAGTTCGGTTTAGAGTTAGCTGGGGCTGTCCCAGTAACTCATAATTTAGATGGCTTTCAGACACAGACTTGATTTCAGATTTTCAGATCATTAGTATTTTTTCGTTGTTTTAGACTTTATATTTCAGTTTTAGTTTTCATAACTATTTTGAAATTAATATTTCAAAGCTTCCGCTAGGCATGTTTTACTCAGAATACCAGTGTGTGATAGACCAGGGGTTGACTTGGGTTTACTTGTGACTCTAAGTACCATGTCTCATCCAGTGTGTAGACTAGGGGAGTGACACGAATGTGGCGGAGTTCATGAATCTGAAACAAGAAAACAGGACAGTTGAAGAATATGAACTGGAGTTCACCAGGTTGTTTAAGTATGTTCCAGAGATGGTAGCCGAGTCAAGGGCTCGCATGCTGAAGTTTGTGAATAGAGTGTCGAATTTGGTCCTTAAAGAGTGAAGGACAACAATTCTTATCAAGGATTCAATCTCTCCATCCTCATAGTTCATGCCCAGCAAATTAAGATAGAAAAATTGAAAGATTTGGAGCGGGAGAACAAACGGGAAAGAACCAGCCAGTCAGATTATGGCCATCAGAGATCTAGCGATAGTAGTCGCCTGCAGTAGTAGTAGAAACAGAGGGCTCCAACACCCAGATCATCCAGCGCATCTACTTTTTGGTCTCTCAAGGATTGGAGGGGTGGAGAATCTAGCTCTCAGTCGTAAAGCTTCAACTCCAGCAATTGTTACCCAACTTGCCCTAAGTGGGAAAGAACCATCTAGAGGAGTGTCTTCAGGATCGAGAAGGCTATTTTGGTTATGGATAGCTTGGTCATTACCATAAAAGAATGCCAGTCAGCTGGACGGGGGAGATCACAATCCACAACTACAACAACTCCAGCAGGCTGACCAGCTCAGTAGGCCAACACTTCAGGTACAAATGGCAACCGCACCAAAACCATTTTTATGCATTGTCTTCTCGTTAGGATCGGGAGAGCTCACCTGACGTGGTCATGGATATATCACGCCTTTTTCATCTAGATGTATATTCCCTACTAGATCTAGGAGCCACACTTTCATTCATGACTCCCTATGTAGCAGTCCAGATCGATATCAGTCCAAAGGTCCTCTCAGAACCATTCTCAATCTCTACCTCAGTTGGCGAGTCAGTTAGAGACATCCGGGTGTATAGAAATTGCCCAGTCTTAATCCTCAATAAAGTCATTCCAGTTGAACTTGTAGAGTTAGACATGGTTGACTTCGACCTTATTTCTTGGTATGAATTGGTTACACTCTTGTTATTCCTCAGTTGACTGCAGAACTAGGGTTGTCAGGTTTCAGTTCCCTAATGAGCCAGCTTTATAATGGACGGGCAACAGTTCAACTCCTAAGGATTGGTTTATTTCCTACCTTAACGCTAGAAAACTTATTTCCAAAGGGTGAATTTATCATTTAGTTCAGGTTAAAGATTCCATCTCTGAGACCCCAACTATCCAGTCAGTCCCAATTGTCAGCAAGTTACCTGATGTGTTTTCTGAAGATCTTCTCGAAGTCCCTCCTGAGTGAGAAATTGACTTCGGTATAGACCTTCTTCCAGATACCTAGCCCATCTCCATCCCTCCTTACAGAATGGCTCCAACTGAGCTTAAGGAGTTCAAGGAGTAGATAAAAGACCTTCTTGATAAAGGTTTTATCAAATCCAACACCCTGGGGTACTCTAGTACTATTCATACGAAAGAAAGATGGTACCCTTAGAATGTGCATTGATTACTATCAATTGAACAAGGTCACCATCAAGAACAGGTATCCCCTACCCAGGATTGACGACTTGTTTGATCAACTTCTGGGAGCCAGTTGTTTCTCCAATATTGATCTCAAGTCAGGGTATCATCACTTGAGGGTCAGAGAATGTGACGTACCGAAAATAGCTTTCAAGACTCGGTATTGTCATTATGAGTTTGTGGTTATGTCTTTTGGACTCACAAATGCCCCTGCAGCTTTTATGGACCTGATAAACAGAGTCTTCAAGCAGTATCTGGAGATGTTCATTATTGTATTTATCGATGCATTTTGGTATACTACAAAAATGAGGAAGAGCATGCTAATCACCTAAGGATAGTGCTTCAACCACTCAGAGACTACCAGTTGTTTTCCAAGTTCAGCAAATGCGAATTCTAGTTGAAGTCCATGACTTCTTGGGTCATGTGGTCTTAGGTAAGGGTATTCAGGTTGATCCTTAAAAGATAGCAGTGGTGAAAGACTAGCCCAGACCTACCTCCCCAACCAAAATTAGAAGTTTCTTGAGTATAGCTGATTATTACTGATGCTTTGTGGAAGGCTTTTCTTCTATAGTATCCCCTCTGACTAGGCTGACTCAGAAGAAGGTGAAATTTCAGTGGTCAAATGCGTGTGAGAAGGGTTTTTAGGAGTTAAAAACTCGACTCACTACGGCTCTAGTGTTGGGAAGGATCAGATGGGTTAGTAGTGTATAGCAACGCTTTCAGAGTTAGACTCAATTGCGTTCTAATGCAGCGGTGCATGGTGATAGCCTACACCTCCAGACAGCTCAAAGTTCATGGAAAGAATTATCCGACGCATGACTTGGAATTGGCAGCAATGGTGCTTGCGTTGAAAACATGGAGACACTACCTATATGGGGCTCAAATGGATGTTTTCACCGATCACAAGAGCATTCAGTATGTGTTTAGTCAGAAGGACCTAAATCTTCGTCAGAGAAGGTGGTTAGAGCTACTGAAAGACTATGACATGAGCATGCTATATCAACTGGGCAAAGCGAATATGTGGTGGCTTATTCCCTCAGCAGAGTGTTTATGGGGAGCGTGACTCATATTGGGGGAGGAAAAAAGGAGCTAGCTAAGGATATCCACAGATTAGCTCAGTTGGGAGTATAGTTGGTTGATATAGCTGAGGATGAAGTAGTTGTGTAGAGTGGATTAGATTCCTCTTTGATTGTTGAAGTTAAGTCCATATAGGATAAAGATCCTATACTACTTAAGCTAAACGGAGCGGTTCTCAGAAAATAAGTTAAGGCTTTCTCCCAAGGGGGAGATGGTGTACTCCGTTACCAGGGGTAGACTCTGCGTACCAAATGTGGGTGATTTGAGACAACAGATACTAGCTGAAGCACACAGCTCGAGATACTCCAACTACATTGGTGCTACTAAGTTGTACCGCAATTTACGGGATATTTACTGGTGGAACGGCATGAAGAGACACATAGCTGAATTTGTAGTTAAGTGCCTGAACTTCCAGCAAGTTAAAGTAGAGCACCAGAGATCAGGAGGTATAACTTAGGATATTAGCATACCCACATTGAAGTGGGAAGAAGTGAATTTGGATTTTATTACAGGTCTACCTCGGATTCGTTGGCAGCATGATTCACTCTGGGTGATAGTAGACCGGATGACTAAATCAGCACACTGTTTCCTAGTTAAAACTATAGAATCAGCTGAGGACTATGCTAGGCTTTATATCCGAGAGTTTATCAGACTTCGTGGGGTGCCCTTACCCATTATCTCAGACAAAGGTACCTAGTTCACCTCACATTTCTGGAAGTCCTTTCAAAAGGGACTTGGTACCCAGGTCAAGCTCAGGACAGCTTTTCACCCGCAGACAAATGGATAAGCTGAGCGGATGATTCAGACCCTAGAAGATATTTTGAGGGCATGCATGATCAATTTCAAGGGCAGTTGGGATGATCACTTGCCTCTCATCGAGTTTGCGTACAACAACTACCACTCCAGTATCCAGATGACCCCGAGACATTTATTGCAGGAGGTGTATATCTCCTATTGGGTGATTTGAAGTTGGTGAAGATATTCTAATTGGGCCAGACTTAGTCCATGAAGCTATGCAGAAAGTACAGCTCATTGGAGAAATATTGAAAATAGCTCAGAGCCATCAAAAATCTTATGTCGATGTGAGGAGAAGGGAATTGGAGTTTGCAGTGGATAACTGGGTTTATTTGAAAATTTTACCCATGAAAGGGGTAATGAGATTTGGAAAGAAAGAAAAACTTAGTATGAGATATATGGGACCCTACAGAAATTTGAATGGAATTGGCAAGGTAGCTTATGAGCTGGAATTACCCTTAGAGTTGGTATCTGTGCCCCCAGTATTTCATGTGTCACTATAGATGAAGTGCATTGGTGATCCAACTTCAGTTGTGCCATTGGAAAGTGTGGGAGTGAAAGATAGTCTCTCGTATGAAGACACCCCAGTTCAGATCCTTCACCATTAGGTTCGTAAGCGGAGGAATAAAAAGGTAGCTTCAGTCAAAGTCTTGGGGAGAAATCAGCAAGTTGAGGGAGCTACATGGGAGGCTGAAGCAGATATGATGGCTAGATACCCATATTTATTCTCTTTCGGCTCAGCTTCAGTTTAAGATATCAATTTCCTCCCTAAAACTCTTTTAAGTTCATGTGTTCCAATTTCTTTCACGTAAATGAATATGTTTATGATTAGTGAATTCGGTTCAGACTTGTGGTTCAGTTCGGAGTCAATCCTTCCGTTAGTTTTCAGCTTTCATGATCAGCATTTGAGTATAATAATTGCGATTCTCTGCTTTCCTGTGTGTTTTCAACATTCGAGGATGAATGTTCCCAAGGGAGAGATATTGTGATGCCCTAGAAACTCTAAGAGCAGACTCGGGAGTTGAAACGGAGAAAAATATGATTTTCTACACCGGGTCATAGAATGAGTTGTCCTATGACCCGTGGGGTAGGCCACAAGTCGTTAAGTGACTCATGGTGAAAATTTTGAACTTGGTAGAAAAAAATAGAAATGGGGTGACCACGGGTGCGACCACGAATCATTGTCCACACCACGAGTCATGATATGATCCGTGGTCAAGAATTGAGTGAAAATGGGGAAATAGGCAGTGTACCTAACGACCATACACCACGAGTAATGGTCCATACCACGACCCATTAGGTGACCCGTTGTCCAGAGTGGGAGTATTAGGCAGTGTTGGTGACGGGTGGGTCACCACGAGTCTTTGGGTTCACCATGAGTCATGGTGTCCCTTGTGGTGACCAACACAGGGAACTTGGCACTGCACTTGATGGTTGTGAGCACGAGTCGTGGTCACTGAGCACGATCCGTGTAGTGCCTCATGGGGGACTGGCAGTCAGTTTTCCCTGCGAATTTATTAAGGGTCTTTTCATAATTTTCTAATCTCCTATACTCTAAATTACATCATTTTGTGTTATTTTAAGGGGATTTAGAGGGGCTAAACGGTTTTCTCCCTCATTCCCACTCAGATTTTTCAAAACAAAATTACCGTAAGTTTTCTCTCAAGAACTCTCAAGCAAGACTAGAGCTTCTCATATATTGCAGTAATTCCAACTTTCTTCTTCAAGGAATTCGTAGCCAGGTATGTGGGAATTCAACCAGGGAATAGTTCTTCCCTTGTGTCCCTAAAAATCTTCTCTATTTTCTCTATCAGTTCTAGCCCTGAAACTTTCGAATGTGAAAAAATTATCAGTTAGACTTCATTTAATTCATGTGGAACAATGTTTTATGTTAATTGTAGATAATTTCCACCAGTTTGTAACTATATTGATGCTTGTTCCTATAAAGGTAAATCTAGCCTTAGTCCTTGAATGTAGTAAAACTAGAATATTGCAATAGTGATTAAATATTGAAATTTGCTTTATTATTTCAGTGTTGAGGATTCCAATATTATTAGTTGTACTAAAAAATTAGTCAGATTTATGTCAGTTCAGTTTTAGTTAAAATGTTAAAATACTCAGTGTTAGTAAGAAAAGTCAGCTAATTAGTTTGACTACAGAAATTCTCTAGGTGTCAGTAGTGCCTCCCAGTTATAAGAATTAAACTTAGTATCAGTTTTTAGTGGTTCTCTAGGCGATCATGACACTTTCAGATAAGCAGCTCTCACCAGCCATAGGACCCTTACTTCATATTACGGTTTGTTCTTTAGATGGGTACCACACTTTTAAATAAGCAGATCTAACCAGTCTTAGAACCCAGTTACAGAATCCAATCTGATAAGACTCTTAGGGTGATCCCATATAGGTATTCCTAACTAATTTTGGGCCTAAGTTTTGAGTTATCAGCTCAGTACATTTTAGAGAAAGTAATAAATTGGCCGATTGCATAACTAATTTGGCATTTGAAAATCCAGTAAGACTTGAATTTAAATCTTTTTTAGAACTGCCAAGTTTAGCTAGGAAGATATTTAACAGTGACAAACATCAAATTCCACAGTTAAGAATCAAGACAAAGAGAATCAATGGTTAAAGAGAAAGGGGAGAAGGTCAAGTGACAGAAATAGTATAGCATCTGCACATAAAGATAGTGTTTTTTTTACAGCTAAAAAGCACAAAATGCACATATCAGAAACAACAAGTATAGATAAAAGGCATGCAAGGAAGAATTTTTTAGATTCAGATATGTTAACACAGATCGATCTACACAGAGTAAACAACAACAAGAGATGGCTCAACTCGGAGGAAAGCAGCACAGCACTCTGGCTGCAGTGCAGCAAGGAAGACAAGACTGAGTTTCCTAATTGTGAGAGACAGACAAAGTGTAAGTTTCTATTGGGTTGGATAATCTCAACGAGTAGTATTGACTTGTTATAAGTTGGGCTTGTCACTTTTGGGCAGGCCATGATATGGATTATTTTTATCTATTAATTTTCAATAAATAAAAGGCCCACTTGTGGGTAAATATAATTTAATTAAAAAAATCAGGGGTACAAATTCGACAAATTTGAAGAACCTAAAATTTGCTTCATTGCAATAGCTATTAAGATATATATATATATATATATATTCTTTGACAATTAGTTTTTTCATATATCTTCAAAGAAACAAGAAATTCATGTTGAATTTAAACCAAAATAATGTATCGACTCCGACACTAGCATTCAATCCTTAGCAAAAAGGGATGATTTTTCCTCTAAAATCCTCAAATAGCACAACAAATACTGAACTATTAAAGGAATCAAAATACAAGTGCACTTAAATTCCTAAATATTCAATAAATTCAACATTCCATAAAAACACTAGCTTTCTACCGTATGCAATTAAGATTTCAATAGAAAAGAATTTCACTACCACAGAAGAACCCCAAGGACTAGTTCAAGAGATAATAAAAAATCCTAGTCATAAATTCTCAAAAAGAAAAAGCAAAAAGACATAATCGATCATGATTTTTATATTTCAAAACAAAATAGAAAATTAAAATTCAAAAATATATGGGGAAATTGTTTTTTGACTCACCTCTTAAAAGAAACTCTTAGCCTTCCTCTTCTTCTTCTTCTTCTTCTTCTTCTTCTCTCTTTGTGTTGTGACTGAAAAAGTTCAGATGAAGTGCAGGTTAACGATTATATATAAGGTTGTGGGAGTCGTGTATCAAATTGTATTTGATGATTCATAATGATTATCTTTGTACTTTTCTAATTCAGTATCTAAGGTTAATAAATGTGTTAACTGTGTTTTCTAAAAATTATTGGTTGGCTAAGATTCGACTTTGGACTGCATGCCGGGTTGAGAAGCCTCATTACCTGGTTCTCATTGGCTGAAATTATTGAGTTCACTTTGATTAAAAGTCTACGATAATTTTACTTTGGAATTAAACCTCTATATATAAAAATAGTTGCAGATTTATATAATCTGGCCATATAAATGTAACAATGAATTGAAAGTTCGAGTATGATTATATTTTGTATAATAAATTTTATATGCTTATTTTCACGTACCTTGCATAGTTTCAGAGAATGTATATATATCATTCTAAAGACTCTACAAAAACTAGCATGGACACATGTGCAATGCACATGTCCAAAACTAGTTTATTAGTAAAAAGGAAATATGACAGGATAAACACCCAATAATTTTGAGATGAAACCCCAAAAAAATTAAATCAATTTTGCAATTTATACAAGGAGCATAATTTTGAGTTTAAACCCCCCAAAAAGCAAATCAATTTTACAATTACACAAGAAGCATACTTAGAATTTACAAAATTAAATATGGAAGCCTAACAAAAATTTTCAATTTTGATCTAAATACTAGGAGAGAAACAAACGCACAACCATTTAAAGCTATTACATTAATCAAGGGCACAAATTTTACAAATTTGAAGACCTAAGATTTGCTACTTCATTATAATAGCTATTAGGAGAGAGAGAGATATACACTTTCTTTGACAATTTATTTTTTCAAATATGTTCAAAGAAAAAAGAAATCTATATTGAATTTGCACCAAAATAATATATCGACTTAGACAATGACATCCAACCCATAGCAAAAAGGGATAATTTTTTGCGGCTATTAACTAAGAAAGCTCTTTATTTTTTGATGATTCATAATGAAGGTAAATTTCGTAAAGAGTATAGCATAATAAAAAATATCTACAACAATTTGAACTAGCCATTAGATGGAAATACTAAACATTGTTCGACACAAGAGCTGTGAAAATAATAAATTATAGAGATTCAAATAAAATATATTATATTTTTTCCCTAACCAAAATAAAACACTAATAAAATTACAGCACACTTCCAGCTACCAAAAAAAACATAGAAGCACATTGTCCTACTACTACTAAATTTATTAATTGTCTTTGTCTAACAAGAAAGAGTAAAAATATGACTAATAAAGTTACTACTTCAGTGATCAAATTAAGCACGCTCGCCCTTGCTTCTTCCGACTAGTTGAATGTCCTTAGGCATAATTGTCACACGTTTGACATGAATGGAACAAAGGTTAGTGTCCTCAACGAGCCCACCAAATAGGTCTTAGCATCGTCTTGCAAAGCAAGTACCGCATGACCCTAAAAATGCAAATTAGTTTGAAAACAAAGACATACACCAAAAGAAAAATCAATCAGATCACTAGACCGCAGAGGTTACATCATCCTCACCACAATTGTAGGCATTCAACACTCCCCCCCCCCTCCCCCCCACCCAAAAAAAAAAACAAATAATCCATGAAATGTACCTTGAAGTCTTAGGAAAATTCACAAACCAGCCTATGGAATGGAAGCTTCCTGTTCAAGAGCTCAGTACTCTTTTAGTACTTACGAATTTCACTGGACAATATAAAATCCAAATCAATAACATGCATACAATGACATTTCAAATGTGATTTAGACTAAAGAGAACATATTCCAATATATTGAATTACCAGACATTATCTGTACATGCCTAAGAGAAACAATACTAGGTCGGTATCTGTGTGACTTATTGACATGATCAGTAGTAGGAGCAAACTTATGTGTATCCTAATAATATACAAGATTAGTTAAGAAATAAAGAATACAGATATACTTTAGTAGAGACCAAGACAATTAAAAACAATGATACCTTTGTGGCAAGGTGTTTCATGGGAATCTTTCCTCCTGTAGACTTATGAGCAGTTTACTTGGTACGAGCCAACCGTAAACCACATTCCACCTATTTATTAATAAAAAAAAATATGACAAGAGAAATACCCAACAATTTTGAGTTCAAATCCCCACAACATAAACTAATTTTTCAATTATACAACAAGCATAATTTTGAGTTGAACCCCCCCCCCCCCCCCAAAAAAAAAATAAATCAATTTTACAATTATACAAGAAGCATTTAGAATTTTATAAAAATAAAGATGGAAGCCTGATAAAAAATTTCAACTTTGCGCTAAATACAAAGAGGAAAACAAATGCACAACCATTTAAAGTTATACGTTAATCAATGGCACAAATTCTACAAATTTGAAATACATAAGATTTGCTACATTACAATAGCTATTATTATGTGAGAGACATATAAATGTTCTTTTGACAATTAGTTTTTCAAATATGTTCAATGAAATAAGAAATCCATGTTGAATTTTCACCAAAATAATATATCGACTCGGATGCTAACATTCAATCCTTAGCAAAACGAGATGAATTTTTGCGGCTACTAACTAAGAAAGTAATTCATTTATCGATGATTCATATCAAAGGTAAATTCTAAACTTCATTAATTTTCTCTTTCGTCTTGTAGTTTTCTAATAGATATGAGCGTTATTGCCTTGTTTATTGATCTTATTAGAAATATATATTAATTATTTAATTGATGCAAGTTTAAGATATTATACGAGTTCTAAATAAAAAATACTGCAGATTGACAAATTTTGACCAAATACATGTAACTATAAATTGAAAGTCCGAATATGATTACATTTTGTTCACTAAATCTTATATGCTTATTTACATATACCTTGCATAGTTTTAGAGAATTTATATATATATCGGTCTAACGACTATACACAAACTAGCATGGACATTGCACGTGTCGAAAACTAGTTTATTAATAAAAAGTAATATGACAAGAGAAAGACCCAATAATTTTCAGTTGAAATCCCCCCTCCAAAAAAATTAATTTTTCAATTATAGAAGAAGCAAAATTTGAGTTGAAACCCCAACCCCCCTCCCCCCCCCCTAAAAAAAATTAATATTGCAATTATATAAGAAGCATACTTAGAATTTCACAAAATCAAAGATGGAAGCCTAATGAAAAATTTTGAATTTTGCGCTAAATACAAGAAGGGAAACAAATGCACAACCATTTAAAGCAATACATAATCAGAGGCTCAAATTCTACAGATTTGATAGGGCTAAAACTAGGGTCTTCTCTCTTCTCTTTTGATCACGATTGCCGATGTAGTTTTAAAGTAAGAAAAATGGCAGGAAAGGGCGGGGGGGGGGGGGGTCGTGGTAGGGAAGGCAACAGATGCAGCGACTTCCAACAAAGAGAAAGACAAGAAAAAGGAAATCTCTCGTTCATCTAGAGCGGGTCTGCAGTTTCCAGAGGGAAGAATTCACCGTCAACTCAAGACCAAAACCTCAGCTCATAGAAGAGTTGGAGTGACAACAGTTGTTTACTCTGCTTCAATTCTGGAGTATCTAACTGCAGAAGTTCTTGAATTAGCTGGTAATGCAAGCAAGGATCTTAAAGTGAAGAGAATCACCCCCAGGCACTTCCAACTGGCTATTCGTGGAGATGCGGAACTTTACACACTTATGTGATGTAACGAAGATACTAGTTTGATGTTTTTTTAAAAAACAAAGAAAGAAAGAAATATTTGCTACTTCATTACATGAGCTATTAGGAGAGAGAGATATAAATTTTCTTTGACAATTATTTTTTTCAAATATGTTCAAAGAAATAAGAAATACATGTTGAATTTGCACCAAAATAATGTATCAACTAAAATACTGACATTCTATTCTTAGCAAAAATGGATGACTTTTTTTCTATGAAACCCTAAAATAACATAGCAAACATCGAACTACTAAAGGAATCAAAATACAAGAGTAAATAAAATCCTAAATATTCAATAAATCCAACATTCTACAAAAACCCAAGCTTTATGTCGTATGCACTTAAGATTTCAATACATAAAAATATATATTAATTAATTAATCAATTAATACAAGTTTAAGATATTATACGAGTTTTGCATAAAAATTATTGGAGGTTAACAAATTTTGACCAAATATATGTAACTATGAATTGAAAGTCCGAGTATGATTGCATTTTTTTCACTAAATTTTATATGCTTATTGACATATACCTTGCATACTTATAGAGAATGAATATGTATCATTCTTACGACTCTACACAAACTAGCATGGACACACGTGCAATGCACGTGCTTGAAACTAGATTATTAATAAAAAGGAAATATGACAGGAGAAAGACCCAACTGTGATAAACATATTTGTATTATAGTGAATGTCTATAAAGGTATTTGTGTTGTAGTGGATACATATTTTTATATCATAGTGAAAGTCCATATTTTGGAGAAAAGTTAGGAGAATTTATCCTTATAAATAAAGGGGTTCTCCTTCATTGTATTTCATCTCATCAAGAGAAATAAGAACTTCTCTCCTTCTCTCTTTCTCTACAATATTCCTGTTCTTACTTTATTATTTCATAACACGTTATCAACACAAGTCTCTGCCCTGAGCACTCACTTTGAACGATCTGAGGTAAGAGAAATTAAAATTTCTTTTTCGAAAGATGTATTACTTAACCACAGGAATGATAATCCTTTGGTGATATTGTTGCTCTACGACTCTACTGTCTCAAAATTTGAAGGCCAAGGTATTATTTTTCTCTTTCTTTTAATATGTCTAACCTTATGATACTTGATTTCGTTTCCCTTAAAAGTTCGGGCAAAAACTACCTTTCATGGGTGTTTGATGCTAAAATCTATATGGATGCAATGGGTCTTGGAGACACCATTAAAAGTGAAAATAAAGCATCAAACCAAAATTGTGCTAAGGCTATGATACTCTTGCGTCATCATATTGACGAAATTCTGAAAATTGAATATCTCATGATTAAGGATCCACCTATTTTGTGGAATAGCCTAAAAGAAAGGTATGACCACCTGAAGATGGTCATCCACCCAAAGATATGATATGATTGGATCCATCAAGACTATAAGTTTGTTCATGAGTACAGCTCATCAACGTTCAAAATTATTTCTACGTTGAAACTATGTGGAGAAACTATTAATGATGTTGATATGATTGAATATGTGGTAGTACACAAAATTAATTGAGAGCTCCGAAAGAGCTAATGTGTTACTGCCCAAAGGAATGAAATTATTGTAGTAAGTCTCAAAAGGAAACCTATAAGTTATAAATTATGAGAAGATCTAATATCTTCATATTACTACAATTGAAGCGGGTTATAAATATTTATGTAAAATATTACCCGCATTTTCTTCTGCTTGTAGTACATAAATATGAGTATGATGAAAAAATCACATACGAAAGTAAACTAGAAGTTTACTGAAATAAAGATAAGTTGGCATAACTGGTTGGCCATTCCGGTTCAAATGTGATGCAAAAATAATTGAAAATTCACGTGGCTATATGTTGAAGAAATAAAAGATTCTTCAAGAATTCTCTTATGTTGCTTGTTCTCGTGAAAGAATGATCTTGATCAGCTAAAATTGGAAATATATTCCCTGAAATTTTGAAACTTATAAAAGGGTGAATATTGGTCTATTCACCCGCCATGTGAACCATTTGCTATTATATAATTTTAATAGATGCATCTATGGAAAAGTTACATGTGCTTTAATATCAACTTGCAATTGATTTTCTCAAGGTTGTTTGCTCTAATTATCAAATTAAGAGCACAGTTCCAAATTATAAAATTATGTTGATAATACTGGTTCATATCCATATAACAACACTTGAATGCATCAAGCCAACAGGTTCCCCCATCACAATTGGTTCAGGGTTAGGAACCAAATAATTCCATCTAAAAATTTAAATGTGCGATATATGATTCAATTACTCCACCACAGCACACAAAGATAAGTCCCCAAATGAGCTTGGGGGGTAAATGTTAGTTGTCCTATCATCAGGGGGAGAAGTGATTAGCAACTGAAAATTGAGTGTGGAATGAATTATCTAGGTCCTCGGGAAGAAAAAAATGTGAACTTAAAGTTCAAGACATAATTCACTTGCAAAATATTGCAAATCAATTGCCTGATGTATTTTCTAACCTTATTTTATAATTTAGTTCCAAATGCTCCAATAAGGGGTCCTAGAAGGACAGGGTATATGAGACGCCTGAAGCGTGATAGACCAAACGGTTCCAAATATAGAAATATTTGAAGAAGGAAATGAGCAAATGATTAAGATGGTCATAATGATGAGGCAAGTGCTTTAAGAAAGCACCACGACATAACACTTCATAAAAACCTTTGCAAAGGTTCAGGTACCTAAAAATGATGAAAAATGAAGAGATTTCCATAAGTTATGTCGCATTGGAACTGAAATCAAAATGATGGTCGACGACACCTTTGATATAATATAGCATTCAATATTATAAATCTTGACGATGATCTTGAATTCAAATCTGTCAAAACGTATGGAAAAATTAATAATTGGCCAAATAAAAATATGCAATTCAAAGTATAATGCCAGTGGGTATAAATGGATTCTTATGTCATAAAAGATTTTTCGCAAATCCTGACATTATTATATGGAGAGGTCCTCCTTTGGTAGATGCAATTATTTGAGGTTACTCACAAGTCTGCCAATACATGAAAAACTTGATATATGCGTATAATTAAGTTATTTTTATGTCTAGATAGATTGAAGAATATATGAAAATCTTTGAAGGATTTAAAAGAACAAGGAATTCTTGGTCCTGAAGTACCATATATTAGTGCAATTGGTGTACTAATATATCTTGCTGACACTACAAGACCTTATATAGCCTTATTGGTTAATTTGTTAGCAAGGGTATTTATCTGACCCACATAAAGCTTGATCTCAAATTAACTACATGTTCATATATGGAGGTACTGCCATATCTTGGAGATCTACAAAGCAGTCTCTCGTAGCCACTTCCTCAAATCATGCAGAGATAATAACTATTCATGAAGCAAGACGAGAATGTGTGTGGTTGAGGTCCATGATACACCTCATTAGAGAAAAATGTAGTTTGAAATGTGACACAGTACCCACAATTTTATATGATGATAATGCAACATGCTTAGCACAACTAAAAGGAGGATCCATAAAAGGAGATAGAACGAAGCACATCTTGCCAAAGTTCTTCTACACACATGAGCTCCAAAAAAATGGTGATATTTAACGTGCAACAGATTCATTCAAATGACAATTTGGCTGATTTATTCACCAAGTCTCTACCAACAAAATCTTTAAAGAAGATGGTACACAAGATCGGGATGTAAAGATTCAAGGATGTTCTAATTAGGGGGAGGTAATATGCGTCGTACTCTTTTTGCCTTATGAGGTTTTGTCCCATTGGGTTTTCCTTGTAAGGTTTTTGATGAGGCAGCCAAAATATGTATTATTAGATATGTGTACTCTTTTTCCTTTACAAAATTTTTTCCCACTGGGTTTTTTCTAGTAAGGTTTTAACGAGTCCTATTATTTATCAAATAGACATTCAAGGGGGAGTTTTATAAATATATTTGTATTATGGTGAATGTCTATAAAGATATTTGTATTGTAGTGAATACATGTGTTTATATTATAGTGAAAGTCTATCTTTTGGAGAAATATTAGGAGGAATTATCTCTATAAATAGAGGGGTTCTCCTGTATTTCATCTCATCAAGAGAAATAAGAACTTCTCTCCTTCTCTCTTTCTCTACAATATTTTTGTTCTTTCTTTATTATTTCATAACACCAACAATTTTTAGTGGAAACCCCCAAAGAAAATAAATTAATGTTGCAATTATATAAGATGTATAATTTTGAGTTGAAACCCCCCAAAAAATAAATCAATTTTTCAATTATACGAGAAGCATACTTAGAATTTCACAAAATTAAAGATGAAAGTCTAATAAAAATTTTCAACTTTGCACTATTAAAAGAAATTGTTTGCCTCTTCTGAAAAAGTTCAGATGAAGTGCAGGTTAAGGATTATATATAAGGTTGTGGTAGTCGTGTATCAAATTATAGACTTCATTGTTTATTCATTTATTGATTCTTCTTAGAAATATATATTAATTAATTAATTGATGCAAGTTTAAGATATTATACGAGTTTTGCATAAAAATTGTTGCAGATTGATAAATTTTGGCCAAATATATGTAACTATGAATTGAAAGTTCGAGTATGATTACATTTTGTTCACTAAATTTTATATTCTTACTTTCATATACCTTGCATAGCTTTAGAGAATGTGTATATATATATATATATCGTTCTAATGACTCTACACAAATTAGCATGGACACACGTGCAATGCACGTTGTTAGGATATCTTATCCGAAGAGATAATTGTGTTTTTTAAATGGCTTATCTCCAATACGATGGATACAAATAGTTTCCGTTTCCTCCTAGGACTCTTCTACTAAGTGTTTGTTTATATGTTGTATTCTAGTTTGAGTCTATATATACAGACTATGTAATACACGAGAAGAGAATTAAAATTTCTCAAACGCTTTCATGGTATCAGAGCAAAGTAACGAATTACTTTCATTGTCCATGGCTAACCCTTCAATCAAAAACCTTTCCTCTCCAAACACAGAAGGAAACAACAATTCATTCTCTACTAATTTCATGCACTCAAACTTGATCAAAATAGATAGAAATAATTATATCCTATGAAAGTTGCAGAATTTGCGGGCCCAAGAGGTCATGACCTTGAAGGATATATTGATGGATCTTGCAAAAGTCCCATGAAGTTCATTCCAAATAACCCAGATGATGAAAATTTGGCAGATGCTATCCTCAATCCAGCATACATCACATGGAGAAAGCAAGACCAATTGTTGTTACGTTGGATTCTTTCTTCACGTACAGAAACTGTGCTTGCTCAAGTAGTTGGGTGTGCTACTGCAAAAAATGTGTGGCAAATACTTGAATCTATGTTTGCATCGCTGTCGAAGGCTAGATTAATGCAATTTCAACTTCAACTTCAGACAACAAAGAAGGGGACATCTTCCATGAATGATTATCTTCAAAAAAATAAAATCGATTGCTGATGATCTTGCTGCTGCTGCACAACCAGTCAAGTATAGATTCAACACATTTTAGAGAAAGTAATAAATTGGCCGATTGCATAGCTAATTTGGCATTTGAAAATCCAGTAAGACTTGAATTTAAATCTTTTTTAGAACTGCCAAGTTTAGCTAGGAAGATATTTAACAGTGACAAACATCAAATTCCACAGTTAAGAATCAAGACAAAGAGAATCAATGGTCAAAGTGAAAGGGGAGAAGGTCAAGTGACAGTAATAGTATAGCATCTGCACATAAAGATAGTGTTTTTTTTACAGCTACAAAGCACAAAATGCACATATCACAAACAACAAGTATAGATAAAAGGCATGCGAGGAAGAATTTTTAGATTTAGATATATTAAAACAGATCGATCTACACAGAGTAAACAACAACAAGGACAAAGATGACTCAACTCGGAGGAAAGCAACATAGCACTCTAGCTGCAGTGCAGCAAGGAAGACAAGACTGAGTTTCCTAATGGTGAGATACAGACAAAGTGTAAGTTTCTATTGGGTTGGATAATCTCAACGAGTAATACTGATTGTTATAAGTTGGGCTGGTCACTTTTGGGCTGGCTATGACATGAATTATTTTTATCTATTAATTTTCAATAAATAAAGGCCCACTTGTGGGTAAATACAATTTAATTAAAAAAATCAGGGGTACGAATTCTACAAATTTGAAGAACCTAAAATTTGCTTCATTGCAATAGCTATTAAGATATATATATATATTCTTTGACAATTAGTTTTTTCATATATCTTCAAAGAAACAAGAAATTCATGTTGAATTTAAACCAAAATAATGTATCGACTCCGACACTAGCATTCAATCCTTAGCAAAAAGGGATGATTTTTCCTCTAAAATCCTCAAATAGCACAACAAATACTGAACTATTAAAGGAATCAAAATACAAGTGCAGTTAAATTCCTAAATATTCAATAAATTCAACATTCCATAAAAACACTAGCTTTCTATCGTATGCATTTAAGATTTCAATAGAAAAGAATTTCACTACCACAGAAGAACCCCAAGGACTAGTTCAAGAGATAATAAAAAATCCTAGTCATAAAATCTCAAAAAGAAAAAGCAAAAAGACATAATCGATCATGATTTTTATATATCAAAAGAAAATAGAAAATTAAAATTCAAAAATATATGGGGAAATTATTTTTTGACTCACCTCTTAAAAGAAACTCTTAGCCTTCTTCTTCTTCTTCTTCTTCTTCTTCTCTCTTTGTGTTGTGACTGAAAAAGTTCACATGAAGTGCAGGTTAACAATTATATATAAGGTTGTGGGAGTCGTGTATCAAATTTTATTTGACGATTCATAATGATTATCTTTGTGCTTTTCTAATTCAGTATCTAAGGTTAATAAATGTGTTAACTGTGTTTTCTAAAAAATTTTGGTTGGCTAAGATTCGACTTTGGACTGCATGCCGGGTTGAGAAGCCTCATTACCTGGTTCTCATTGGCTGAAATTATTGAGTTCACTTTGATTAAAAGTCTACAATAATTTTACTTTGGCATTAAACCTCTATATATAAAAATAGTTGCAGATTTATATAATCTTACCATATAAATGTAATAATGAATTGAAAGTTCGAGTATGATTATATTTTGTACAATAAATTTTATATGCTTATTTTCACGTACTTTGCATAGTTTCGGAGAATGTATATATATCATTCTAAAGACTCCACAAAAACTAGCATGGACACATGTGCAATGCACGTGTCCAAAAGTAGTTTTTTAGTAAAAAGGAAATATGACAGGATAAACACCTAATAATTTTGAGATGAAACCCCCAAAAAAATAAATCAATTTTGCAATTTATACAACAAGCATAATTTTGAGTTTAAACCCCCCAAAAAACAAATCAATTTTCCAATTACACAAGAAGCATACTTAGAATTTTACAAAATTAAAGATTGAAGCCTAACAAAAATTTTCAATTTTGATCTAAAGACTAGGAGAGAAACAAACGCACAACCATTTAAAGCTATTACATTAATGAAGGGCACAAATTCTACAAATTTGAAGAACCTAAGATTTGCTACTTCATTATAATAGCTATTAGGAGAGAGAGATATACACTTTCTTTGACAATTTATTTTTTCAAATATGTTCAAAGAAAAAAGAAATCTACATTGAATTTGCACCAAAATAATATATCGACTTAGACAATGACATCCAATCCATAGCAAAAATGGATAATTTTTTGTGGCTATTAACTAAGAAAGCTCTTTATTTTTTGATGATTCATAATGAAGGTAAATTCTAAACTTCATTAATCTTCTTTTTCATCTTATAGTTTTCTAATAGATATGAGCGCAATTTCTTCTTTTTTATTGATTCTTCTTAGAAATATATATTAATTAATTAATTGATGCAAGTTGAAGATATTATACGAGTTATGCATAAAAATTATTGCAGATCGACAAATTTGGCTAAATATAAGTAAATATGATTTGAAAGTACGAGTATGATTGCATTTTGTTCACTAAATTTTATATGCTTGTTTACATATACCTTGCATAGTTATAAAGAATGAATATATATCGTTCTTATGGCTTTACACAAACTAGCATGTATATACGTGCAATGCACGTGTCCAAAATCAGTTTATTAATGAAAAGGAAATATGACAGGAGAAAGACCCAATAATTTTGAGATGGACACCCCCCCCCCCCCCCCCAAAGAAATTAATTTTGTAATTATACAAGAAGCATAATTTTGAGTTTAAAACCCCCAAAAAATAAATCAATTTTACAATTATACAAGAAGCATACTTAGAATTTCTCTAAACTAAAGATAGAAGTTGAATGAAATTTTTAATTTTTCACTAAATACAAGGAGGGAACTAAATGCAAAATTATTTAAAGATATACATAAATCAAGGGAACAAATCCTACAATTTTGAAGAACCTAAGATTTGTTACTTCATTACAATATCTATTAGGAGAGATAGATATAAATTTGTTTTTGATAATTGTTTTTTTCAAATATGTTCAAAGAAACAAGAAATCCATGTTGAATTTGCACCAAAATAATGAATCGACTCCGACACAGCTTAATCTTACAAATGAGGACAACATCATCCTTATTCCATGAAGAGTATAACATAATAAAAAATATCTACAACAATTTAAACTAGCCATTAGATGGAAATACTAAACATTGTTCGACACAAGAGCTGTGAAAACAATAAATTATAGAGATCCAAATAAAATATATTATATTTTTTCCCTAACCAAAATAAAACACTAATAAAATTACAGCAAACTTCTAGCTACCAAAACAAACTTAGAAGCACATTGTCCTACTACTACTAAATTTCTTAATTGTCTTTGTCTAACAAGAAAGAGTAAAAATATGACCAACAAAGTTACTACTTCAGTGATCAAATTAAGCACGCTCGCCCCTGCCTCTTCCAACAAGTTGAATGTCCTTGTGCATAATTGTCACACGTTTGACATGAATGGAACAAAGGTAAGTGTCCTCAACAAGACCCACCAAATAGGTCTTAGCATCCTCTTGCAAAGCAAGTACCGCATGACCCTAAAAATACAAATTAGTTTGAAAACAAAGACATACACCAAAAGAAAAATCAATCAGATCACTAGACCGCAGAGGTTACATCATCCTCACCACAATTGTAGGCATTCAACACCCCCCACCCTCCCCCCCCCCCCCCCCCCAAAAAAAAAAAAAACAAATAATCCATGAAATGTACCTTGAAGTCTTAGGAAAATTCATGAACCAGCCTATGGAATGGAAGTTTCCTGTTCAAGAGCTCAGTATTCTTTTAGTACTTACGAATTTCACTGCACAATATAAAATCCAAATCAATAACATGCATACAATGACATTTCAAGTGTGATTTAGACTAAAGAGAACATATTCCAATATATTGAATTGCTACTTCAGTGATCAAATTAAGCACGCTCGCCCTTGCTTCTTCCAACAAGTTGAATGTCCTTGGGCATAATTGTCACACGTTTGACATGAATGGAACAAAGGTTAGTGTCCTCAACAAGACCCACCAAATAGGTCTTAGCATCCTCTTGCAAAGCAAGTACCGCATGACCCTAAAAATGCAAATTAGTTTGAAAACAAAGACATACACCAAAAGAAAAATCAATCAGATCACTAGACCGCAGAGGTTACATCATCCTCACCACAATTGTAGGCATTCAACACTCCTCCCCCCACCCCAAAAAAAAAAATAATCCATGAAATGTACGTTGAAGTCTTAGGAAAATTCATGAACTAGCCTATGGAATGGAAGTTTCCTGTTCAAGAGCTCAGTACTCTTTTAGTACTTGCGAATTTCACTGCACAATATAAAATCCAAATCAATAACATGCATACAATGACATTTCAAGTGTGATTTAGACTAAAGAAAACATATTCCAATATATTAAATTACCAAACATTATCTGTACATACCTAACAGAAACAATACTAGGTTGGTATCTGTGTGACTTATTGACATGACTAGTAGTAGGAGCAAACTTATGTGTATCCTAATAATATACAAGATTAGTTAAGAACTAAAGAATACAGATATACTTTAGTAGAGACCAAGACAATTAAAAATAATGATACCTTTGTGGCAAGGTGTTTCATGGGAGTCTTTCCTCCTGTAGACTTATGAGCAGTTTACTTGGTACGAGCCAACCGTAAACCACATTCCCCGATTTATTAATAAAAAAGAATTATGACAAGAGAAAGACCCAACAATTTTGAGCTAAAATCCACCAAAACATAAACTAATTTTTCAATTATACAACAAGCATAATTTTGAGTTGAAGCCCCCACAAAAATAAATCAATTTTGCAATTATACAAGAAGCATACTTAGAATTTTATAAAAATAAAGATGGAAGCCTGATAAGAAATTTCAACTTTGCGCTAAATACAAAGAGGAAAACAAATGCACAACCATTTAAAGTTATACATTAATCAAGGGCACAAATTCTACAAATTTGAAATACATAAGATTTGCTTCATTACAATAGCTATTACTATGTCAGAGACATATAAATTTTCTTTTGACAATTATTTTCTCAAATATGTTCAATGAAACAAGAAATCCATGTTGAATTTGCACCAAAATAATGTATCGACTCGGACGCTAACATTCAATCCTTAGCAAAAAGGGATGAATTTTTGCGGCTACTAACTAAGAAAGTACTTCATTTTTCGATGATTCATATCGAAGGTAAATTCTAAACTTCATTAATTTTCTCTTTCAACTTGTAGTTTTCTAATAGATATGAGCGTTATTGCCTTGTTTATTGATCTTATTAGAAATATATATTAATTATTTAATTGATGCAAGTTTAAGATATTATACGAGTTCCAAATAAAAAATATTGCAGATTGACAAATTTTGACCAAATACATGTAACTATAAATTGAAACTCCGAATATGATTACATTTTGTTCACTAAATCTTATATGCTTATTTACATATACCTTGCATAGTTTTAGAGAATTTATACATATCGTTCTAACGACTATACACAAACTAGCATGGACATTGCACGTGTCAAAAACTAGTTTATTAATAAAAAGTAATATGACAAGAGAAAGACCCAATAATTTTCAGTTGAACCCCCCCCCCTCCAAAAAAATTAATTTTTCAATTATAGAAGAAGCAAAATTTGAGTTGAAACCCCAGCCCCCCTCCCCCCTCCTCCCCCCCTATAAATATTAATATTGCAATTATATAAGAAGTATACTTAGAATTTCACAAAATCAAAGATGGAAGCCTAATGAAAATTTTGAATTTTGCGCTAAATACAAGAAGGGAAACAAATGCACAACCATTTAAAGCGAAACATAATCAGAGGCTCAAATTCTACAGATTTGATAGGGCTAAAACTAGGGTCTTCTCTCTTCTCTTTTGATCACGATTGCCGATGTAGTTTTAAAGTAAGAAAAATGGCAGGAAAGGGCGGGGGGGGGGGGGGGGTGGAGGGCTCGTGGTGGGGAAGGCAACAGATGCAGCGACTTGCAACAAAGAGAAAGACAAGAAAAAGGAAATCTCTCGTTCATCTCGAGCGGGCCTGCAGTTTCCAGTGGGAAGAATTCACCGACAACTCAAGACCAAAACCTCAGCTCATGGAAGAGTTGGAGTGACAACAGCTGTTTACTCTGCTGCAATTCTGGAGTATCTAACTGCAGAAGTTCTTGAATTAGCTGGTAATGCAAGCAAGGATCTTAAAGCGAAGAGAATCACCCCCAGGCACTTGCAACTGCCTATTCGTGGAGATGCAGAACTTTACACACTTATCTGATGTAACGAAGATACTAGTTTGATGTTTTTTTAAAAAAAAAAGAAAGAAATATTTGCTACTTCATTACATGAGCTATTAGGAGAGAGAGATATAAATTTTCTTTGACAATTATTTTTTTCAAATATGTTCAAAGAAATAAGAAATCCATGTTGAATTTGCACCAAAATAATGTATCGACTCAAATACTGACATTCAATTCTTAGCAAAAATGGATGACTTTTTTTCTATGAAACCCTAAAATAACATAGCAAACATCGAACTACTAAAGGAATCAAAATACAAGAGTAAATAAATTCCTAAATATTCAATAAATCCAACATTCTACAAAAACCCTAGCTTTATGTCGTATGCATTTAAGATTCTAATACATAAAAATATATATTAATTAATTAATCAATTCATACAAGTTTAAGATATTATACGAGTTCTGCATAAAAATTATTGTAGGTTAAAAACTTTTGACCAAATATATGTAACTATGAATTGAAAGTCTGAGTATGATTGCATTTTTTTCACTAAAGTGTATAGTTTATTGACATATACCTTGCATAGTTATAGAGAATGAATATGTATCATTCTTACGACTCTACACAAACTAGCATGGACACACTTGCAATGCACGTGCTTGAAACTAGATTATTAATAAAAAGGAAATATGACAGGAGAAAGACCCAACTGTTATAAACATATTTGTATTATAGTGAATGTCTATAAAGGTATTTGTGTTGTAGTGCATACATGCTCTTATGTTGCTTGTTCTCGTGATAGAATGATCTTGATCAGCTAAAATTGGAATTATATTCTCTTAAATTTTGGAACTTATAAAAGGGTGAATATTGGTTCATTCACCCGCCATGTGAACCATTTGCTATTATATAATTTTAATAGATGCATCTATGGAATAGTTACATGTGCTTTAATATCAACTTGCAATTGATTTTTTCAAGGTTGTATGCTCTAATTATTAAATTAAGTGCATAGTTCCAAATTATAAAATTATGTCGATAATACTGGTTCATATCCATATAACAACACTTGAATGCATCAAGCCAACAGGTTCCCCCATCACAATTGGTTCAAGGTTAGGAACCAAATAATTCCATCTAAAAATTTGAATGTGCGATATATGATTCAATTACTCCACCACAGCGCACAAAGATGAGTCCCCAAATGAGCTTGGGGGTAAATGTTAGTTGTCCTAACATTAGGGGGAGAAGTGATTAGCAACTGAAAATTGAGTGTGGGATGAATTATCTAGGTTCTCGGGAAGAAAAAAATGTGAACTTAAAGTTCAAGAGATAATTCACTTGAAAAATATTGCAAATCAATTGTCTGATGTATTTGCTAACATTATTTTATAATTTAGTTGCAAATGCTCCAATAAAAGGTCCTAGAAGGACAGGGTATATGAGACGCCTGAAGCGTGATAGACCAAACGATTCCAAATATAGAAATCTTTGAAAAAGGTGAGGAGCAAATGATTAAGATGGTCATAATGATGAGTCAAGTGCTTTAAGAAAGCACCACGACATAACACTTCATAAAACCTTGGCAAAGGTTCAGGTACCTAAAAATGGTGAAAAATGAAGAGATCTCAATAAGTTATGTCGCATTGGAACTGAAATCAAAATGATAATCGATGACATCTTTGATATAATGTAGCACTCAATATTATAAATATTGACGAGGATCTCGAATTCAAATATGTCAAAACGTATGGACAGATTAATAATTTGCCAAATAAAAATATGCAATTCAAGTATAATGCCAGTGGGTATAAATGGATTCTTATGTCATAAAAGATTTTTCGCAAATCCTGACATTATTATATGGAGAGGTCCTCCTTTGGTAGATGCAATTATTTGAGGTTACTCACAAGTCTGCCAATACATGAAAAACTTGATATATGCGTATAATTAAGTTATTTTTATGTCTAGATAGATTGAAGAATATATGAAAATCTTTGAAGGATTTAAAAGAACAAGGAATTCTTGGTCCTGAAGTACCATATATTAGTGCAATTGGTGTACTAATATATCTTGCTGACACTACAAGACCTTATATAGCCTTATTGGTTAATTTGTTAGCAAGGGTATTTATCTGACCCACATAAAGCTTGATCTCAAATTAACTACATGTTCATATATGGAGGTACTGCCATATCTTGGAGATCTACAAAGCAGTCTCTCGTAGCCACTTCCTCAAATCATGCAGAGATAATAACTATTCATGAAGCAAGACGAGAATGTGTGTGGTTGAGGTCCATGATACACCTCATTAGAGAAAAATGTAGTTTGAAATGTGACACAGTACCCACAATTTTATATGATGATAATGCAACATGCTTAGCACAACTAAAAGGAGGATCCATAAAAGGAGATAGAACGAAGCACATCTTGCCAAAGTTCTTCTACACACATGAGCTCCAAAAAAATGGTGATATTTAACGTGCAACAGATTCATTCAAATGACAATTTGGCTGATTTATTCACCAAGTCTCTACCAACAGAAACTTTAAAGAAGATGGTACACAAGATCAGGATGTAAGATTCAAGGATGTTCTAATTCGGGGGAGTTGATACGCGTCGTACTCTTTTTGCCTTATGAGGTTTTGTCCCATTGGGTTTTCCTTGTAAGGTTTTTAATGAGGAAGCCAAAATATGTATTATTAGATATGTGTACTCGTTTTCCTTTACTAGATTTTTTCCCACTGGATTTTGTCTAGTAAGGTTTTAACGAGGCCTATTATTTATCAAATAGACATTCAAGGGAGAGTTTTATAAATATATTTGTATTATAGTGAATGTCTATAAAGGTATTTGTATTATAGTGGATACATGTGTTTATATTATAGTGAAAGTCTATCTTTTGGAGAAAAATTAGGAGGAATTATCTCTATAAATAGAGGGATTCTCCTGTATTTCATCTCATCAAGAGAAATAAGAACTTCTCTCCTTCTCTCTTTCTCTACAATATTTTTGTTCTTTCTTTATTATTTTGAGTTGAAACACCCCAAAAAATAAATTAAATTTTCAATTATACGAGAAGCATACTTAGAATTTCACAAAATTAAAGATGAAAGTCTAATAAAAATTTTAAACTTTGCACTATTAAAAGAAATTGTTTGCCTCTTCTGAAAAAGTTCAAATGAAGTGCAGGTTAACGATTATATATAAGGTTGTGGGAGTCATGTATAGAATTATAGACTTCATTATTTATTCATTTATTGATTCTTCTTAGAAATGTATATCAATTAATTAATTGATGCAAGTTAAAGATGTTATACGAGTTTTGCATAAAAATTATTGCAGATTGATAAATTTTGGCCAAATATATGTAACAATGAATTGAAAGTTCTAGTATGATTACATTTTGTTCACTAAATTTTATGTTCTTACTTTCATATACCTTGCATAGTTTTAGAAAATGTATATATATATCGTTGTAATGACTCTACACAAATTAGCATGGACACACGTGCAATGCACGTTGTTAGGATATCTTATCCAAAGAGATAATTGTGTATTTTAAACGGTTTATCTCTAGTACGATGGATACAAATAGTTTCCGTTTCCTTCTAGGACTCTTCTACTAAGTGTTTGTTTATATGTTGTATTCTAGTTTGAGTCTATATATACAGACTATGTAATACACGAGAAGAGAATTAAAATTTCTCAAACTCTTTCATGATATCAGAGCAAAGTAATGAATTACTTTCGTTGTCCATGGCTAAACCTTCAATCAAAAACCTTTCCTCTCCAAACACAGAAGGAAACAACAATGCGTTCTCTGCTAATTTCATGCACTCAAACTTGATCAAACTAGATAGAAATAATTATATCCTATGGAAGTTGCTGATTTTGCCGGCCCAAGAGGTCATGACCTTGAAGGATATATTGATGGATTTTGCAAAAGTCCCATGAAGTTAATTCAAAATAACCCAGATGACGAAAATTTGGCAGATGCTATCCTCAATCCATCATACATCACATGGAGAAAGCAAGACCAACTGTTGTTACATTGCATTCTTTCTTCACGTACAAAAACTGTGCTTGCTCAAGTAGCTGGGTGTGCTACTGCAAAAGATGTGTGGCAAATACTTGAATCTATGTTTGCATCGCAATCGAAGGAAAGATTAATGCAATTTAAACTTCAACTTCAGACAACAAAGAAGGGGACATCTTCCAGGAATTATTATCCTCAAAAAAATAAAATCGATAGCTGATAATCTTGCTGCTGATGCACAACCAGTCAAGTATAGATTCAACACAATTTAGA
This sequence comes from Datura wrightii, assembly GCA_035772735.1. NCBI lineage: Eukaryota > Viridiplantae > Streptophyta > Magnoliopsida > Solanales > Solanaceae > Datura > Datura wrightii. The sequence continues at coordinate 103,886,567 of JASDFA010000008.1, forward strand.
GAAAGTAATAAATTGACCGATTGCATAGCTAATTTGGCATTTGAAAATCCAATAAGACTTGAATTTAAATCTTTTTTAGAACTGCCAAGTTTAGCTAGGAAGATATTTAACAGTGACAAACATCAAATTCCAGAGTTAAGAATCAATGGTCAAAGAGAAAGGGGAGAAGGTCAAGTGACAGTAATAGTATAGCATCTGCACATAAATATAGTGTTTTTTTACAGCTACAAAGCACAAAATGCACATATCACAAACAACAAGTATAGATAAAATGCATGCAAGGAAGATTTTTTTAGATTCAGATATATTAACACAGATCGATCTACACAGAGTAAACAACAGCAAGGACAAAGATGGCTCAACTCGGAGGAAAGCAGCACAGCACTCTGGCTGCAGTGCAGCAAAGAAGACAAGACTGAGTTTCCTAATTGTGAGATACAGACAAAGTGTAAGTTTCTATTGGGTTGGATAATCTCAATGAGTAGTACTGATTGTTATAAGTTGGGCTGGTCACTTTTGGGCTGGCCATGACATGGATTATTTTTATCTATTATTTTTCAATAAATAAAAGTCCTACTTGTGGGTAAATATAATTTAATTAAAAAAATAAGGAGTACAAATTCTACAAATTTGAAGAACCTAAAATTTGCTTCATTGCAATAGCTATTAAGATATATATATATATATATATATATATATATATATATATATATATATATATATATTCTTTGACAATTAGTTTTTTCATATATCTTCAAAGAAACAAGAAATTCATGTTGAATTTAAACCAAAATAATGTATCGACTCCGACACTAGCATTCAATCCTTAGCAAAAAGGGATGATTTTTCCTCTAAAATCCTAAAATAGCACAACAAATACTGAACTATTAAAGGAATCAAAATACAAGTGCAGTTAAATTCCTAAATATTCAATAAATTCAACATTCCATAAAAACACTAGCTTTCTACCGTATGCATTTAAAATTTCAATAGAAAAGAATTTCACTACCATAGAAGAACCCCAAGGACTAGTTCAAGAGATAATTAAAAATCTCTGTCATAAAATCTCAAAAAGAAAAAGCAAACAGACATAATCGATCATGATTTTTATATATCAAAACAAAATAGAAAATTAAAATTCAAAAATATATGGGGAAATTGTTTTTTGACTCACCTCTTAAAAGAAACTCTTAGCCTTCTTCTTCTTCTTCTTCTTCTTCTCTCTTTGTGTTGTGACTGAAAAAGTTCAGATGAAGTGCAAGTTAACGATTATATATAAGGTTGTGGGAGTCGTGTATCAAATTGTATTTGACGATTCATAATGATTATCTCTGTACTTTTCTAATTCAGTATCTAAGGTTAATAAATGTGATAACTGTGTTTTCTAAAAATTATTGGTTGGCTGAGATTCGACTTTGGACTGCATGCCGGGTTGAGAAGCCTCATTACCTGGTTCTCATTGGCTGAAATTATTGAGTTCACTTTGATTAAAAGTCTACAATAATTTTACTTTGGCATTAAACCTCTATATATAAAAATAGTTGCAGATTTATCTAATCTGGCCATATAAATGTATCAATGAATTGAAAGTTCGAGTATGATTATATTTTGTACAATAAATTTTATATGCTTATTTTCACGTACCTTGCATAGTTTCAGAGAATGTATATATATCATTCTAAAGACTCCACAAAAACTAGCATGGACACATGTGCAATGCACGTGTCAAAAACTAGTTTATTAGTAAAAAAGAAATATGCCAGGAAAAACACCTAATAATTTTGAGATGAAACCCCCCAAAAAATAAATCAATTTTGCAATTTATACAAGAAGCATAATTTTGAGTTTAAACCCCCCAAAAAATAAATCAATTTTCCAATTACACAAGAAGCATACTTAGAATTTTACAAAATTAAAGATGGAAGCCTAACAAAAATTTTCAATTTTGATCTAAATACTAGGAGAGAAACAAACGCACAATCATTTAAAGCTATTACATTAATGAAGGGCACAAATTCTACAAACTTGAAGAACCTAAGATTTGCTACTTCATTATAAGAGCTATTAGGAGAGAGAGATATACAATTTCTTTGATAATTTATTTTTTCAAATATGTTCAAAGAAAAAAGAAATCTATATTGAATTTGCACCAAAATAATATATCGACTTAGACAATGACATCCAATCCATAACAAAAAGGGATAATTTTTTGCGGCTATTAACTAAGAAAGCTCTTTATTTTTTGATGATTCATAATGAAGGTAAATTCTAAACTTCATTAATCTTCTTTTTCATCTTATAGTTTTCTAATAGATATGAGCGCAATTTCTTCGTTTTTATTGATTCTTCTTAGAAATATATATTAATTAATTAATTGATGCAAGTTTAAGATATTATACAAGTTATGCATAAAGATTATTGCAGATTGACAAATTTGGCTAAATATAAGTAAATATGAATTGAAAGTCCGAGTATGATTGCATTTTGTTCACTAAATTTTATATGCTTGTTTACATATACCTTGCACAGTTATAAAGAATGAATATATATCGTTCTAATGGCTCTACACAAACTAGCATGGATATATGATAGGAGAAAGACCCAATAAATTTGAGATGAACCCCCCCCCCCAAAAGAAATCAATTTTGCAATTATACAAGAAGCATAATTTTGAGTTTAAACCCCCTAAAAAATTAAATAAATTTTGCAATTATACAAGAAGCATACTTAGAATTTTACTAAACTAAAGATGGAAGTTGAATGAAAACTTTTAATTTTTCACTAAATACAAAGAGGGAACCAAATGCAAAATTATTTAAAGCTATACATAAATGAAGGAAACAAATCCTACAAATTTGAAGAACCTAAGATTTGTTACTTCATTACAATATCTATTAGGATAGAGAGATATAAAAAATTTTTAAAATTTTTTTTTTCAAATATGTTTAAAGAAACAAGAAATCCATGTTGAATTTGCACCAAAATAATGAATCGACTCCGACACAGCATAATCTTACAAATGAGGACAACATCATCCTTATTCCCTAAAGAGTATAACATAATAAAATATATCTACAACAATTTGAACTAGCCATTAGATGGAAATACTAAACATTGTTCGACACAGGAGCTGTGAAAACAATAAATTATAGAGATCCAAATAAAATATATTATATTTTTTCCCTAACCAAAATAAAACACTAATAAAATTACAGCACACTTCCAGCTACCAAAACAAACTTAGAAGCACATTGTCCTACTACTACTAAATTTCTTAATTGTCTTTGTCTAACAAGAAAGAGTAAAAATATGACCAACAAAGTTACTACTTCAGTGATCAAATTAAGCACGCTTGCCCCTGCTTCTTCCGACAAGTTGAATGTCCTTGGGCATAATTGTCACACGTTTGACATGAATGGAACAAAGGTTAGTGTCCTCAACGAGACCCACCAAATAGGTCTTATCATCCTCTTGCAAAGAAAGTACCGCATGACCCTAAAAATGCAAGTTAGTTTGAAAACAAAGACACACACCGAAAGAAAAATCAATCAGATTACTAGACCGCAGAGGTTACATCATCCTCACCACAATTGTAGGCATTTAACACTCCCTGTTATACCCCGAAAGATTTCCGACACCTAGATGGCCTTTTCGCACGTTGGTTAAGCATATTTGAAAGCCATACGTGCTAAGGAATGGCCCGGGAAAGGATCGGACGAGTAACCTGTCGAACCATCACGGAGGGAGCCGGGGCAGAACCCCTCCACGATGGCAACTTGTCACGGAGGTGGAGCCTCCGCGTTGCCTCCATGACACGTTGGGCCTATCCAGGCCCAAGTATATAAAGCCCCAGTTCGGTTTATTTTCATTTAAATCATTATAATTTCCAGAGAACTCGCAGAGAAACACAAAGGGACGAAGAGGGGTAATATATTATCGTTCAATTAAGCTGCCAAATGTAGTATAAACTCAAATTAACCTCAGGTACCGAGGTATTTAGCAGTAGGGAGCATTCCTACGAATTTAGTTTCGCGAAATTCGGCCAATAAATCTTCGAGCTACCGGACTAAGGTAAGTGGAATTGCTTGGCGCCATCCGGCTTATGGGGGTTGGTATTGGCTCTTGCTTGCTAAATGTATATGTACTTATGTGTTTTATATATATATTAGTTAATAGACAGCAGGCCGCCGTGACTACAGACACGCTCCTGCCTATCAGTGCAGAAAGGTTTGATCTAGTTCCTATCAGCTCGTTAGATTCAGTTATCTCCTGCTCATAGACTTGCTAGTTATGTTATTTGTATTCAGTTATATTATTTCAGTTGCTTTGCATACTCGGTACCAGTGGTACTAACGCCCAGTGGGGCGCTGCATTACTTGCCTGCAGGTACTCATAGACGAGGAGGCAATCCCTCGTGATCCTAGCCAGCGCAGAGTCATCAGCTCCTGTCATCCAGAGCCTGATATTTCAGAGGTTTATACCATTTCTCTTTTTTTGTACAGTATAGGTAGGTCGGGCCCCTGTCCTGACCATCTTACCAGTATTCCTAGAGGCTTGCAGTCTGTATATATTTTTCTATGGTCAGTTGAGTCGGTCGTGTGAGGTCGTGTAGTTTGTTATAGCTGTTTAGCATTTTAGTTTATGTTGGCCGTGTCAGGCCTTAGTTTGACAGTGGTGGTGACCTTGCCGGTCACGTAGCCTTACAATAGTCTTGTGTTGAGTTACAGATAACTAGATAGCATGGTGGCCTTGTCGGCCCGCATACACTCCCTTATTTTGAGATGTTTCTGGTTAGCTGTTATGACAGGTACAGGTGGCTATAGGCCCAGTTGGCCGGAGGCTGTGTTTACAGCCGTTATATAGCCCTTTGTTTCCAGAAATCTGAGTTAGAGCCAGTCAGGCACCATATGTGCTCAGGCTCAGTAGTCTAGCAGTTCAGTTCCTAGTAGGGCACCAAGTGTCAATCATACCCCCCAAGGCGGGGCATGACAAACTTGGTATCAGAGCAGGTCATGTCCCAGGGAGTCTGCAAGCCGTGCTAAGTAGAGTCTTGTCTATGGATGTGTTGTGCACCACATACTATAGGCAGGAGACTGCGAGGCATGATAGGATGGTTACTCTTCTTTCATACTTAATCGTGCCATAGCACAGTACAATATAGGGTCGAGTTCCTAAAACTTATTGTATTCTTTGTCTACAGATAAGAATGGCAGATCAGCGACACCCTACCACAGGCAGGAGGTTAGACACAACAGCAGGAGAAGGCACCAGCAGGATGCCTCATCTTCAATCAGAGTCAGCCCGATCTGAGGGCGATATAGAGGCTTCATTACAGCCCTCTCAGCAGTCCCCCTCACATCAGGAGCCGTTGGGCACCACACCGCCCCCGATAGCTCCTGTGCCTTCGCCATCAGATCAGGAGGTTCGTAGTGCTGTAGTTATGTTGGCACAGATGATGGCCACACAGCGCCAGCCGATGCCACCTGTAGCAGCAGAGTCTTTAGGTGGGTCGGGTAGTTCCAGAGTCCGGGAATTTTTGGCACTGGGTCCCCTGCAGTTTACAGGATCAGATCAGGCAGAGGACCCCCAGGACTTTTTAGATTAGATGCAGAGGATATTCCGAGTTATGCATGTGACCCCTTGAAAGTCTGTTGAGCTGGCAGTGTTCCGATTACGGGATATAGCTATATTGTGGTATGAGAGTTGGGAAAGGTCCCGAAGGAGAGATGTTGCCCCTCCGACATGTACCAGCTTCTCGGAGGCCTTCCTGGACCGTTACTTGCCACGAGAGATCCGACAGGCTCGGATGGACCAGTTTCTGCATCTAGAGCAGGGGGCGAGGAGCATACGCGAGTATGCTTTACAGTTTGACTCCTTAGCCCGTTATGCTCCAGCATTTGTTTTTACTATGCCGGCTAGAGTTCACAGATTTATCATGGGTCTGAATCCGGAGTATACTGAGGCATGTATGTCGGCGACGTTGCGAGAGGATTAGACATTGCCTGAGTACAGGCTTTTGCTCAGACCATAGAGGGTCTCAGACAGCGGCAGCAGAGTAGTAGACAGACCAGTCAGGAACAGCGCCACAGAGACTGACCAGATGACATACAAAGGGAAGCTCAGAGAGGACCCAGGCCACGACTATCAGATAGACCCCCTAGACCCCCACCTCCTCTACAGCAGCAGTAGCAACGAGGTAGATATGTTCGTAGAGGGCAGTCATTGCCCAGTGGCAGTTCTAGAACAGTAGAGTCCTCGCAGCAGAGAAGGGGAGAGCAGAGCAGATTTGAACCCTCACCCTGCCCCTATTGTAATCGACCACACTCCGGAGCTTGTAAATATGGCTCCACTGGGTGTTATATTTGCGGACAATAGGGGCATCGGATGAGAGATTGTCCGATTAGAGGTCAAGGGAGTAGAGACAGTCAGGACAGGGGATCCGCAGGGCCACGAGCCCCAGCAGCCTCAGTGGGGCGTGGGCCTTCAGGTTCAGTAGGCAGAGGCCGAGGTACATCAAGAGCTTCCAGTTCAGGTATGGGCTCAAGCTGTACTTATGCATTACCAGGGAGACATGATTCAGAGGCGTCTCCAGATGTAGTGACAGGTATGATGACTATCTGTTCATGCCCTGCTTATGTACTGATTGATCCAGGATCCACTCTGTCATATATTACTCCATTTGTGGCACGAAAGTTCAATATTGCACCAGAATTATTGCAGCAGCCCTTTTCAGTATCCACGCCCGTCGGTGACTCTATTATAGCTAGTAGAATTTACCGAGGGTGTACAGTGGAGGTTGCTGACCGCCAGACTACAGTAGATCTGGTAGAGCTAGAAATGATAGACTTCGATGCCATAATGGGTATGGATTGGCTAGTACCATGCTTTGCCAATGTAGAATGTTGGACCAAGACGGTCCGATTCCACTTTCCAGGAGAAGCAGTGCGGGAGTGGAAGGGCAGAACCGCTACACAACAAGGTAGGTTTATTTCCTACCTTCAGGCGAGAAAATTGATATCTAAGGGGTGTATTTACCATCTGGTCAGAGTTCAGGATGTTCGGACAGAATCTACGACACTCTAGTCTATTCCGGTGGTGGACGAGTTCCATGATGTGTTTCCAGATGAGTTACCTGGTATTCCCCCAGAAAGGGAAATAGATTTCGCTATTGATTTATTACCAGGCACTCAGCCTATATCAATTCCTCCTTATCGTATGGCTCCTGCAGAACTCAGAGAGTTGAAGGAGTAGTTAAAAGATTTACTAGATAAAGGTTTCATCAGGCCGAGTACTTTGCCATGGGGTGCGCCAGTTCTGTTTGCGAGAAAGAAAGATGGCTCACTCCGTATGTGCATAGATTATCGGCAGTTAAATAAAGTTACAGTGAAAAACAAGTACCCTCTCCCCAGAATAGATGATTTATTTGATCAGTTACAGGGAGCCAGATACTTCTACAAGATTGACTTGCGGTCCGGATATTATCAGGTTCAGGTACGTGAAAGAGATATTCCTAAAACGGCGTTCAGGACCCGATATGGGCACTTTGAATTTCTAGTTATGTCCTTTGGGTTAACGAATGCCCCAGCAGTATTCATGGACCTGATGAACAGTATTTTCATACCATACCTGGACCTGTTCGTGATCGTGTTTATTGATGATATTCTAGTGTATTCTCGCTCTGAAGCAGATCACCGGACTCATCTACGGACAGTACTCCAGATCCTCAGGGACCGCCAGTTATATGCTAAGTTCTCCAAGTGCAAATTCTGGCTTAACTCAGTAGCCTTCCTAGGGCACATTGTGTCGGATGCTGGTATACAGGTTGACAAGCAGAAAATAGAAGCAGTCAAATCATGGCCTAGGCCTACCACTCTGACGGAAGTCCGTAGCTTTCTGGGATTAGCGGGATATTACAGGAGATTTGTCGAGGGATTCTCTACTATAGCGGCACCTCTGACCAAACTGACGCAGAAAGCAGCAAAGTTTTAGTGGACAGAGGCATGCGAGCAGAGTTTCCAGGAATTGAAAGATAGATTGACCTCCACCCCAGTGTTAGCATTACCGGAAGGTACAGAGGGTTATTCGGTATATTGCAACGCATCAGGCATCGGATTGGGTTGTGTGTTGATGCAGCATGGTAAAGTAATTGCATATGCTTGTAGACAGCTAAGGAAACACGAAACGAATTACCCTACCCACGACCTGGAGTTAGCCGCAGTAATCCACGCCTTGAAAATGTGGAGACATTACCTGTATGGCATCCATGTTGATATTTTTACAGATCACAAGAGCCTACTGTATATCTTCACTCAGAGGGAGTTGAATCTGCGGCAACGTCGCTGGTTGGAGCTATTAAAGGATTATGACGTGAATATTCTATACCACCCGGGGAAAGCCAATGTTGTAGCAGATGCTCTCAGTCGAAAGTCCATGGGGAGTTTGGCGTATTTGCAGCCCGGGCAGCGGGAATTGGTCAGGGAGATACACCAGTTAGCTAGCCTAGCCATTCGTGTAGCAGAAACAGAGGACGGTAGAGCGGTAATTCAGAACACCGTCGTGTCATCACTAGTTGTGGAAGTGAAAGAACGGCAACACGAGGATCCTGACCTAGTTTAGCTTAAAGATTATATTCCGCTAGGGAAGGCACCAGAATTTCGGGTAATAGAGGATGGAGTGCTGCGTTGTAAAGACCGTTTATATGTTCCCAATGTTTTAGGGCTCCGCCGGCAGATCATGAATGAGGTACATTGCACCCGCTATTCTCTCCACCCTGGCGCGACAAAAATGTACCATGATATCAAAGAAAACTACTGATGGCCAGGTATGAAAAGAGAAATTGCCGAATTTGTAGCCCAGTGTCCTAACTGCCAACAGGTGAAAGCAGAACATCAGAAACCAGGCGGCTTGACTCAGGACATAGTTGTGTCTCTCTGGAAATGGGAAGCCGTGAATATGGATTTTGTAGCAGGATTACCCCGTACCAGACACAGACATGACTCTATATGGGTGATAGTTGACAGATTGACAAAATTAGCTCAGTTCCTGCCAGTGAGAACTACCTTCTCGGCCAAAGATTATGCAGAGTTGTATATCCGAGAAATTGTCAGGTTGCACGGAGTACCAGTATCCATTATTTTTAGACAGAGGAGCACAGTTTACTGCTAGATTTTGGCAGTCGTTTCAGAGAGGTCTGGGAACGCAGATTAATTTGAGCACAGCATTCCACCCTCAGACAGATGGACAGGCTGAGCGCACTATTCAGACGTTCGAGGACATACTACGAGCGTGTTTGCTAGATTTTAGAGGTAGTTGGGACGAGCATTTGCCGTTAATCAAATTTGCTTATAATAATAGCTATCACTCAGCTATTCAGATGGAGCCTTTAGAGGCTTTATACGGGCGAAAATGCAGATCGCCGGTTGGCTGGTTTGAAACAGGAGAATCAGCGTTGGTTGGGCCAGACATTGTTTAGCAGTCAGAGGAAAAGGTAAAGCTTATCCGAGAACGTTTACTGACTGCACAGAGATGCCAGAAATCATATGCAGATGTGCGACGTAGAGACCTGGAGTTTGATGTGAATGACTGGGTATTTTTGAAAGTATCTCCAATGAAAGGGGTGATGAGATTCGGCAAGAAAGGTAAGCTCAGTCCGAGATTTATTGGGCCTTATCAGATTCGTCGAAGGATAGGCCGAGTAGCATATGAGCTAAACTTGCCTCCAGAATTGGAATCCGTTCATCAAGTCTTTCATGTATCTATGCTAAGGAAATGCATAGGAGACCCATCCAGAGCAGTCCCAGTCCAGGATATACAGGTTACGGAAGAGCTGGCCTATGAAGAGGTTCCAGTAGCCATCCTGGACAGACAGATTCGTAGATTGAGAACTAAAGATATTGCGTCTGTCAAGGTATTGTGGTGTAACAGGAACCGAGAGGAGATGATGTGGGAGGCTGAGGAAGATATGAAAGCTAGATATCCTCACTTATTCCAAGCCTAGTCAGGCGACAGGTATGTCCTTGTTATTGTTTATGCAGTACTTTATAATTGAGAATGTATAAATGAGAAAGATTGATGTTTAGCTATCAAGTGAATCTTAAGTATCGTGTGCAGTACTTGTATTGGACTTTTCTGCGTTTCAGATTTTTGGTATAGTCCATATTACAGGGGAAACTCTACCGAAATTTCCTTAGGAGCAAGTTGAGTTAACTGAATAGTCCTCTAAATAGCACTTTCATTCGAGGACGAATGTTCTTAAGGGGGGAGACTGTTATAACCCGTAAGATTTCCGACACCTAGATGGCCTTTTCGCACGTTGGTTAAGCATATTTGAAAGCCATACGTGCTAAGGAAAGGCCCGGAAAGGATCGGACGAGTAACCTATCAAACCATCACGGAGGGAGCCGGGGCAGAGCTCCTCCGCGATGGCAACGTGTCACGGAGGTGGAGCCTCTGCGTTGGCTCCGTGACACGTTGGGCCTGTCCAGGCCCAAGTATATAAAGCCCCACTTCGGTTTATTTTAATTTAAATCATTATAATTTCCATAGAACTCGAAGAGAAACAGAGAGGGACGAAGAGGGGTAATATATTATTGTTCAATTACGCTGCCAAACATAGTCTAAACTCAAATTAACTTTAGGTACCGAGGTATTTAGCAGCAGGTAGCATTCATATGGATTTAGTTTCGCGAAATTCGGCCGACAAATCGTCGAGCTACCGGACTAAGGTAAGTGGAATTGCTCCAAACTAGTGTATATGTGTTCCTAGCTATGAAGTGAATACTTCTCCCTTCTGGACTTCTTGAAAATAGCAAGTTTTTGACCGTCTTTCGATAAGCCTAAGTTTAGGCTATAATTATATCGAAAATGACGTTGTCCTTCAGAATAGTGTTGTATTTAGTACTAAATGACGTGTTTATGAATGCAGTTGGGAAATTTAGCTGGAATACTGACCGAGCCTCATCCGACAATCGGATAACTCGAGGTTAAGGTATGTAAAGTTGTTCTTCGGCAAGTTAGCAAGCCTTAGCTGGGTAAATCATAGTAAACTCCATATTTGAAATTCTCAAAGTTGAATGTTGGGAATTAAATAAGTTTAGTATATTCTGGTTTGCGTTACCGTATCGTATTTTAGTCCGAAAGATAGAAAAGCATGCGCCAAAGGGCGAGTTAGCATTCCAGATTTAGTATAGCTTATTGTATGATTAGCAAGCATGTTATAGAATAAGAAGATACAAATTTTCAGAATAAAGCCAATAAAGTAAAATCAGATAGACAGACAGTTCTATTGGCTACAGATTAGCCATTCAGACAGATAGTACCCTGGCTAAAGATTAGCCAGTAGTTAAAGAAAGATCTCAGAATCAGTATAATCAGTAAAGAATCAGTTTAGTACAGAAACATATCAGAATAAGAAATCAGATTTCAGATAGCCTTTTTTCAGTTATACATGCTTGCTATTTATATGTGCTATTTGTTTGTTGAGACTTGATGTGGCGTGAGGGCACCTTATTGAGCGTCCTCACCGCCCCTGGGTTGGTAATCGTGTCGCCCACTGAGCGGTGGGTTTTACGTCATTCCAAGGAGTGGCATGCCGTCCCCATCTTGGACGAAGATGGGATGAAGCTTTCTCCATAGCAGTTTGATCAGCATTATAGGTGCAGCTCCGGTTTCAGATAGCCCTGTTGAGTTTTGTGTCCAGGGAACCAGACCCTATCTGTTTCTGTCTGTACATTCAGTTATTACAGGTGTAGCTCCAGTTTCTGGTAGCCCCATTGAGTTGTGTTCGGGGATCCAGACCCTATCTATTACTGTCTACACAGGAGTCCTCTGGACCCAGACATGGTTGCTTATATCGGAGGCTATGGCCCGAGCCGGAGACCCAGGGGGCCAGTAGAGGAGCTCCGAAGTGAGCAGATGAGTGGAGTGACTTATTTTTGGCTGGTTTTGACCCGGGTAAGGGTATATAGATTGTTTGCTTGCTTGGCGCCATCCGATTTATGGGGGTTGGTATTGGCTCTTGCTTGCTAAATGTATATGTAGTTATTTGTTTTATATATATTAGTTAATTGACAGCAGGCCGCCGTGACTACAGACACGCTCCTGCCTATCAGGGCAGAAAGGTTTGATCTAGTTCCTATCAGCTCGTCAGATTCAGTTATCTCCTGCTCATAGACTTGCTAGTTATGTTATTTGTATTCAGTTGTATTATTTCAGTTGCTTTGCATACTCGGTACCAGTGGTACTGACGCCCAGTGGGGCGCTGCATTACTTGCCTGCAGGTACTCATAGACGAGGAGGCGATCCCTCGTGATCCTAGCCCGCGCAGAGTCATCAGCTCCTGTCATCCGGAGCCTGATATTTCAGAGGTTTATACCATTTCTCTTTTGTTGTACAGTATGGGTAGGTCGGGGCCCTGTCCCAACCATCTTACCAGTATTCCTAGAGGCTTGCAGTTTGTATATATTTCCCTGTAGTCAGTTGAGCCGGTCGTGTGAGGCCGTGCAGTTTGTTATAGTTGTTTAGCATATCAGTTTATGTTGGCCGTGTGAGGCCTTAGTTTGACAGTAGTGGTGACCTTACCGGTCACGTAGCCTTACAGTAGTCTTGTGTTGAGTTACAGATTACTAGATAGCATGGTGGCCTTGTCGGCCCGCATAGGCTCCCTTATATTGAGATGTTTCTGGTTAGCTGTTATGACAGGTACAGGTGGCTATAGGCCCAGTTGGTCGGAGGCTGTGTTTATAGCCGTTATATAGCCCTTTGTTTCCAAAAATCTAAGTTAGAGCCAGTCAGGCACCAGATGTGCTCAGGCTAAGTAGTCTAGCAGTTCAGTTCCTAGTAGGGCACCAGGTGCCAGTCATACCCCCCAAGGCGGGGCGTGACAAACTTGGTATCAGAGCAGATCGTGTCCCAGGGAGTCTGCATGGCCGTGCTAAGTAGAGTCTTGTCTATGGATGTGTTGTGCACCACATACTATAGGCAGGAGGCTGCGAGGCATGATAGGATGGTTACTCTTCTTTCATACTCAATCGTGCCATAGAACAGTACAGTATAGGGTCGAGTTCCTAAAACTTATTGTATTCTTTGTCTACAGATAAGAATGGCAGATCAGCGACACCTTGCCATAGGCAGGAGGTTAGACACAACAGCAAGAGAAGGCACCAGCAGGATGCCTCATCTTCGGTCAGAGTCAGCCCGATCTTAGGGCGATATAGAGGCTTCATTACAGCCCTCTCAGCATTCCCCCTCACATCAGGAGCCGTTGGGCACTACACCGCCCCCGATAGCTCTTGTGCCTTCGCCATCAGATCAGGAGGTTTGTAGCGCTGTAGTTATGTTGGCACAGATGATGGCCACTGTTCGGTCTGTTTGTTATATGGGTATATAACTACACGCAAGTGCACGTGGTTGAACAAGTAGTAAAGTGGCTCAAGTAAGACAAGTATCGATCTTACAGGGACTGGGATAAGGTAACAATCTGCTCAAGTGTACTATATTTTAATTCTAACAATGAAGACAACAGTGTAACCAAGAGTTAGATATTTTTGGGTTCTAATTTTTATGCTAAGTCTAAAACAAATATCTAATGTGAGTCTGAACTATGAATGTGAGCATACTGAGGTTAATTAAACATGTAAAGAAATTAATTATCAATATAACTTGGTTAGTCTTTTTCCTCCGGTTGCTAGTCAAGAACTAATGCCAATGGATTAAAACTCTCGTATTTAACCCAACTTAAGAACCATGAACCGCCCACCTACATTTCTGTGATTAAAATGAAATTCATGTTCTAGCTATAAAAAGCCGGTTCCTAAATTGACTAATACGACTTTCAGGTATATTTCTATCCTGAAGGTAAATCAATTCTCAATTTTCCCAAACTAAGAAACGATCATATCCTATTAATTCACAACTTTCCAATTTCTTGCTCTCTTGAGTGAAACCGAACTTTTTAGATGTACATTAACGTAGGCCACACCTTAATGCAGTAAGAACAAGAATCAATAGAACAACCATGGAAGAAAAGATGAAAAACCAACTTAATCAACAATCACATTTCAATACAGTTGTTCTTAACCTCAGCAAGAAGAGGAATTAGCCACTTATTTGTGGATTAAACATCATTAAATGAGTGTTAAACATACAAGCAATTGAATTGAAGAAGAAGGAGATAGAGAAAAACCCTGATAATTTCGTCCCCTCAACTGCCTGTAACCCACGTTCTTGCTCCACCAAGTCAGAATAATTAAAAATGAACCTAAGTGTTCTATTTATACTAGTGGAAATTTTTCTCAGAATAACAAGCAATGTGTCACGGAGTGCATCGCGGAGCACTGCCTCCGTGACACACCACTGATGCGGACCCTCACTGGAAACTGGGTGTCCAGGTAATAAGGCCCAACGTGGCATGGCGTGCAACGTGGAGCTAGGCCACCGTGCCACGGACCCAACGCGCACCCTCATTGGAAATTGCCAAAAATTCCCTAGCCAGGCAGAAGGCCTCCGCGATGGCAGCGTGACACGGCTCCATCGCGGAGCCTCTTTATTTTGTGCCTTCCAATGCCTTGTCCTTTGCTAACATCCGAGTCCAACCCCGATCTCTCCCAACACGCATTTTAGCTTCCCAAAATTACATTTTACCTGCAAAACAATGCTAATCATGTTGGTTAGTATAAATTCACATTTTATTAACAATCACATGAGAATGTATAAACATTGATAGATAAACAAGGCTAAAATTACATATTTGAGTATTACTTGGGCATATAAATTTGCCCAAGATCAGCCACATAGCGCCAGCCGGTGCCACCTGTAGCAGCAGAGTCTTCAGGTGGGTCGGGTAGTTCCAGAGTGCGGGAATTTTTGGCACTGGGTCCCCCGCAATTTACAGGGTCAGATCAGGCAGAGGACCCCCAGGACTTTCTAGATCAGATGCAGAGGATATTCCGAGTTATGCATGTGACACCTTTAGAGTCTGTTGAGCTGGCAGTGTTTCGGTTACGGGATATAGCTATATTGTGGTACGAGAGTTGGGAAAGGTCCCGAGGGAGAGATGTTGCCCCTCCGACCTAGACCAGCTTCTCGGAGGCCTTCCTGGACCGTTACTTGCCACGAGGGATTCGACAGGCTTGGATAGACCAGTTTCTGCATCTAGAGCAGGGGGCGAGGAGCGTACGCGAGTATGCTTTACAGTTTGACTCCTTAGCCCGTTATGCTCCAGCATTTGTTAATACTATGCCGGCTAGAGTTCACAGATTTATCATGGGTCTTAATCCGGAGTATACTGAGGCATGTATGCCGGCGACGTTGCGAGAGGATATAGACATTGCCCGAGTACAGGCTTTTTCTCAGACCATAGAGGGTCTCAGACAGCGGCAGCAGAGTAGTAGACAGACCAGTCGGAACAGCGTCGCAGAGACTGACCAGATGACATACAAAGGGAAGCTCAGAGATGACCCAGCAACGACTATCAGATAGACCCCCTACCCCACCTCCTCCACAGCAGCAGCAGCAGCGAGGTAGATATGTTCGTAGAGGGCAGTTAGAGCCTAGTGGCAGTTCTAGAACAGTAGAGTCCCCGCAGCAGAGAAGGGGAGAGCAGAGCAGATTTGAACCCTCACCCTGCCCCTATTGTAATCGACCACACTCCGGAGCTTGTAAATATGGCTCCACTGGGTGTTATATTTGCGGTCAGGGGGGGCATCGGATGAGAGATTGTCCGATTAGAGGTCAAGGGAGTAGAGACAGTCAGGACAAGGGATCCGCAGGGCCACGAGCCCCAGTAGCCTCAGCGGGGCGTGGGCCTTCAGGTTCAATAGGCAAAGGCCGAGGTACATCAGGAACTTCCAGTTCAGGTATGGGCTCAAGTCGTACTTATGCATTACCAGAGAGACATGATTCAGAGGCGTCTCCAGATGTAGTGACAGGTATGATGACTATCTGTTCATGCCCTACTTATGTACTGATTGATCCAGGATCCACTCTGTCATATATTACTCCATTTGTGGCACGAAAGTTCAATATTGCACCAGAATTATTGCAGCAGCCCTTTTCAGTATCCACACCCGTCGGTGACTCTATTATAGCTAGTAGACTTTACCGAGGGTGTACAGTGGAGGTTGCTAACCGCCAGACTACAGTAGATCTGGTAGAGCTAGAAATGATAGACTTCGATACCATAATGGGTATGGATTGGCTAGTACCGTGCTTTGCCAATGTTGAATGTTGGACCAAGACGGTCCGATTCCACTTTCCAGGAGAAGCAGTGCGGGAGTGGAAGGGCAGCACCGCTACGCCAAAAGGTAGGTTTATTTCCTACCTTCAGGCGAGGAAATTGATATCTAAGGGGTGTATTTACCATCTGGTCAGAGTTCAGGATGTTCGGACAGAATCTCCGACACTCCAGTCTGTTTCGGTGGTGGATGAGTTCCCAGATTTGTTTCCAAATGAGTTACCTGGTATTCCCCCAGAAAGGGAAATAGATTTCGCTATTGATTTATTACCAGGCACTCAGCTATATCAATTCCTCCTTATCATATGGCTCCTGCAGAACTCAGAGAGTTGAAGGAGCAGTTGAAAGATTTACTAGATAAAGGTTTCATTAGGCCGAGTACTTCGCCATGGGGTGCGCCAGTTCTGTTTGTGAGAAAGAAAGATGGCTCGCTCCGTATGTGCATAGATTATCAGCAGTTAAATAAAGTTACAGTGAAAAACAAGTACCCGCTCCCCAGAATAGAGGATTTATTTGATCAGTTACAGGGAGCCAGATACTTCTCCAAGATTGACTTGCGGTCCGGATATTATCAGGTTCAGGTACGTGAAAGAGATATTCCTAAAACGGCGTTCAGGACCCGATATGGACACTTTGAATTTCTAGTTATGTCCTTTGGGTTAACGAATGCCCCAGCAGTATTCATGGACCTGATGAACAGTATTTTCATACCATACCTGGACCTGTTCGTGATCGTGTTTATTGATGATATTCTAGTGTATTCTCGCTCTGAAGCAGATCACCGGACTCATCTACGGACAGTACTCCAGATCCTCAGGGACCGCCAGTTATATGCTAAGTTCTCCAAGTGCAAATTCTGGCTTAACTCAGTAGCCTTCCTAGGGCACATTGTGTCGGATGCTGGTATACAAGTTGACAAGAAGAAAATAGAAGCAGTCAAATCATGGCCTAGGCCTACCACTCCGACGGAAGTCCGTAGCTTTCTGGGATTAGCGGGATATTACAGGAGATTTGTCGAGGGATTCTCTACTATAGCGGCACCTCTGACCAAACTGACGCAGAAAGCAGCAAAGTTTTAGTGGACAGAGGCATGCGAGCAGAGTTTCCAGGAATTGAAAGATAGATTGACCTCCACCCCAGTGTTAGCATTACCGGAAGGTACAGAGGGTTATTCGGTATATTGCAACGCATCAGGCATCGGATTGGGTTGTGTGTTGATGCAGCATGGTAAAGTAATTGCATATGCTTGTAGACAGCTAAGGAAACACGAAAAGAATTACCCTACCCACGACCTGGAGTTAGCCGCAGTAATCCACGCCTTGAAAATGTGGAGACATTACCTGTATGGCGTCCATGTTGATATTTTTACATATCACAAGAGCCTACAGTATATCTTCACTCAGAGGAAGTTGAATCTGCGGCAACGTCGCTGGTTGGAGCTGTTAAAGGATTATGACGTGAATATTCTATACCACCCGGGAAAAGCCAATGTTGTAGCAGATGCTCTCAGTCGAAATTCCATGGGGAGTTTGGCGTATTTGCGGCCCGGGCAGCGGGAATTGGTCAGGGAGATACACCAGTTAGCTAGCCTAGCCGTTTGTGTAGCAGAAATAGAGGATGGTAGAGCGGTAATTCAGAACACCGCCGTGTCATCACTAGTTGTGGAAGTGAAAGAACGGCAACACGAGGATCCTGACCTAGTTCAGCTTAAAGATTATATTCCGCTAGGGATGGCGCCAGAATTCCGGGTAACAGAGGATGGAGTGCTGCGTTGTAAAGACCGTTTACGTGTTCCCAATGTTTCAGGCCTCCGCCGGCAGATCATGAATGAGGTACATTGCGCCCGCTATTCTCTCCATCCTGGCGCGACAAAAATGTACCATGATATCAAAGAAAACTACTGGTGGCCAGGTGTGAAAAGAGAAATTGCCGAATTTGTAGCCCAGTGTCCTAACTGCCAACAAGAGTAAATAAATTCCTAAATATTCAATAAATCCAAAATTCTACAAAAACCCTAGCTTTATGTCGTATGCATTTAAGATTTCAATACATAAAAATATATATTAAATAATTAATCAATTAATACAAGTTTAAGATATTATATGAGTTCTGCATTAAAATTATTGCAGGTTAACAAATTTTAACCAAATATATGTAACTATGAATTGAAAGTTCGAGTATGATTGCATTTTTTTGACTAAAGTTTATATGCTTATTGACATATACCTTGCATAGTTATACAGAATGAATATGTATCATTCTTACGACTCTACACAAACTAGCATGGACACATGTGCAATGCACATGCTTAAAACTAGATTATTAATAAAAAGGAAGTATGACAGGAGAAAGACCCAACTGTTATAAACATATTTGTATTATAGTAATGTCTATAAAGGTATTTGTGTTGTAGTGGATACATGTTTTTATATCATAGTGAAAGTCTATATTTTGGATAAAAGTTCGGAGGAATTATCCTTATAAATAAAGGGGTTATCCTTCATTGTATTTCATCTCATCAAGAGAAATAAGAACTTCTCTCCTTATCTCTTTCTCTACAATATTCCTGTTCTTTCTTTATTATTTCATAACACGTTATCAGCAGGAGTCTCTGCCCTGAGCACTCACTTTAAACGATTTGAGGTAAAAAAATTAAAATTTCTTTTTCGAAAGATGTATTACTTAACCACAGGAATGATAATTCTTTGGTGATATTGTTGCTCTACGACTCTATTGTCTCAAAATTTGAAGGCCAAGGCATTATTTTTCTCTTTCCTTTAATATGTCTAACCTTATGATACTTGATTTCGTTTCCCTTAAAAGTTCGGGCAAGAACTACCTTTCACGGGTGTTTGATACTGAAATCCATATGGATGCAATGGGTCTTGGAGACACCATTAAAAGTGAAAATAAAGCATCAAACAAAAATTGTGCTAAGGCTATGATATTCTTGCATCATCATATTGACGAAATTTTGAAAATTGAATATCTCATTATTAAGGATCCACTTGTTTTGTGGAATAGCCTAAAAGAAAGGTATGACCATCTGAAGATGGTCATCCACCCAAAGACACGATATGATTGGATCCATCAAGACTATATGTTTGTTCATGAGTATAGCTCATCAACGTTCAAAATTGTTTCTAATCTAAAACTATGTGGAGAAACTATTAATGATGTTGATATGATTGAATATGTGGTAGTACACAAAATTAATTGAGAGCTCCTGAAGAGCGAATGTGTTACTACCTAAAGAAATGAAATTATTATAGTAAGTCTCAAAAGGAAACTTATAAGTTATAAATTATGAGAAGATCTAATATCTTCATATTACTACAATTGAAGCGGGTTGTAAATATTTATGTAAAATATTACCCGCATTTTCTTTTACTTGTAGTACATAAATATGACTATGATGAAAAAATCACATACGAAAGTAAACTAGAAGTTTACTGAAATAAAGATAAGTTGGCATAACTGGTTGGCCATTCCGGTTCAAATGTAATGCAAAAATAATTGAAAATTCACGTGCCTATATGTTGAAGAAATAAAAGATTCTTCAAGAATTCTCTTATGTTGCTTGTTCTCATGATAGAATGATCTTGATCAGCTAAAATTGGAATTATATTCCCTTAAATATTGGAACTTATAAAAGGGTGAATATTGGTCCATTCACCCGCCATGTGAACCATTTGCAATTATATAATTTTAATAGATGCATATGTGGAATAGTTACATGTGCTTTAATATCAACTTGCAATTGATTTTTTCAAGGTTGTTTGCTCTAATTATTAAATTAAGAGCATAGTTCCAAATTATAAAATTATGTCAATAATACTGGTTCATATCCATATAACAACACTTGAATGCATCAAGCCAACAAGTTCCCCCATCACAATTGGTTCAGGGTTAGGAACCAAATAATTCCATCTAAAAATTTGAATGTGCGATATATGATTCAATTACTCCGCCACAGCACACAAAGATGAGTCCCCAAATGAGTTTGGGGGTAAATGTTAGTTGTCCTAACATTAGGGGGAGAAGTGATTAGCAACTGAAAATTGAGTGTGGGATGAATTATCTAGGTTCTCGGGAAGAAAAAAATGTGAACTTAAAGTTCAAGAGATAATTCACTTGCAAAATATTGCAAATCAATTGCCTGATGTATTTGCTAACCTTATTTTATAATTTAGTTGCAAATGCTCCAATAAAAGGTCCTAGAAGGACAAGGTATATAAGACGCCTGAAGCCTGATAGACCCAACAGTTCCAAATATATTAATCTTTGAAGAAGGACAGGAGCAAATGATTAAGATTGTCATAATGATGAGGCAAGTGCTTTAAGAAAGCACCACGACATAACACTTCATAAAACCTTGGCAAAGGTTCAGATACCTAAAAATGGTGAAAAATGAAGAGATCTCAATAAGTTATGTCGCATTGGAACTGAAATAAAAATGATAGTCGATGACACCTTTGATATAATGAAGCACTAAATATTATAAATATTGACGAGGATCTTGAATTCAAATCTGTCAAAAAGTATGGACAGATTAATAATTGGCCAAATAAAAATATGCAATTCAAGTATAATGCTAGTGGGTATAAATGGATTCTTATGGCATAAAGATTTTTCGCAAATCCTGTCATTATTATATGGAGAGGTCCTCCTGTGGTAGATGCAATTATTTTGAGGTTACTCATAAGTCTGTCAATACATTAAAAACTTAATATATGCATATAATGAAGTTATTTTTATGTCTAGATAGACTGAAGAATATATGAAAATCCTTGAAGGATTTAAAAGAACGAGGAAATTATTGGTCCTGAAGTACCATATATTAGTGCAATTGGTGTACTAATGTATCTTGCTGACACTACAAGACCTGATATAGCCTTTTTGGTTAATTTGTTAGCAAGGGTATTTATCTGACCCACATAAAGCTTGATCTCAAACTGACTACGTGTTCATATACGGAGGTATTGCCATATCTTGGAGATCTACAAAGAAGTCTCTCGTAGCTACTTCATCAAATCATACTGAGATAACAACTATTCATGAAGCAAGCCGAGAATGTGTGTGGTTGAGGTCCATGATACATCTCATTAGATAAAAATGTAGTTTGAAATGTGAGACAGTACCCACAATTTTATATAATGATAATGCAACATGCTTAGCACAACTAAAAGGAGGATTCATAAAAGGAGATAGAACAAAGAACATCTTGCCAAAGTTCTTCTACACACATGAGCTCCAAAAAACTGGTGATATTTCATGTGCAACAGATTCGTTCAAGTGACAATGTGGCTGATTTATTCACCAAGTCTCTACCAATAGAAACTTTGAAGAAGATGGTACACAAGATCGGGATGTAAAGATTCAAGGATGTTCTAATTAGGGGGAGCTAGTACGCGCTATACTCTTTTTGCCTTATGAGGTTTTGTCCCATTGGGTTTTCCTTGTAAGGTTTTTAATGAGGCATCCAAAATATGTATTATTAGATGTGTACTCGTTTTCCTTTACTAGATTTTTTCCCACTGGGTTTTGTCTAGTAAGGTTTTAATGAGGCCTATTATCTATCAAATAGACATTCAAGGGGGAGTTTTATAAATATTTTGTATTATAGTGAATGTCTATAAAGGTATTTGTATTGTAGTGGATACACGTGTTTATATTATAGTGAAAGTCTATCTTTTGGAGAAAAATTAGGAGGAATTATCTCTATAAATAGAGGGGTTCACCTGTATTTCATCTCATCAAGAGAAATAAGAACTTCTCTCCTTCTCTCTTTCTCTACAATATTTTTGTTCTTTCTTTATTATTTCATAACACCAACATTTTTTAGTGGAAACCCCCAAAGAAAATAAATTAATGTTGCAATTATATAAGATGTATAATTTTGAGTTGAATTAAAGATGAAAGTCTAATAAAAATTTTCAACTTTGCACTATTAAAAGAAATTGTTTGCCTCTTCTGAAAAAGTTCAGATGAAGTGCAGGTTAAGGATTATATATAAGGTTGTGGTAGTCGTGTATCAAATTATAGACTTCATTATTTATTCATTTATTGATTCTTCTTAGAAATATATATTAATTAATTAATTGATGCAAGTTTAAGATATTATACGAGTTTTGCATAAAAATTGTTGCAGATTGATAAATTTTGGCCAAATATATGTAACTATGAATTGAAAGTTCGAGTATGATTACATTTTGTTCACTAAATTTTATATTCTTACTTTCATATACCTTGCATAGCTTTAGAGAATGTATATATATATATATATATATATATATATATATATATATATATATATATATATATCGTTCTAATGACTCTACACAAATTAGCATGGACACACGTGCAATGCACGTTGTTAGGATATCTTATCCGAAGAGATAATTGTGTTTTTTAAATGGCTTATCTCCAGTACGATGGATACAAATAGTTTCCGTTTCCTCCTAGGACTCTTCTACTAAGTGTTTGTTTATATGTTGTATTCTAGTTTGAGTCTATATATACAGACTATGTAATACACGAGAAGAGAATTAAAATTTCTCAAACGCTTTCATGGTATCAGAGCAAAGTAACGAATTACTTTCATTGTCCATGGCTAACCCTTCAATCAAAAACCTTTCCTCTCCAAACACATAAGGAAACAACAATTCGTTCTCTACTAATTTCATGCACTCAAACTTGATCAAAATAGATAGAAATAATTATATCCTATGAAAGTTGCAGAATTTGCTGGCCCAAGAGGTCATGACCTTGAAGGATATATTGATGGATCTTGCAAAAGTCCCATGAAGTTCATTCCAAATAACCCAGATGATGAAAATTTGGCAGATGCTATCCTCAATCCAGCATACATCATATGGAGAAAGCAAGACTAATTGTTGTTACGTTGGATTCTTTCTTCATGTACAAAAACTGTGCTTGCTCAAGTAGTTGGGTGTGCTACTGCAAAAAATGTGTGGCAAATACTTGAATCTATGTTTGCATCGCTGTCGAAGGATAGATTAGTGCAATTTCAACTTCAACTTCAGACAACAAAGAAGGGGACATCTTCCATGAATGATTATCTTGAAAAAAATAAAATCGATTGCTGATGATCTTGCTGCTGCTGCACAACCAGTCAAGTATAGATTCAACACATTTTAGAGAAAGTAATAAATTGGCCGATTGCATAGCTAAGTTTGCATTTGAAAATCCAGTAAGACTTGAATTTAAATCTTTTTTAGAACTGCCAAGTTTAGCTAGGAAGATATTTAACAGTGACAAACATCAAATTCCACAGTTAAGAATCAAGACAAAGAGAATCAATGGTCAAAGAGAAAGGGGAGAAGGTCAAGTGTTAGTAATAGTACATCATTTGCACATAAAGATAGTGTTTTTTTTACAGCTACAAAGCACAAAATGCACATATCACAAACAATAAGTATAGATAAAAGGCATGCAAGGAAGAATTTTTTAGATTCAGATATATTAACACAGATCGATCTACACAGAGTAAACAACAGCAAGGACAAAGATGGCTCAACTTGGAGGAAAGCAGCACAGCACTCTGGCTGCCGTGCAGCAAGGAAGACAAGACTGAGTTTCTTAATTGTGAGATACAGACAAAGTGTAAGTTTCTATTGGGGTGGATAATCTCAACGAGTAGTACTGATTGTTATAAGTTGGGCTGGTCACTTTTGGGCTGGCCACGGCATGGATTATTTTTATCTATTAATTTTCAATAAATAAAAGGCCCACTTGTGGGTAAATATAATTTATTTAAAAAAATCAGGGGTACAAATTCTACAAATTTGAAGAACCTAAAATTTGCTTCATTGCAACAGCTATTAAGATATACATATACATATACATATACATATATATATATATATATATATATATATATATATATATATATATATTCTCTGACAATGACTTTTTTCATATATCTTCAAAGAAACAAGAAATTCATGTTGAATTTAAACCAAAATAATGTATCGACTCAAACACTAGCATTCAATCCTTAGCAAAAAGGGATGATTTTTCCTCTAAAATCCTAAAATAGCACAACAAATACTGAACTATTAAAGGAATAAAAATACAAGTGCAGTTGAATTCCTAAGTATTCAATAAATTCAACATTCCATAAAAACACTAGCTTTCTACCGTATGCATTTAAGTTTTCAATAGAAAAGAATTTCACTACCATAGAAGAACCCCAAGGACTAGTTCAAGAGATAATAAAAAATCCTAGTCATAAAATCTCAAAAAGAAAAAACAAACAAACATAATCAATCATGATTTTTATATATCAAAACAAAATAGAAAATTAAAATTCAAAAATATATGGGGAAATTGTTTTTTGACTCACCTCTTAAAAGAAACTCTTAGCCTCCTTCTTCTTCTTCTTCTTCTTCTTCTTCTTCTTCTTCTTCTTCTTCTTCTTCTTCTTCTTCTTCTTCTTCTTCTTCTTCTCTCTTTGTGTTGTGACTGAAAAAGTTCAGATGAAGTGCAGGTTAACGATTATATATAAGGTTGTGGGAGTCGTATATCAAATTGTATTTGACGATTCATAATGATTATCAGTGTACTTTTCTAATTCAGTATCTAAGGTTAATAAATGTGTTAACTGTGTTTTCTAAAAA
Source organism: Datura wrightii (assembly GCA_035772735.1). NCBI lineage: Eukaryota > Viridiplantae > Streptophyta > Magnoliopsida > Solanales > Solanaceae > Datura > Datura wrightii. The sequence goes on from JASDFA010000008.1 coordinate 103,911,440, forward strand.
TTATTGATTGGCTAAGATTCGATTTTGGACTGCATGCTGGGTTGAGAAGCTTCATTACTTGGTTCTCATTGGCTGAAATTATTGAGTTCACTTTGATTAAAAATCTACAATAATTTTACTTTGGCATTAAACCTCTATATATAAAAATAGTTGCAGATTTATATAATCTGGCCATATATATGTAACAATGAATTGAAAGTTCGGGTATGATTATATTTTGTACAATAAATTTTATATGCTTCTTTTCACGTACCTTGCATAGTTTCAGAGAATGTATATATATCATTCTAAAGACTCCACAAAAACTAGCATGGACACATGTGCAATGCACGTGTCCAAAACTAGTTTATTAGTAAAAAGGAAATATGACAGGATAAACACCCAATAATTTTGAGATGAAACCCCCCCAAAAAATAAATCAATTTTGCAATTTATACAAGAAGCATAATTTTGAGTTTAAACCCCCCAAAAAACAAATCAATTTTCCAATTACACAATAAGCATACTTAGAATTTTACAAAATTAAAGATGGAAGCCTAACAAAAATTTTCAATTTTGATCTAAATACTAGGAGAGAAACAAACGCACAACCATTTAAAGCTATTACATTAATGAAGGGAACAGATTCTACAAACTTGAAGAACCTAAGATTTGCTACTTCATTATAATAGCTGTTAGGAGAGAGAGATATAGACTTTCTTTGACAATTTATTTTTTCAAATATGTTCAAAGAAACAAGCAATCTATATTGAATTTGCACTAAAATAATGTATCGACTTCGACAATGACATCCAATCCACAGAAAAAAGGGATGATTTTTTGCGGTTATTAACTAAGAAAGCTCTTTATTTTTTGATGATTCATAATGAAGGTAAATTCTAAATTTCATTAATCTTCTTTTTCATCTTATAGTTTTCTAATAGATATGAGCGCAATTTCTTCGTTTTTATTGATTCTTTAGAAATATATATTAATTAATTAATTGATGCACGTTTAAGATATTATACGAGTTATGCATAAAAATTATTGCAGATCGACAAATTTGGTTAAATATAAGTAAATATGAATTGAAAGTCCGAGTATGATTTCATTTTGTTTACTAAATTTTATATGCTTGTTTACATATACCTTGCATAGTTATAAAGAATGAGTATATATCGTTCTAATGGCTCTACACAAACTAGCATGTATATACGTGCAATGCACGTGTCCAAAACTAGTTTATTAATGAAAAGGAAATATGACAGGAGAAAGACCCAATAATTTTGAGATGAACACCCCCCCCCCCAAAGAAATTAATTTTGCAATTATACAAGAAGCATAATTTTGAGTTTAAACCCCCTAAAAGATAAATCAATTTGCAATTATACAAGAAGCATACTTAGAATTTTACAAAACTAAAGATGGAAGTTGAATGAAATTTTTAATTTTTCACTAAATACAAGGAGGGAACCAAATGCAAAATTATTTAAAGCTATACATAAATCAAGGGAACAAATCCTACAATTTTGAAGAACCTAAGATTTGTTACTTCATTACAATATCTATTAGGAGAGAGAGATATAATTTTTTTTGATAATTATTTTTTTCAAGTATGTTCAAAGAAACAAGAAATCCATGTTAAATTTGCACCAAAATAATGAATCGACTCCGACACAGCATAATCTTACAAATGATGACAACATCATCCTTATTCCGCAAAGAGTATAACATAATAAAAAATATCTACAACAATTTGAGCTAGCCATTAGATGGAAATACTAAATATTGTTCGACACAAGAGCTGTGAAAACAATAAATTATAGAGATCCAAATAAAATATATTATATTTTTTGCCTAACCAAAATAAAACACTAATAAAATTACAACACACTTCCAACTACCAAAACAAACTTAGAAGCACATTTTCCTACTACTACTAAATTTCTTAATTGTCTTTGTCTAACAACAAAGAGTAAAAATATGACCAACAAAGTTACTACTGCAGTGATCAAATTAAGCACGCTCGCCCCTGCTTCTTCCGACAAGTTGAATGTCCTTGGGCATAATTGTCACACGTTTGACATGAATGGAACAAAGGTTAGTGTCCTCAACGAGACCCACCAAATAGGTCTTATCATCCTCTTGCAAAGCAAGTACCGCATGACCCTAAAAATGCAAATTAGTTTAAAAACAAAGACATACACCAAATGAAAAATCAATCAGATCACTAGACCGCAGAGGTTACATCATCCTCACCACAATTGTAGGCATTCAACACTCCCCCCACCCCCCACCCCCCCACCCAAAAAAAACAAATAATCCATGAAATGTACCTTGAAGTCTTAGGAAAATTCATGAACCAGCCTATGGAATGGAAGCTTCCTATTCAAGAGCTTAGTACTCTTTTAGTACTTACGAATTTCACTGCACAATATAAAATCTCAATCAATAACATGCATACAATGACATTTCAAGTGTGATTTAGACTAAAGAGAACATATTCCAATATATGAATTACCAGACATCATCTGTACATACCTAAGAGCAACAACACTAGGTCGATATCTGTGTGACTTCTTGACATGACCAGTAGCAGGAGCAAACTTATATGTATCCTAATAATATACAAGATTAGTTAAGAACTAAATAATACATATATACTTTAGTAGAGACCAAGACAATTAAAAAAAATGATACCTTTGTGGCAAGGTGTTTCATGGGAGTCTTTCCTTCCGTAGACTTATGAGCAGTTTACTTGGTACAAGACAACCGTAAATCACATTCCACGATTTATTAATAAAAAAGAATTATGACAAGAGAAAGACCCAACAATTTTGAGTTGAAATCCCCCAAAACATAAACTAATTTTTCAATTATACAACAAGCATAATTTTGAGTTGAAGCCCCCCAAAAAATTAATCAATTTTGCAATTATACAAGAAGCATACTTAGAATTTTACAAAAATAAAGATGGAAGCCTGATAAAAAATTTCAACTTTTGCTAAATACAAAGAGGAAAACAAATGCACAACCATTTAAAGTTATACATTAATCAAGGGCACAAATTCTATAAATTAGAAATACATAAGATTTGCTTCATTAAAATAGTTATTATTATGTGAGAGACATATAATTTTCTTTTGAAAAATCTTTTGTCAAATATGTTCAATGAAACAAGAAATCCATGTTGAATTTGCACCAAAATAATGTATCGACTCGGATGCTAACATTCAATCCTTAGCAAAAAGGGATGAATTTTTGCGGCTACTAACTAAGAAAGTACTTCATTTTTCGATGATTCATATCAAAGGTAAATTCTAAACTTCATTAATTTTCTCTTTCATCTTGTAGTTTTATAATAGATATGAGCGTTATTGCCTTGTTTATTTATCTTATTAGAAATATATATTAATTATTTAATTGATGCAAGTTTAAGATATTATACGAGTTCTGCATAAAAAATGTTGCAGATTGACAAATTTTGACCAAATACATGTAACTATAAATTGAATGTCCGAATATGATTACATTTTGTTCACTAAATCTTATATGCTTATTTACATATACCTTGCATAGTTTTAGTGAATTTATATATATCGTTCTAACGATTATACACAAACTAGCATTGACATTGCACGTGTCGAAAACTAGTTTATTAATAAAAAGTAATGACAAGAGAAAGACCCAATAATTTTTAGTTGAAACCCCCCCAAAAAAATTAATTTTGCAATTATAGAAGAAGCAAAATTTGAGTTGAAACCCCAGCCCCCCTCTCCCCCCGCCCCCCCCCCCCCAAAAAAAAAATTAATATTGCAATTATATAAGAAGCATACTTAGAATTTCACAAAATCAAAGATGGAAGCCTAATGAAAATTTTCAATTTTGCGCTAAATACAAGGTAAACAAATGCACAACCATTTAAAGCAATACATAATCAGAGGCTCATATTCTACAGATTTGATAGAGCTAAAACTAGGGTCTTCTCTCTTCTCTTTTGATCATGATTGCCGATGTAGTTTTAAAGTAAGAAAAATGGCAGGGAGGGCTCATTGTGGGGAAGGCCACAGATGCAGCGACTTCCAACAAGGAGAAAGACAAGGAAAAGGCAATCTCTCGTTCATCTCATGCGGGCCTGTAGTTTCTAGTGGGAAGAATTCACTGTCAGCTCAAGATCAAAACCTCAGCCCATGGAAGAGTTGGAGTGACAACAGTTGTTTACTCTGCTTCAATTCTGGAGTATCTAACTGCAAAAGTTCTTGAATTAGCTGGTAATGCAAGCAAGGATCTTAAGGTGAAGAGAATCACCCCCAGACACTTGCAATTGGCTATTCGTGGAGATGCGGAACTTGACACACTTATCTGATGTAACGAAGATACTAGTTTGATGGTTGTTTTTAAAAAAAAAGAAAGAAAGAAATATTTTCTACTTCATTACATGAGCTATTAGGGGAGAGAGATATAAATTTTCTTTGACAATTATTTTTTTCAAATATGTTCAAAGAAATAAGAAATCCATGTTGAATTTGCACCAAAATAATGTATCGACTCAAATACTGACATTCAATTCTTAGCAAAAATGGATGACTTTTTTTCTATGAAACCCTAAAATAACATAGCAAACATCGAACTACTAAAGGAATCAAAATACAAGAGTAAATAAATTATTAAATATTCAATAAATCCAACATTCTACAAAAACCCTAGCTTTATGTCATATGCATTTAAGATTTCAATACATAGAAATATATATTAATTAATTAATAAATTAATACAAGTTTAAGATATTATATGAGTTCTGCATAAAAATTATTGCAGGTTAACAAATTTTGACCAAATATATGTAACTTTGAATTGAAAGTCTGAGTATGATTGCATTTGTTTCACTAAAGTGTATATTTTATTGACATATACCTTGCATAGTTATAGACAATGAATATGTATCATTCTTACGACTCTACACAAACTAACATGGACACACTTGCAATACACGTGCTTGAAACCAGATTATTAATAAAAAGGAAATATGACAGGAGAAAGACCCAACTGTTATAAACATATTTGTATTATAGCGAATGTCTATAAAGGTATTTGTGTTGTAGTGCATACATGTATTTATATCATAGTTAAAGTATATATTTTGGAGAAAAGTTAGGAGGAATTATACTTATAAATAAAGGGGTTCTCCTTCATTGTATTTCATCTCATCAAGAGAAATAAGAACTTCTCTCCTTCTCTCTTTCTCTACAATATTCTTGTTCTTTCTTTATTATTTCATAACACATTATCAGCACGAGTCTCTACCCTGAGCACTCACTTTGAACGATCAGAGGTAAGAAAAATTAAAATTTCTTTTTCGAAAGATGTATTACTTAACCACATGAATGATAATTCATTGGTGATTTTGTTGCTCTACGACTCTACTATCTCAAAATTTGAAGGCCAAGGTATTATTTTTCTCTTTCTTTTAATATGTCTAACCTTATGATACTTGATTTCGTTTCCCTTCAAAGTTCGGGCAAGAACTACCTTTCATGGGTGTTTGTTGCTGAAATCCATATGGATGCAATGAGTTTTGGAGGCACCAATTAAAGTGAAAATGAAGCATCAAACAAAAATTGTGCTAAGGCTATGATATTCTTGCGTCATCATATTGACGAAATTCTGAAAATTGAATATCTCATGATTAAGGATCCACTTGTTTTGTGGAATAGCCTAAAAGAAAGGTATGACCACCTTAAGATGGTCATCCACCCAAAGACACGATATGATTGGACCCATCAAGACTATAAGTTTGTTCATGAGTATAGCTCATCAACGTTCAAAATTGTTTCTGATCTAAAACTATGTGGAGAAACTATTAATGATGTTGATATGATTGAATATGTGGTAGTACACAAAATTAATCGAGAGCTCTGGAAGAGCTAATGTGTTACTGCCCAAAGAAATGAAATTATTGCAGTAAGTCTCAAAAGGAAACTTATAAGTTATAAATTATGAGAAGATCTAATATCTTCATATTACTACATTTGAAGCGGGTTATAAATATTTATGTAAAATATTACCCGCGTTTTCTTTTGCTTGTAGTACATAAATATGAGTATGATGAAAAAATCACATACAAAAGTAAACTAGAAGTTTACTGAAATAAAGATAAGTTGGCATAACTGGTTGGCATTCCTGTTCAAATGTGATGCAAAAATAATTGAGAATTCACGTGGCTATATGTTGAAGAAATAAAAGATTCTTCAAGAATTCTCTTATGTTGCTTGTTCTCGTGATAAAATGATCTTGATCAGCTAAAATTGGAATTATATTCCCTGAAATTTTGGAACTTATAAAAGGGTGAATATTGGTCCATTCACCCGCCATGTGAACCATTTGCTATTATATAATTTTAATAGATGCATCTATACAGTAGTTACATGTGCTTTAATATCAACTTGCAATTGATTTTTTCAAGGTTGTTTGCTCTTATTATTAAATTAAGAGCAGAGTTCCAAATTATAAAACTAAGTTGATAATACTGGTTCATATCCATATAACAACACTTGAATGCATCAAGCCAACAGGTTCCCCCATCACAATTGGTTAATGTTTAGGAACCAAATAATTCCATCTAAAAATTTGAATGTGCGATATATGATTCAATTACTCCACCACAGCGCACAAAGATGAGTCCTGAATGAGCTTGGGGGTAAATGTTAGTTGTCCTAACATTAGGGGGAGAAGTGATTAGCAACTGACAATTGAGTGTGGGATGAATTATCTAGGTTCTCGGGAAGAAAAAAATGTGAACTTAAAGTTCAAGAGATAATTCACTTGCAAAATATTGCAAATCAATTGTCCGATGTATTTGCTAACCTTATTTTATAATTTAGTTGCAAATGCTCCAATAAAAGGTCCTAGAAGGACAGGGTATACGAGACACCTGAAGCGTGATAGACCAAACGGTTCCGAATATATAAATCTTTGAAGAAGGAATGGAGCAAATGATTAAGATGGTCATAATGATGAGGCAAGTGCTTTAAGAAAGCACCACGACATAATAGTTAATAAAACCTTGGCAAAGGTTCAGGTACCTAAAAATGATGAAAATGAAGAGATCTCAATATGTTATGTCGCATTGGAACTGAAATCAAAATGATAGTCGATGACACTTTTGATATAATGTAGCACTCAATATTATAAATATTGACGAGGATCTTGAATTCAAATCTTTCAAAAAGTATGGATAGATTAATAATTTGCTAAATAAAAATATGCAATTCAAGTATAATGCCAGTGGGTATAAATGGATTCTTATGGCATAAAGATTTTTCGCAAATCCTGACATTATTATATGTAGTGGTCCTCCTGTGGTAGATGCAATTATTTAAGGTTGCTCATAAGTCTGCCAATATATGAAAAACTTGATATATGGTATAATGAAGTTATTTTTATGTCTAGATAGACTGAAGAATATATAAAAATCCTTGAAGGATTTAAAAGAACGAGGAATTCTTGGTCGTGAAGTACCATATATTAGTGCAATTGGTGTCCTAATGTATCTTGCTGACACTACAAGACCTGATATAGCCTTTTTGGTTAATTCGTTAACAAGGGTGTTTATCTGACCCACATAAAGCTTGATCTCAAACTGACTATGTGTTCATATATGGAGGTATTGCCATATCTTGGAGATCTACAAAGCAGTCTCTCGTAGCTACTTCATCAAATCATGCTGAGATAATAGCTATTCATGAAGCAAGCCGAGAATGTGTGTGGTTGAGGTCCATGATACATCTCATTAGATAAAAATGTAGTTTGAAATGTGACACAGTACCCACAAATTTATATGATGATAATGCAACATGCTTAGCACAACTAAAAGGAGGATTCATAAAAGGAGATAGAATGAAGCACATCTTGCCAAAGTTCTTCTACATACATGAGCTCTAAAAAACTGGTGATATTTCACGTGCAACAGATTCGTTCAAGTGAAAATGTGGCTGATTTATTCACCAAGTCTCTACCAACAGAAACTTTCAAGAAGATGGTACACAATATCGGGATGTAAAGATTCAAGGATGTTCTAATTAGGGGGAGCAAGTACGCGTCGTACTCTTTTTCCCTTATGAGGTTTTGTCCCATTGGGTTTTCCTTGTAAGGTTTTTAATGAGGCAGCCAAAATATGTATTATTAGATATGTGTACTCGTTTTCCTTTACTAGATTTTTTCCCACTGGGTTTTGTCTAGTAAGGTTTTAACGAGGCCTATTATCTATCAAATAGACATTCAAGGGGGAGTTTTATAAACATTTTATATTATAGTGAATGTCTATAAAGGTATTTGTATTGTAGTGGATACATGTGTTTATATTATAGTGAAAATCTATCTTTTGGAGAAACATTAGGAGGAATTATCTCTATAAATAGAGGGGTTCACCTGTATTTCATCTCATTAAGAGAAATAAGAACTTCTCTCTTTCTCTACAATATTTTTGTTCTTTCTTTATTATTTCATAACACCAACAATTTTTAGTGGAAACCCCCAAAGAAAATAAATTAATGTTGCAATTATATAAGATGTATAATTTTGAGTTGAAACCCCCCAAAAAATAAATCAAATTTTCAATTATACGAGAAGCATACTTAGAATTTCACAAAATTAAAGATGAAAGTCTAATAAAAATTTTCAACTTTGCACGATTAAAAGAAATTGTTTGCCTCTTCTGAAAAAGTTTAGATGAAGTGCAGGTTAAGGATTATATATAAGGTTGTGGGAGTCGTGTATCAAATTATAGACTTCATTATTTATTCATTTATTGATTCTTCTTAGAAATATATATTAATTAATAAATTGATGCAAGTTTAAGATATTATACGAGTTTTGCATAAAAATTGTTGTAGATTGATAAATTTTGGCCAAATATATGTAACTATGAATTGAAAGTTCGAGTATGATTACATTTTGTTCACTAAATTTTATATTCTTACTTTCATATACCTTGCATAGTTTTAGAGAATGTATATATATATCGTTCTAATGACTCTACACAAATTAACATGGACACACGTGCAATGCACGTTGTTAGGATATCTTATCCAAAGATATAATTGTGTTTTTTAAATGGCTTATCTCCAGTATGATGGATACAAATAGTTTCCGTTTCCTCCTAGGACTCTTCTACTAAGTGTTTGTTTATATGTTGTATTCTAGTTTGAGTCTATATATACAGACTATGTAATACACGAGAAGAGAATTAAAATTTCTCAAACTCTTTCATGGTATCAGAGCAAAGTAACGAATTACTTTCATTGTCCATGGCTAACCCTTCAATGAAAAACCTTTCCTCTCCAAACACATAAGGAAACAACAATTCGTTCTCTACTAATTTCATGCACTCAAACTTGATCAAAATAGATAGAAATAATTATATCCTATGGAAGTTACAGATTTTGCTGGCCCAAGAGGTCATGACCTTGAAGGATATATTGATGGATCTTGCAAAAGTCCCATGAATTTCATTCCAAATAACCCAGATGACGAAAATTGGCAGATGTTATCTTCAATCCAGCATACATCACATGGAGAAAGCAAGACCAATTGTTGTTATGTTGGATTATTTCTTCACGTACAGAAACTGTGCTTGCTCAAGTAGTTGGGTGTGCTGCTGCAAAAGATGTGTGGCAAATACTTGAATCTATGTTTGCATCGCTGTTGAAGGCTAGATTAATGCAATTTCAACTTCAACTTCAGACAAAAAAGAAGGGGACATCTTCCATTAATGATTATCTTCAAAAAAATAAAATCGATTGCTAATGATCTTGCTGCTGCTGCACAACCAGTCAAGTATAGATTCAACACATTTTAGAGAAAGCAATAAATTGGCCGATTGCATAGCTAATTTTGGCATTTGAAAATCCAGTAAGACTTGAATTTAAATATTTTTTAGAACTGCCAAGTTTACCTAGGAAGATATTTAACAGTGACAAACATCAAATTCCACAATTAAGAATCAAGACAAAGAGAATCAATGGTCAAAGAGAAAGGGGAGAAGGTCAAGTGTTAGTAATAGTATAGCATCTGCACATAAAGATAGTGTTTTTTTTACACCTACAAAGCAGAAAATGCACATGTCACAAACAACCAGTACAGATAAAAGGCATGCAAGGAAGAATTTTTTAGATTCAGATATATTAACACAGATCGATCTACACAGAGTAAACAACAGCAAGGACAAAGATGGCTCAACTCGGAGGAAAGCAGCACAGCACTCTGGCTGCAGTGCAGCAAGGAAGACAAGACTGAGTTTCCTAATTGTGAGATACAGACAAAGTGTAAGTTTCTATTAGGTTGGATAATCTCAACGAGTAGTACTTACTGTTATAAGTTGGGCTGGTCGCTTTTGGGCTGGCCATGACATGGATTATTTTTATCTATTAATTTTCAATAAATAAAAGGCCCACTTGTGGGTAAATATAATTTAATTAAAAAAATCAGGGGTACAAATTCTACAAATTTGAAGAACCTAAAATTTGCTTCATTGCAACAGCTATTAAGATATACATACATACATATATATATATATATATATATATATATATATATATATATATATATATTCTTTGACAATGACTTTTTTCATATATCTTCAAAGAAACAAGAAATTCATGTTGAATTTAAACCAAAATAATGTATCGACTCCAACACTAGCATTCAATCCTTAGCAAAAAGGGATGATTTTTCCTCTAAAATCCTAAAATAGCACAACAAATACTAAACTATTAAAGGCATAAAAATACAAGTGCTGTTGAATTCCTAAGTATTCAATAAATTCAACATTCCATAAAAACACTAGCTTTCTACCGTATGCATTTAAGATTTCAATAGAAAAGAATTTCACTACCATAGAAGAACCCCAAGGACTAGTTCAAGAGATAATAAAAAATCCTAGTCATAAAATCTCAAAAAGAAAAAGCAAACAAACATAATCAATCATGATTTTTATATATCAAAACAAAATAGAAAATTAAAATTCAAAAATATATGGGGAAATTGTTTTTTGACTCACCTCTTAAAAGAAACTCTTAGCCTCCTTCTTCTTCTTCTTCTTCTTCTTCTTCTTCTTCTTCTTCTTCTTCTTCTTCTTCTTCTTCTTCTTCTTCTCTCTTTGTGTTGTGACTGAAAAAGTTCAGATGAAGTGCAGGTTAACGATTATATATAAGGTTGTGGGAGTCGTATATCAAATTGTATTTGACGATTCATAATGATTATCAGTGTACTTTTCTAATTCAGTATCTAAGGTTAATAAATGTGTTAACTGTGTTTTCTAAAAATTATTGGTTGGCTAAGATTCGATTTTAAACTGCATGCTGGGTTGAGAAGCTTCATTACTTGGTTCTCATTCGCTGAAATTATTGAGTTCACTTTGATTAAAAATCTACAATAATTTTACTTTGGCATTAAACCTCTATATATAAAAATAGTTGCAGATTTATATAATCTGGCCATATATATGTAACAATGAATTGAAAGTTCGGGTATGATTATATTTTGTACAATAAATTTTATATGCTTATTTTCACGTACCTTGCATAGTTTCAGAGAATGTATATATATCATTCTAAAGACTCCACAAAAACTAGCATGGACACATGTGCAATGCACGTGTCCAAAACTAGTTTATTAGTAAAAAGGAAATATGACAGGATAAACACCCAATAATTTTGAGATGAAACCCCCCCAAAAAATAAATCAATTTTTCAATTTATACAAGAAGCATAATTTTGAGTTTAAATCCCCCAAAAAACAAATCAATTTTCCAATTACACAATAAGCATACTTAGAATTTTACAAAATTAAAGATGGAAGCCTAACAAAAATTTTCAATTTTGATCTAAATACTAGGAGAGAAACAAACGCACAACCATTTAAAGCTATTACATTAATGAAGCGAACAGATTCTACAAATTTGAAGAACCTAAGATTTGCTACTTCATTATAATAGCTGTTAGGAGAGAGAGATATAGACTTTCTTTGACAATTTATTTTTTCAAATATGTTCAAAGAAACAAGAAATCTATATTGAATTTGCGCTAAAATAATGTATCGACTTCGACAATGACATCCAATCCACAGCAAAAAGGGATGATTTTTTGCGGCTATTAACTAAGAAAGCTCTTTATTTTTTGATGATTCATAATGAAGGTAAATTCTAAATTTCATTAATCTTCTTTTTCATCTTATAGTTTTCTAATAGATATGAGCGCAATTTCTTCGTTTTTATTGATTTTTCATAGAAATATATATTAATTAATTAATTGATGCAAGTTTAAGATATTATACGAGTTATGCATATAAATTATTGCAGATCGACAAATTTGGTTAAATATAAGTAAATATGAATTGAAAGTCCGAGTATGATTTCATTTTGTTTACTAAATTTTATATGCTTGTTTACATATACCTTGCATAGTTATAAAGAATGAGTATATATCGTTCTAATGGCTCTACACAAACTAGCATGTATATATGTGCAATGCACGTGTCCAAAACTAGTTTATTAATGAAAAGGAAATATGACAGGAGAAAGACCCAATAATTTTGAGATGAACACCCCTTCCCCCCAAAGAAATTAATTTTGCAATTATACAAGAAGCATAATTTTGAGTTTAAACCCCCTAAAAGATAAATCAATTTGCAATTATACAAGAAGCATACTTAGAATTTTACAAAACTAAAGATGGAAGTTGAATGAAATTTTTAATTTTTCACTAAATACAAGGAGGGAACCAAATGCAAAATTATTTAAAGCTATACATAAATCAAGGGAACAAATCCTACAATTTTGAAGAACCTAAGATTTGTTACTTCATTACAATATCTATTAGGAGAGAGAGATATAATTTTTTTTTGATAATTATTTTTTTCAAGTATGTTCAAAGAAACAAGAAATCCATGTTAAATTTGCACCAAAATAATGAATCGACTCCGACACAGCATAATCTTACAAATGATGACAACATCATCCTTATTCCGCAAAGAGTATAACATAATAAAAAATATCTACAACAATTTGAGCTAGCCATTAGATGGAAATACTAAATATTGTTCGACACAAGAGCTATGAAAACAATAAATTATAGAGATCCAAATAAAATATATTATATTTTTTGCCTAACCAAAATAAAACACTAATAAAATTACAACACACTTCCAACTACCAAAACAAACTTAGAAGCACATTGTCCTACTACTACTAAATTTCTTAATTGTCTTTGTCTAACAACAAAGAGTAAAAATATGACCAACAAAGTTACTACTTCAGTGATCAAATTAAGCACGCTCGCTCCTGCTTCTTCCGACAAGTTGAATGTCCTTGGGCATAATTGTCACACGTTTGACATGAATGGAACAAAGGTTAGTGTCCTCAACGAGACCCACCAAATAGGTCTTATCATCATCTTGCAAAGCAAGTACCGCATGACCCTAAAAATGCAAATTAGTTTAAAAACAAAGACATACACCAAATGAAAAATCAATCAGATCACTAGACCGCAGAGGTTACATCATCCTCACCACAATTGTAGGCATTCAACACTCCCCCCACCCCCCCCAACCCCCCCACCCAAAAAAAAATAAATAATCCATGAAATGTACCTTGAAGTCTTAGGAAAATTCATGAACCAGCCTATGGAATGGAAGCTTCCTATTCAAGAGCTCAGTACTCTTTTAGTACTTACGAATTTCACTGCACAATATAAAATCTCAATCAATAACATGCATACAATGACATTTCAAGTGTGATTTAGACTAAAGAGAACATATTCCAATATATTGAATTACCAGACATCATTTGTACATACCTAAAAGCAACAGCACTATGTCGATATCTGTGTGACTTCTTGACATGACCAGTAGCAGGAGCAAACTTATATGTATCCTAATAATATACAAGATTAGTTAAGAACTAAATAATACATATATACTTTAGTAGAGACCAAGACAATTAAAAAAAATGATACCTTTGTGGCAAGGTGTTTCATGGGAGTCTTTCCTCCCGTAGACTTATGAGCAGTTTACTTGGTACGAGCCAACCGTAAATCACATTCCACAATTTATTAATAAAAAAGAATTATGACAAGAGAAAGACCCAACAATTTTGAGTTGAAATCCCCCAAAACATAAACTAATTTTTCAATTATACAACAAGCATAATTTTGAGTTGAAGCCCCCCAAAAAATTAATCAATTTTGCAATTATACAAGAAGCATACTTAGAATTTTACAAAAATAAAGATGGAAGCCTGATAAAAAATTTCAACTTTGCGCTAAATACAAAGAGGAAAACAAATGCACAACCATTTAAAGTTATACATTAATCAAGGGCACAAATTCTATAAATTTGAAATACATAAGATTTGCTTCATTACAATAGTTATTATTATGTGAGAGACATATAATTTTCTTTTGAAAAATCTTTTTTCAAATATGTTCAATGAAACAAGAAATCCATGTTGAATTTGCACCAAAATAATGTATCGACTCGGATGCTAACATTCAATCCTTAGCAAAAAGGGATGAATTTTTGCGGCTACTAACTAAGAAAGTACTTCATTTTTCGATGATTCATATCGAAGGTAAATTCTAAACTTCATTAATTTTCTCTTTCATCTTGTAGTTTTATAATAGATATGAGCGTTATTGCCTTGTTTATTTATCTTATTAGAAATATATATTAATTATTTAATTGATGCAAGTTTAAGATATTATACGAGTTCTGCATAAAAAATATTGCAGATTGACAAATTTTGACCAAATACATGTAACTATAAATTGAATGTCCGAATATGATTACATTTTGTTCACTAAATCTTATATGCTTATTTACATATACCTTGCATAGTTTTAGTGAATTTATATATATCGTTCTAACGACTATACACAAACTAGCATTGACATTGCACGTGTCGAAAACTAGTTTATTAATAAAAAGTAATGACAAGAGAAAGACCCAATAATTTTGAGCTGAAACCCCCCCAAAAAAATTAATTTTGCAATTATAGAAGAAGCAAAATTTGAGTTGAAACCCCAGCCCCCCTCCTCCCCCCCCCCCCCAAAAAAAATAATATTGCAATTATATAAGAAGCATACTTAGAATTTCACAAAATCAATGATGGAAGCCTAATGAAAATTTTCAATTTTGCGCTAAATACAAGGGAAACAAATGCACAACCATTTAAAGCAATACATAATCAGAGGCTCAAATTCTACAGATTTGATAGGGCTAAAACTAGGGTCTTCTCTCTTCTCTTTTGATCACGATTGCCGATGTAGTTTTAAAGTAAGAAAAATGGCAGGGAGGGCTCATTGTGGGGAAGGCAACAGATGCAGCGACTTCCAACAAGGAGAAAGACAAGGAAAAGGCAATCTCTCGTTCATCTCGTGCGGGCCTGTAGTTTCTAGTGGGAAGAATTCACCGTCAGCTCAAGACCAAAACCTCAGCCCATGGAAGAGTTGGAGTGACAACAGTTGTTTACTCTGCTTCAATTCTGGAGTATCTAACTGCAAAAGTTCTTGAATTAGCTGGTAATGTAAGCAAGGATCTTAAGGTGAAGAGAATCACCCCCAGACACTTGCAACTGGCTATTCGTGGAGATGCGGAACTTGACACACTTATCTGATGTAACGAAGATACTAGTTTGATGTTTTTTTTTTAAAAAAAAAAAAAGAAAGAAATATTTTCTACTTCATTACATGAGCTATTAGGGGAGAGAGATATAAGTTTTCTTTGACAATTATTTTTTTCAAATATGTTCAAAGAAATAAGAAATCCATGTTGAATTTACACCAAAATAATGTATCAACTCAAATACTGACATTCAATTCTTAGCAAAAATAGATGACTTTTTTTCTATGAAACCCTAAAATAAAATAGCAAACATCGAACTACTAAAGGAATCAAAATACAAGAGTAAATAAATTCATAAATATTCAATAAATCCAACATTCTACAAAAACCCTAGCTTTATGTCGTATGCATTTAAGATTTCAATACATAGAAATATATATTAATTAATTAATAAATTAATACAAGTTTAGGATATTATATGAGTTCTGCATAAAAATTATTGCAGGTTAATAAATTTTGACCAAATATATGTAACTATGAATTGAAAGTCTGAGTATGATTGCATTTTTTTCACTAAAGTATATAGTTTATTGACATATACCTTGCATAGTTATAGACAATGAATATGTATCATTCTTACGACTCTACACAAACTAGCATGGACACACGTGCAATGCACGTGCTTTAAACTAGATTATTAATAAAAAGGAAATATGACAGGAGAAAGACCCAACTGTTATAAACATATTTGTATTATAGTGAATGTCTATAGAGGTATTTGTGTTGTAGTGCATACATGTATTTATATCATAGTTAAAGTATATATTTTGGAGAAAAGTTAGGAGGAATTATCCTTATAAATTAAGGGGTTCTCCTTCATTGTATTTCATCTCATCAAGAGAAATAAGAACTTCTCTCCTTCTCTCTTTCTCTACAATATTCTTGTTCTTTCTTTATTATTTCATAACACATTATCAGAACGAGTCTCTACCCTAAGCACTCACTTTGAACGATCAGAGGTAAGAAAAATTAAAATTTCTTTTTCGAAAGATGTATTACTTAACATTAGGGCGAGAAGTGATTAGCAACTGACAATTGAGTGTGGGATGAATTATCTAGGTTCTCGGGAGGAAAAAAATGTGAACTTAAAGTTCAAGAGATAATTCACTTGCAAAATATTGCAAATCAATTGTCTGATGTATTTGCTAACCTTATTTTATAATTTAGTTGCAAATGCTCCAATAAAAGGTCCTAGAAGGACAGGGTATACGAGACGCCTGAAGCGTGATAGACCAAACGGTTCTGAATATATAAATCTTTGAAGAAGGATAGGAGCAAATGATTAAGATGGTCATAATGATGAGGCAAGTGCTTTAAGAAAGAACCACGACATAATAGTTCATAAAACCTTGGCAAAGGTTCAGGTACCTAAAAATGATGAAAAATGAAGAGATCTCAATAAGTTATGTCGCATTGGAACTGAAATCAAAATGATAGTCGACGACACTTTTGATATAATGTAGCACTCAATATTATAAATATTGACGAGGATCTTGAATTCAAATCTTTCAAAAAGTATGGAAAGATTAATAATTGGCCAAATAAAAATATGCAATTCAAGTATAATGCCAGTGGGTATAAATGGATTCTTATGGCATAAAGATTTTTCGCAAATCCTGACATTATTATATGTAGAGGTCCTCCTGTGGAAGATGCAATTATTTAAGGTTACTCATAAATCTGCCAATATATGAAAAACTTGATATATGGTATAATGAAGTTATTTTTATGTCTAGATAGACTGAAGAATATATAAAAATCCTTGAAGGATTTAAAAGAATGTGGAATTCTTGGTCCTGAAGTACCATATATTAGTGTAATTGGTGTCCTAATGTATCTTGCTGACACTACAAGTCCTGATATAGCCTTTTTGGTTAATTCGTTAGCAAGGGTATTTATCTGACCCACATAAAGCTTGATCTCAAACTAACTATGTGTTCATATATGGAGGTATTGCCATATCTTGGAGATCTACAAAGCAGTCTCTCGTAGCCACTTCCTCAAATCATGCTGAGATAATAGCTATTCATGAAGCAAGACGAGAATGTGTGTGGTTGAGGTCCATGATACACCTCATTAGAGAAAAATGTAGTTTGAAATGTGACACAGTACCCACAATTTTATATGATGATAATGCAACATGCTTAGCACAACTAAAAGGAGGATCCATAAAAGGAGATAGAACGAAGAACATCTTGCCAAAGTTCTTCTACACACATGAGCTCCAAAAAAATGGTGATATTTAACGTGCAACAGATTCATTCAAATGACAATTTGGCTGATTTATTCACCAAGTCTCTACCAACAGAATCTTTCAAGAAGATGGTACACAAGATCGGGATGTAAAGATTCAAGGATGTTTTAATTAGGGGGAGGTAATACGCGTCGTACTCTTTTTCCCTTATGAGGTTTTGTCCCATTGGGTTTTCCTTGTAAGGTTTTTAATGAGGCAGCCAAAATATGTATTATTAGATATGTGTACTCGTTTTCCTTTACTAGATTTTTTCCCACTGGGTTTTGTCTAGTAAGGTTTTAACGAGGCCTATTATCTATCAAATAGACATTCAAGGGGGAGTTTTATAAACATTTTATATTATAGTGAATGTCTATAAAGGTATTTGTATTGTAGTGGATACATGTGTTTATATTATAGTGAAAATCTATCTTTTGGAGAAAAATTAGAAGGAATTATCTCTATAAATAGAGGGGTTCACCTGTATTTCATCTCATCAAGAGAAATAAGAACTTCTCTCTTTCTCTACAATATTTTTGTTCTTTCTTTATTATTTCATAACACCAACAATTTTTAGTAGAAACCCCCAAAGAAAATAAATTAATGTTGCAATTATATAAGATGTATAATTTTGAGTTGAAACCCCCCAAAAAATAAATCAAATTTTCAATTATACGAGAAGCATACTTAGAATTTCACAAAATTAAAGATGAAAGTCTAATAAAAATTTTCAACTTTGCACGATTAAAAGAAATTGTTTGCCTCTTCTGAAAAAGTTTAGATGAAGTGTAGGTTAAGGATTATATATAAGGTTGTGGGAGTCGTGTATCAAATTATAGACTTCATTATTTATTCATTTATTGATTCTTCTTAGAAATATATATTAATTAATAAATTGAAGCAAGTTTAAGATATTATACGAGTTTTGCATAAAAATTGTTGCAGATTGATAAATTTTGGCCAAATATATGTAACTATGAATTGAAAGTTCGAGTATGATTACATTTTGTTCACTAAATTTTATATTCTTACTTTCATATACCTTGCATAGTTTTAGAGAATGTATATATATATATCATTCTAATGACTCTACACAAATTAACATGGACACACGTGCAATGCACGTTGTTAGGATATCTTATCCAAAGATATAATTGTGTTTTTTAAATGGCTTATCTCCAGTATGATGGATACAAATAGTTTCCGTTTCCTCCTAGGACTCTTCTACTAAGTTTTTGTTTATATGTTGTATTCTAGTTTGAGTCTATATATACAGACTATGTAATACACGAGAAGAGAATTAAAATTTCTCAAACTCTTTCATGGTATCAGAGCAAAGTAACGAATTACTTTCATTGTCCATGGCTAACCCTTCAACCAAAAACCTTTCCTCTCCAAACACAGAAGGAAACAACAATTCGTTTTCTGCTAATTTCATGCACTCAAACTTGATCAAAATAGATAGAAATAATTATATCCTATGGAAGTTGCAGATTTTGCTGGCCCAAGAGGTCATGACCTTGAAGGATATATTGATGGATCTTGCAAAAGTCCCATGAAGTTCATTCCAAATAACCCAGATGACGAAAATTGGCAGATGTTATCCTCAATCCAGCATACATCACATGGAGAAAGCAAGACCAATTGTTGTTATGTTGGATTATTTATTCACGTACAGAAACTGTGCTTGCTCAAGTAGTTGGGTGTGCTACTGCAAAAGATGTGTGGCAAATACTTGAATCTATGTTTGCATTGCTGTCGAAGGCTAGATTAATGCAATTTCAACTTCAACTTCAGACAACAAAGAAGGGGACATCTTCCATGAATGATTATCTTCAAAAAAATAAAATCGATTGCTAATGATCTTGCTGCTGCTGCACAACCAGTCAAGAGATTCAACACATTTTAGAGAAAGTAATAAATTGGCCGATTGCATAGCTAATTTGGCATTTAAAAATCCAGCAAGACTTGAATTTAAATCTTTTTTAGAACTGCCAAGTTTAGCTAGGAAGATATTTAACAGTGAAAAACATCAAATTCCACAATTAAGAATCAAGACAAAGAGAATCAATGGTCAAAGAGAAAGGGGAGAAGGTCAAGTGTTAGTAATAGTATAGCATCTGCACATAAAGATAGTGTTTTTTTACAGCTACAAAGCACAAAATGCACATGTCACAAACAACAAGTATAGATAAAAGGCATGCAAGGAAGAATTTTTTAGATTCAGATATATTAACACAGATCGATCTACACAGAGTAAACAACAGCAAGGACAAAGATGGCTCAACTCGGAGGAAAGCAGCACAGCACTCTGGCTGCAGTGCAACAAGGAAGACAAGACTGAGTTTCCTAATTGTGAGATACAGACAAAGTGTAAGTTTCTATTGGGTTGGATAATCTCAACGAGTAGTACTTATTGTTATAAGTTGGGCTGGTCACTTTTGGGCTGGCCATGACATGAATTATTTTTATCTATTAATTTTCAATAAATAAAAGGCCCACTTGTGGGTAAATATAATTTAATAAAAAAAATCAGGGGTACAAATTCTACGAATTTGAAGAACCTAAAATTTGCTTCATTGCAACAGCTATTAAGATATACATACATACATATATATATATATATTCTTTGACAATGACTTTTTTCATATATCTTCAAAGAAACACGAAATTCATGTTGAATTTAAACCAAAATAATGTATCGACTCCGACACTAGCATTCAATCCTTAGCAAAAAGGGATGATTTTTCCTCTAAAATCCTAAAATAGCACAACAAATACTGAACTATTAAAGGAATAAAAATACATGTGCAGTTAAATTCCTAAGTATTCAATAAATTCAACATTCCATAAAAACACTAGCTTTCTATCGTATGCATTTAAGATTTCAATAGAAAAGAATTTCACTACCATAGAAGAACCCCAAGGACTAGTTCAAGAGATAATAAAAAATCCTAGTCATAAAATCTCAAAAAGAAAAAGCAAACAAACATAATCAATCATGATTTTTATATATCAAAACAAAATAGAAAATTAAAATTCAAAAATATATGGGGAAATTGTTTTTTGACTCACCTCTTAAAAGAAACTCTTAGCCTTCTTCTTCTTCTTCTTCTTCTTCTTCTTCTTCTTCTTCTTCTTCTTCTTCTTCTTCTTCTTCTTCTCTCTTTGTGTTGTGACTGAAAAAGTTCAGATGAAGTGCAGGTTAACGATTATATATAAGGTTGTGGGAGTCGTATATCAAATTGTATTTGACGATTCATAATGATTATCAGTGTACTTTTCTAATTCAGTATCTAAGGTTAATAAATGTGTTAACTGTGTTTTCTAAAAATTATTGGTTGGCTAAGATTCGATTTTGGACTGCATGCTGGGTTGAGAAGCTTCTTTACTTGGTTCTCATTGGCTGAAATTATTGAGTTCACTTTGATTAAAAATCTACAATAATTTTACTTTGGCATTAAACCTCTATATATAAAAATAGTTGCAGATTTATATAATCTGGCCATATATATGTAACAATGAATTGAAAGTTCAGGTATGATTATATTTTGTACAATAAATTTTATATTCTTATTTTCACGTACCTTGCATAGTTTCAGAGAATGTATATATATCATTCTAAAGACTCCACAAAAACTAGCATGGACACATGTGCAATGCACGTGTCCAAAACTAGTTTATTAGTAAAAAGGAAATATGACAGGATAAACACCCAATAATTTTGAGATGAAACCCCCCAAAAAATAAATCAATTTTGCAATTTATACAAGAAGCATAATTTTGAGTTTAAATCCCCCAAAAAACAAATCAATTTTCCAATTACACAATAAGCATACTTAGAATTTTACAAAATTAAAGATGGAAGCCTAACAAAAATTTTCAATTTTGATCTAAATACTAGGAGAGAAACAAACGCACTACCATTTAAAGCTATTACATTAATCAAGGGAATAGATTCTATAAATTTGAAGAACCTAAGATTTGCTACTTCATTATAATAGCTGTTAGGAGAGAGAGATATAGACTTTCTTTGAAAATTTATTTTTTCAAATATGTTCAAAGAAACAAGAAATCTATATTGAATTTGCACTAAAATAATGTATCGACTTCGACAATGACATCCAATCCACAGCAAAAAGGAATGATTTTTTGCGGCTATTAACTAAGAAAACTCTTTATTTTTTGATGATTCATAATGAAGGTAAATTCTAAATTTCATTAATCTTCTTTTTCATCTTATAGTTTTCTAATAGATATGAGCGCAATTTCTTCGTTTTTGTTGATTCTTCTTAGAAATATATATTAATTAATTAATTGATGCAAGTTTAGATATTATACGAGTTATGCATATAAATTATTGCAGATCGACAAATTTGGCTAAATATAAGTAAATATGAATTGAAAGTCCGAGTATGATTACATTTTGTTCACTAAACTTTGTTTGCTTGTTTACATATACCTTGCATAGTTATAAAGAATGAATATATATCGTTCTAATGGCTCTACACAAACTAGCATGTATATACGTGCAATGCACGTGTCCAAAATCAGTTTATTAATAAAAAGGAAATATGACAGGAGAAAGACCCAATAATTTTGAGATGAACCACCCCCCCCCCCCCCCGCAACCCTCCCCCCTCCCCAAAGAAATTAATTTTGCAATTATACAAGAAGCATAATTTTGAGTTTACACCCCCTAAAAAATAAATCAATTTTGCAATTATACAAGAAGCATACTTAGAATTTTACAAAACTAAAGATGGAAGTTGAATGAAAATTTTTAATTTTTCACTAAATACAAGGAGGGAACCAAATGCAAAATTACTTAAAGCTATACATAAATCAAGGGAACAAATCCTACAATTTTGAAGAACCTAAGATTTGTTACTTCATTACAATATCTATTAGGAGAGAGAGATACAAATTTTTTTTGATAACTGTTTTTTTCAAATATGTTCAAAGAAACAAGAAATTCATGTTGAATTTGCACCAAAATAATGAATCGACTATGACACAGCATAATCTTACAAATGATGACAACATCGTCCTTATTCCGTAAAGAGTATAACATAATAAAAAATATCTACAACAATTTGAACTAGCCATTAGATGGAAATACTAAATATTGTTCGACACAAGAGCTGTGAAAACAATAAATTATAGAGATCCAAATAAAATATATTATATTTTTTCCCTAACCAAAATAAAACACTAATATAATCACAGCACACTTCCAGCTACCAAAACAAACTTAGAAGCACATTGTCCTACTACTACTAAATTTCTTAATTGTCTTTGTTTAACAACAAAGAGTAAAAATATGACCAACAAAGTTACTACTTCAGTGATCAAATTAAGCACGCTCGCCCCTGCTTCTTCCGACAAGTTGAATGTCCTTGGGCATAATTGTCAGACGTTTGACATGAATGGAACAAAGGTTAGTGTCCTCAACGAGACCCACCAAATAGGTCTTAGCATCCTCTTGCAAAGCAAGTACCGCATGACCCTAAAAATGCAAATTAGTTTGAAAACAAAGACATACACCAAAAGAAAAATCAATCAGATCACTAGACCGCAGAGGTTACATCATCCTCACCACAATTGTAGGCATTCAACACTCCCCCCACCCCCCACCCCCCACCCACCCCACCCCCCCACCCAAAAAAAAAATAATCCATGAAATGTACCTTGAAGTCTTAGGAAAATTCATGAACTAGCCTGTGGAATGGAAGCTTCCTATTTAAGAGCTCAGTACTCTTTTAATACTTATGAATTTCACTGCACAATATAAAGTCCCAACCAATAACATGCATACAATGACATTTCAAGTGTGATTTAGACTAAAGACAACATATTCCAATATATTGAATTACCAGACATCATCTGTACATACCTAAGAGCAATAGTACTAGGTCGGTATCTGTGTGACTTTTTGACATGACCAGTAGTAGGAGCAACCTTATATGTATCCTAATAATATACAAGATTAGTTAAGAACTAAAGAATACAGATATACTTTAGTAGAGACCAAGACGATTTAAAACAATGATACCTTTGTGGCAAGACGTTTCATGGGAATCTTTATTCCTGTAGACTTATGAGCAGTTTACTTGGTACGAGCCAAACCTAAACCACATTCCACGATTGATTAATAAAAAAGAAAAATGACAAGATAAAGACCCAACAATTTTGAGCTGAAATCCCCCAAAATATAAACTAATTTTTTAATTATACAACAAGCATAATTTTGAGTTGAAGCGCCCCCCAAAATAAATCAATTTTGCAATTATACAAGAAGCATACTTAGAATTTTACAAAAATAAAGATGGAAGCCTGATAAAAAATTTCAACTTTGCGCTAAATACAAAGAGGAAAACAAATGCACAACCATTTAGAGTTATACATTAATTAAGGGCACAAATTCTACAAATTTGAAATACATAAGATTTGCTTCATTACAATAGCTATTATTATGTGAGAGACATATAAATTTTCTTTTGACAATTATTTTTTCAAATATGTTCAATGAAACAAGAAATCCATGTTGAATTTGCACAAAAATAATGTATCGACTCGGACGCTAACATTCAATCCTTAGCAAAAAGGGATGAATTTTTGCGGCTACTAACTAAGAAAGTACTTCATTTTTCGATGATTCATATCGAAGGTAAACTCTAAACTTCATTAATTTTTTCTTTCATCTTGTAGTTTTCTAATAGATATGAGCGTTATTGCCTTGTTTACTGATCTTATTAGAAATATATATTAATTATTTAATTGATGCAAGTTTAAGATATTACACGAGTTCTGCATAAAAAATATTGCAGATTGACAAATTTTGACCAAATACATGTAACTATATATTGAAAGTCCGAATATGATTACATTTTATTCACTAAATCTTATATGCTTATTTACATATACCTTGCATAGTTTTAGAGAATTTATATATATCGTTCTAACGACTATACACAAACTAGAATGGACATTGCACGTGTCGAAAACTAGTTTATTAATAAAAACTAATATGACAAGAGAAAGACCCAATAATTTTGAGTTGAAACCCCCCCAAAAAAATTAATTTTGCAATTATAGAAGAAAAATTTGAGTCGAAACCCCAGTCCCCCTCCCCCCTCCCCCCCCCCCCCCAAAAAAAAAAAATTAATATTGCAATAATCTAAGAAGCATACTTAGAATTTCACAAAATCAAAGATGGAAACTTAATGAAAATTTTCAATTTTGCGCTAAATACAAGAAGGGAAACAAATGCACAACCATTGAAAGCAATACATAATCAGAGGCTCAAATTCTACAGATTTGATAGGGCTAAAACTAGGGTCTTCTCTCTTCTCTTTTAATCACGATTGCCGGTGTAGTTTTAAAGTAAGAAAAATGGCGGGAAAGGGGGGGGGGGGGGGGGGAGGGCTCGTGGTGGGGAAGGCAACATATGCAGCGACTTCCAACAAAGAGAAAGACAAGAAAAAGGCAATCTCTCGTTCATCTCGTGCGGGCCTGCAGTTTTCAGTGGGAAGAATTCACTATCAACTCAAGACCAGAACCTCAGCCCATGGAGAGTTGGAGTGACAACAGCTGTTTACTCTGCTGCAATTATGGAGTATCTAACTGCAGAAGTTCTTGAATTAGCTGGTAATGCAAGCAAGGATCTTAAAGTGAAGAGAATCACCCCCAGGCACTTGCAACTGGCTATTCGTGGAGATGCGGAACTTGACACACTTATCTGATGTAACGAAGATACTAGTTTGATGTTTTTTTTAAAAAAAAAGAAAGAAAGAAAGAAATATTTGCTACTTCATTACATGAGCTATTAGGAGAGAGAGAGATAAATTTTTGCTACTTCATTACATGAGCTATTAGGAGAGAGAGAGATAAATTTTCTTTGACAATTATTTTTTTCAAATATGTTCAAAGAAATAAGAAATCCATGTTGAATTTGCACCAAAATAATGTATCGACTCAAATACTGACATTAAATTCTTAGCAAAAATGGATGACTTTTTTTCTATGAAACCCTAAAATAACATAGCAAACATTGAACTACTAAAGGAATCAAAATACAAGAGTAAATAAATTCCTAAATATTTAATAAATCCAACATTCTACAAAAACCCTTGCTTTATGTCGAATGCATTTAAGATTTCAATACATAGAAATATATATTAATTAATTAATCAATTAATACAAGTTTAAGATATTATACGAGTTCTGCGTAAAAATTATTGCACGTTAACAAATTTTGACCAAATATATGTAACTATGAATTGAAAGTCCGAGTATGATTGCATTTTTTACACTAAATTTTATATGCTTATTGACATATACCTTGCATAGTTATAGAGAATGAATATGTATCATTCTTATGACTCTACACAACTAGCATGGACACACGTGCAATGCACGTGCTTGAAACTAGATTATTAATAAAAAGGAAATATGACAAGAGAAAGACCCAACTTTTATAAACATATTTGTATTATAGTGAATGTCTATAAAGGTATTTGTGTTATAGTGGATACGTGCTTTTATATCATAGTGAAAGTCTATATTTTGGAGAAAAGTTAGGAGGAATTATCCTTATAAATAAAGGGGTTCTCCTTCATTGTATTTCATCTCATCAAGAGAAATAAGAACTTCTCTCCTTCTCTCTTTTTCTACAATATTGTTGTTCTTTCTTTATTATTTCATAACACGTTATCAACACGAGTCTCTGCCCTGAGCACTCACTTTGAGTGATCTGAGGTAAGAAAAATTAAAATTTATTTTTCGAAAGATGTATTACTTAACCCCATGAATGATAATCCTTTGGTGATATTGTTGCTCTACGACTCTACTATCTCAAAATTTGAAGGCCAAGGTATTATTGTTTTCTTTATTTTAATATGTCTAACCTTATGATACTTGATTTCGTTTCCCTTCAAAGTTCGGGCAAAAACTACCTTTCATGGGTGTTTGATGGTGAAATCCATATAGATACAATTGGTCTTGGAGACACCATTAAAAGTGAAAATAAAGCATCAAACCAAAATTGTGCTAAGGCTATAATATTCTTGCGTCATCATATTGACGAAATTCTGAAAATTGAATATCTCATGATTAAGGATCCACTTGTTTTGTGGAATAGCCTAAAAGAAAGGTATGACCACCTTAAGATGGTCATCCACACAAAGACACGATATGATTGGATCTATCAAGACTATAAGTTTGTTCATGAGTATAGCTCATCAACGTTCAAAATTTTTTCTAAGTTGAAACTATGTGGAGAAACTATTAATGATGTTGATATGATATATATTCTAGTACACAAAATTAATTGAGAGCTCCAGAAGAGCTAATGTGTTACTGCGCAAAGGAATGAAATTATTGTAGTAAGTCTCAAAAAGAAACTTATAAGTTTAAAAGATATTGAAAAAAAATTGAGACTATAAATTATGAGAAGATCTAATATCTTCATATTACTACAATTGAAGCGGGTTATAAATATTTATTTAAAATATTACCCGCGTTTTCTTTTGCTTGTAGTACATAAATATGAGTATGATGAAAAAATCACATACAAAAGTAAACTAGAAGTTTACTGAAATAAAGATAAGTTGACATAACTGGTTGGCCATTCCGGTTCAAATGTGATGCAAAAATAATTGAGAATTCACGTGGCTATATGTTGAAGAAATAAAAGATTCTTCAAGAATTCTCTTATGTCGCTTGTTCTCGTGATAAAATGATCTTGATCAGCTAAAATTGGAATTATATTCCCTGAAATTTTGAAACTTATAAAAGGGTGAATATTGGTCCATTCACCCGCCATGTGAACCATTTGCTATTATATAATTTTAATAGATGCATCTATGGAGTAGTTACATGTGCTTTAATATCAACTTGCAATTGATTTTTTCAAGGTTGTTTGCTCTAATTATTAAACTAAGAGCAGACTTCCAAATTATAAAATTATGTTGATAATACTGGTTCATATCCATATAACAACACTTAAATGCATCGAGCCAACAGGTTCCCCCATCACAATTGGTTAATGGTTAGGAACCAAATAATTCCATCTAAAAAGTTGAATGTGCGATATATGATTCAATTACTCCACCACAGCGCACAAAGATGAGTCCCGAATGAGCTTGGGGGTAAATGTTAGTTGTCCTAACATTAGGGGGAGAAGTGATTAGCAACTGACAATTGAGTGTGGGATGAATTATCTAGGTTCTCGGGAAGAAAAAAATGTGAACTTAAAGTTCAAGAGATAATTCACTTGCAAAATATTGCAAATCAATTGTCTAATGTATTTGTTAACCTTATCTTATAATTTAGTTGCAAATGCTCCAATAAAAGGTCCTAGAAGGACAGGGTATATGAGACGCCTGAAGCGTGATAGACCAAATGGTTCCAAATATAGAAATCGTTGAAGAAGGAGAGGAGCAAATGATTAAGATGGTCATAATGATGAGGCAAGTGCTTTAAGAAAGCACCACGACATAATAGTTCATAAAACCTTGGCAAAGGTTCAGGTACCTAAAAATGATGAAAAATGAAGAGATCTCAATAAGTTATGTCGCATTGGAACTGAAATCAAAATGATAGTCGACGACACCTTTGATATAATGTAGCACTCAATATTATAAATATTGACGAGGATCTTGAATTCAAATCTTTCAAAAAGTATAGACAGATTAATAATTGGCCAAATAAAAATATGCAATTCAAGTATAATGCCAGTGGGTATAAATGGATTCTTATGGCGTAAAGATTTTTCGCAAATCCTGACATTATTATATGGAGAGGTCCTCCTGTGGTAGATGCAATTATTTTGAGGTTACTTATAAGTCTGCCAATACATGAAAAACTTGATATATGCGTATAATAAAGTTATTTTTATGTCTAGATAGACTGCAGATATATGAAAATCCTTGAAGGATTTAAAAGGAGGAGGAAATTCTTTGTCCTGAAGTACCATATATTAGTGCAATTGGTGTCCTAATGTATCTTGCTGACACTACAAGACCTGATATAGCCTTTTTGGTTAATTTGTTAGCAAGGGTATTTATCTGACCCACATAAAGCTTGATCTCAAACTGACTACGTGTTCATATATGGAGGTACTGCTATATCTTGGAGATCTACAAAGCAGTCCCTCATAGCTACTTCATCAAATCATGCTGAGATAATAGCTATTCATGAAGCAAGCCGAGAATGTGTGTGGTTGAGGTCCATGATACATCTCATTAGAGAAAAATGTAGTTTGAAATGTGACACATTACCCATAATTTTATATGATGATAATGCAACATGCTTAGCACAACTAAAAGGAGGATTCATAAAAGGATATAGAACGAAGAACATCTTGCCAAAGTTCTTCTACACACATGAGCTCCAAAAAAATGGTGATATTAACGTGCAACAGATTCGTTCAAGTGACAATGTGGCTGATTTATTCACCAAGTCTCTACCAACAGAAACTTTCAAGAAGATGGTACACAAGATCGGGATGTAAGGATTCAAGGATGTTCTAATTAGGGGGAGTTAATACGCGTCGTACTCTTTTTCCCTTATGAGGTTTTGTCCCATTGTGTTTTTCTTTTAATGTTTTTAATGAGGCATCCAAAATATGTATTATTAGATATGTGTACTCCTTTTCCTTTACTAGATTTTCCCACTGGGTTTTGTCTAGTAAGGTTTTAACGAGGCCTATTATCTATTTAATAGACATTCAAGGGGGAGTTTTATAAACATATTTGTATTATAGTGAATGTCTATAAAGGTATTTGGATTGTAGTGGATACATGTGTTTATATTAGAGTGAAAGTCTATCTTTTGGAAAAAAATTAGGAGGAATTATCCCTATAAATAGAGGAGTTTTCCTGTATTTCATCTCGTCAAGAGAAATAAGAACTTCTCTCCTTCTCTCTTTCTCTACAATATTCTTGTTCTTTCTTTATTATTTCATAACACCAACAATTTTTAGTGGAGACCCCCAAAGAAAATAAATCAATGGTGCAATTAAATAAGATGTATAATTTTGAGTTGAAACCCCCAAAAAATAAATTAATTTTTCAATTATACGAGAAGCATACTTAGAATTTCACAAAATTAAAGATGAAACTCTAATAAAAATTTTCAACTTTGCACTATTAAAAGAAATTGTTTGCCTCTTCTGAAAAACTTCAGATGAAGTGCAGGTTAAGGATTATATATAAGGTTGTGGGAGTCGTGTATCAAATTATAGACTTCATTATTTATTAATTTATTGATTCTTCTTAGAAATATATATTAATTAATTAATTAATTGATGCAAGTTTAAGATGTTATACGAGTTTTGCATAAAAATTATTGCAGATTGATAAAATTTGGCCAAATATACGTAACTATGAATTGAAAGTTCGAGTATGATTACATTTTGTTCACTAAATTTTATATTCTTACTTTCATATACCTTGCATAGTTTTAGAGAATGTATATATATATCGTTTAATGACTCTACACAAATTAGCATGGACACAAGTGCAATACCCGTTGTTAGGATATCTTATCCAAAGAGATAATTGTGTATTTTAAATGGCTTATCTCCAGTATGATGGATACAAATAGTTTCTGTTTCCTCCTAGGACTCTTCTACTAAGTGTTTGTTTATATGTTGTATTCTAGTTTTAGCCTATATATACAGACTATGTAATACACGATTTGTTATCAAGAAGAGAATTAAAATTTCTCAAACTCTTTCATGGTATCAGAGCAAAGTAACGAATTACTTTCGTTGTCCATGGCTAACCCTTCAATCAAAAACCTTTCCTCTCCAAACACAGAAGGAAACAACAATTCATTCTATGCTAATTTCATGCACTCAAACTTGATCAAACTAGATAGAAATGATTATAACCTATGGAAGTTGCAGAATTTGCCGTCCCTAAGAGGTCATGACCTTGAAGGATATATTGATGGATCTTGCAAAAGTCCCATGAAGTTCATTTCAAATAACCCAGATGATGAAAATTCAGCAGATGCTATCCTCAATCCAGCATACATAATATGGAGAAAGCAAGACCAATTGTTGTTACGTTGGATTCTTTCTTCACGTAAAGAAACTGTGCTTGCTCAAGTAGATGGGTGTGCTGCTGCAAAAGATGGGTGAAAAATACTTGAATCTATGTTTGCATCACAATCGAAGGCTACATTAATGCAATTTCAACTTCAACTTCAGACAACAAAGAAGGGGACATCTTCCATGAATGATTATCTTCGAAAAAAATAAAATCGATTGCTGATGATCTTACTGCTGCTGCACAACCAGTCAAGTATAGATTCAACACATTTTAGAGAAAGTAATAAATTGGCCGATTGCATAGCTAATTTGGCATTTGAAAATTCAGTAAGACTTGAATTTAAATCTTTTTTAGAATTGCCAAGTTTAGCTAGGAAGATATTTAACAGTGAAAAACATCAAATTCCATAGTTAAGAATAAAGACAAAGAGAATCAATGGTCAAAGAGAAAGGGGAGAAGGTCAAGTGACAGTAATAGTATAGCATCTGCACATAAAGATAGTGTTTTTTATGCACATATCACAAACAACAAGTATAGATAAAATACATGCAAGGAAGAATTTTTTAGATTCAGATATATTAACACAGATCTATCTACACAGAGTAAACAACAGCAAGGACAAAGATGGCTCAACTCGGAGGAAAGCAGCACAGCACTCTGGCTGCAGTGCAGCAAGGAAGACAAGACTGAGTTTCCTAATTGTGAGATACAGACAAAGAGTAAGTTTCTATTGGGTTGGATAATCTCAATGAGTAGTACTGATTGTTATAAGTTGGGCTGGTCACTTTTGGGCTGGCCATGACATGGATTATTTTTATCTATTAATTTTCAATAAATTAAAGGCCCACTTGTGGGTAAATATAATTTAATTAAAAAAATCAGGAGTACAAATTCTACAAATTTGAAGAACCTAAAATTTGCTTCATTGCAATAGCTATTAAGATATATATATATATATTCTTTGACAATGACTTTTTTCATATATCTTCAAAGAAACAAGAAATTCATGTTGAATTTAAACCAAAATAATGTATCGACTCCGACACTAGCATTCAATCCTTAGCAAAAAGGGATGATTTTTCCTCTAAAATCCTAAAATAACACAACAAATGCTGAACTATTAAAGCAATCAAAATACAAGTGCAGTTAAATTCCTAAATATTCAATAAGTTCAACATTCCATAAAAACACTAGCTTTCTACCATATGCATTTAAGATTTCAATAAAAAAGAATTTCACTACCATAGAAGAACCCCAAGGACTAGTTCAAGAGATAATAAAAAATCCTAGTCATAAAATCTCAAAAAGAAAAAGCAAACAGACATAATCGATCATGATTTTTATATATCAAAACAAAATAGAAAATTAAAATTCAAAAATATATGGGGAAATTATTTTTTGACTCACATCTTAAAAGAAACTCTTAGCTGCCTTCTTCTTATCATTATTCTCTCTATGTGTTGCGAATGAAAAAGTTCAGATGAAGTGGAGGTTAAGGATTATATATAAGGTTGTGGGAGTCGTGTATCAAATTGTATCTAACAGTTTATACTAATTATCCATGTACTTCTCTAATTTAGTGTCTAGGGTTAATAAAAAATGATTGGATGGCTAAGATTCTACTTTGGACTGCGTGTTGGATTGAGAAGCCTATACTTGGTTCTCATTTTCTGAAACTATTGAGTTCATTTTGATTAAACCTCGGTAATAATTTTGCTTTGGGATTTTAATACAGATGGATTTTGAATATAATTACTATATCTAGTAAAATTAAGCTCAGAATAACAGTATAAAAAATAAGAGAAATAATGAAGATGAATTTTTCTTTTTCTTTCAAATGTGTACAAAATAATTCTTAAGGCCTCTATTATAAAATTAGATAAGAAGCATCAAAGAGTGTCATAAGCATGACATTGATCATCGAGAATTTTGAGAAGATTATGGAGGTGTGGAAGATATCAATGAGAAGATAGTGAAGATGTGGTTATTACTAACATAATGATGAAAATTACACCTAGAAGTTATGGTATTCACAATTAAGTAATAGTAATATTATAAAACCCCTTTTGAATGTCCGATAGATAATATGTCTCGTTACAACTTTTATAGAAAAACTCTGTGCAAAAAAACCTTAGTAAAGAAAAAAAAATACACATGTCTTGTAATGAGTGTTATTTGATGCCTTGTTAAAAATCTTGTTAGTAAATCTATTGGAAGAAAACCTAGACTAAGAAAAAAAGAGTGCACACGTATTTTACTTCCCCTGATGCAAACCTCATATAATTTCTTAGAGATAACACATCCCAATCTTATATACCAATTTCTCAAATGTTGAGGTTGGTAATACTTCAGTGAGCAAATTTGTTGAATTATCAAGTGAGAGAATTTGTTGAACATTTATTTCACCTTCTTCTCAAGATCATGAGTAAAATTTTTTTTGGTGAAATGTTCTTTGTCCTGTCTCCTTTAATATATCCTCCCTTCAACTTAGCTATGCATGTAATATTGTCTTCATATAGTATAGTTGGAATATCCTTTATCAAAGGAATACAACATATTTCTTGAATTTATTAAGTCATTGATCTCAACCAAACACATTCCCCACTTACTTCATGAATGACTATTATTTCAGCATGATTTGAAGAAATGACAACTATTAGTTGCTTCAATGAAACCAAAATATAGATGTGCCTTCATATTTAAACAGATAGACTATGTGAGATTGAGCTTTATGTGGATCATGCATCTGCCTAATCAATCGCTTCTGACTTGAATAGAATAAAATAATTTCATGCCAATAGTTCCCCATAGATATCTGAATATATGTTTAATATCATTTCAATGTCTTCTTGTTAGGGAGAAGTTGAATGTTGCCAGTAAACTTACTGCAAAATAAATATATGATCGGGTATCATTTACAAGATATATTAGTATTCTGATTACACTGATATATGAAGTTTCATCACGAAGAAGCTCTTCATCATTTTCTTGAGGTTGAAATGAATCTTTATTTATATCAAGCGATCTTACAACCATTTGGGTACTCAACAGATGTCATTTATTCACTTTGTAGGCCAGGATTTTTTTAGGTCTTACCGAGATTTTTTTCATTTCAAATTCTTTCTTCAAACACTTAACAACTCTTGGAAACTCTTTAGGAGTGTCAATGATGTTCAATTCATCAACATACAGACATGATCTAATTTGTCAAATCGTGCGGGCACCTACTCAACTCTAGCCCGATAATAGAACCCCTTACCATCCATTCCTTTTAAAAACACAATTTAATCAAGAGAAACGTGTGCATAAAAAAATTCAATGAAAGTTTCATGATCCATCTGACGATTACAACTTTAATCTGTACTCCCCGAGAACCTAGTCTAGACATGTACAAGAGCTTCTAATAAGAGTAATGACAAAAATAAAAGACACAACTTTTGTCATGACCTAGATGGCCGTGATTGGAACCCACACTAACCCCCCGGCGGGCGAACCAACGATTTTTGACAACTACCTCGTCATCAACCATTCAAGAGAAATAACATTGTAATAAAATGAAATGAATTGAAATATCCGAAAATTATAAAAACTAACTAAACCAAACAACAAAAATCCTCCCAAGATCCAAAATTCATTGCACTTCAATGTCTAACTGTAATCTAGAAATATTTAAGCTAAACAAAAAGAAATGCTAAAGAGTCTGAAGGAGAGACATCTTTATCGAGGGAGTTGGACTGCCTTCCATCAAGCTCGCTCACCTTTCAAGAACTCGCTACTATTATAGGTGGGGACGAGAAGAGCTTCTTGGATCGTATTCTGCACTCAGAAAAGAAGTGCAGGAGTAGAGTCAGTACAAACACGGTACCGGTAGTTATCATCAACTGACTTTACATAATAACACATAAGAATAGCAACAATAATATAGACAAGTCCCAAACATCATACATAAGTACAAAAAACACTTCAAGTACACTAACTTTACATAGGTGACAATTGTCCTGCTCACTGGATTAAGCCTTTCTTCCGCTGCAGCTGTACTTCTCGAGGTAGTAGCTCGACTTAGTTGCACCTTTACCAACTTACCATCTTTTAGCAATTCTCACACTTTATTATTCATTCACATACATCACAAGTTTTTAACATCAATTAATAATGACTTGTCATCACATGCGGTTTAAAGAATTTCATCACAAAAAGATCAATTCAACATCTTTAATAATTACACCATATCACACTTGGGATCTTTTCCACTTTCCTCGTTCAAGTTACAATTACAGGATCATCACTTCAACTAAACTACTTAGCACGTAGTCATTTCAAGACTTTAACAAGTTACACACACATCATTAAATAGAACAAATGGTGACATATCGAGCACATGCCTCCGCCATATCACCATAACAATCTGTCATCAATTTTATTGTACACACATGCTAGAGGGGTCTTATTTCTACCCTTTCAGTTATGACCTATAGGGGACTCTATAAATTCATGTACTGTATCATCGTGGTACCCGCTCCCACTCATATGCTCATCCAGATGTTCCCCTCAGTCACAAGCCACTCAACTAATATCGTTCACCTAGATGCTCCGCTCGGGCATGAGCCTCTCATCTTAGGATATTATTACTATCCTTAACCATTCTCATTCAATTGAATATATAGGGTGAATTATTTAAACACTTAGGAGTTTACAATCTACCCCATCACTTGCATAATTACAAAGCATCAAACATCAAACTAACAATATACAAGAACTTCACTTAACAATTCAATACAACTTCATAACAGTTCATAGACCACATGATATCCACATTACATCTAAAGTTCATTCAATAGTAAAGCTTCATAATAGGTTCTAATCTCTCAAAATCATAACCTACCTTAATTTTCTATGTCAGGCCCCGAGTCTACACCCTGGAAGGGACACGGTACTTGGAGTCACAAGTAACCCCAAGTTAACCCATGGTCTATCATAACAACGGCATTCTGAGTAACTATAAATAGCGGAAGCTTCAAAGTAAGAGTACAAAACATTTATGAAAATAAAGCTGAATTATATAGTTTAAAAACAACTGAAACAAAGTTGAAAATCTGAAACCATGTCTGTGTCTGAATGCCAACTACAACTGATGAGTTGCTGGGACAAGCCCCCAGCTAACTTCAAGTCTAAATAAAAGAAAATAGAGGTGAATGAAATAATCCTCATCCTCGAAAGATGAGGACTCACCGATGATGCAGCTGGAATCTTCTGAAAGTGATATGTTAACGTGCTGTGACTGAGATCCTGTAGCTGTATCATAAAATGAGACAACATAAAAGGTATACATCAACACTTTGAATGTACTGAGTAAGTGAGAGAACACATACACAAGAATAAAATAACTTAATTGGAAATTCATGCAATGACCAACTGAAAATACTGCAACAGAATAACTTTGATATATTGAGGTGGTCAAAATGACCCTGTCTGATTGTCAAAGACATGCTTTAAATCTGAGATACTAATTTGAAATATTGTACTAAACTGACTAATCTGAGACTGAACTGAGTTGACTAGTGGGAGAGTCTATAACCGACATATAACCATGTGAACTAGGCATGGAGTCCGATGTATACACCCCATCGGTAGGACCCAATATACCTTGCCGGGGTATAAAGAAATGAACTAAGTGATCACAGGTCTGGGGCCATGAGGCTAATAAATATATATCCTATGGTGGCAACGTAGTTCTGCGAACCTAGGTGCATTGGAACCCCCGTCCACTCGGTGTTAAGTCCTACTCCCACTGGATAGTCCTAGACTGACTACTAAGATGATAGCTCAAAATTGGGGCCCAAGAGTAAGTCAGGAATACCTATCTAGAAGCACCCTGAGAGTCTTATTAGACCGAATTCTGTATCTGGGTTCTAAGACTGGTTAGAGCTGCTTATTTGGAAGCGTGT
Source organism: Datura wrightii (assembly GCA_035772735.1). NCBI lineage: Eukaryota > Viridiplantae > Streptophyta > Magnoliopsida > Solanales > Solanaceae > Datura > Datura wrightii. Next base: position 103,948,333 of record JASDFA010000008.1, read on the forward strand.
AACCGTCTATAGAACAAACTACAATATGAATCTAGGGTCCTAAGGCTGGTCAAAGATGCCTATGTGAAAGTGTCATGACCGCCTAAAGAACCACTAAAATCTGATACCGAGTCTAATTTTGATAACAGGAATGCACTACTGACACCTCGAGAATTTCTATAGTCAAATTGAATATTCTAAGATTCTAACTGAACTAAACTGACATACATCTAACTGAGATTTCAATACATACTAACAATATGTGAATCCCCAACACTGATAGAATCAAGCGATTTCAATAATTAATCACTTATGCAAGAATCTAGTTTTTCTGCATTTAAGAACTAGGGCTAGAATTCACTTTACAGGAACAAGCAACAACATAGTCACAAACTGTTGGAAAATATCTACAATTAACATAAAATAACATTCCACGTGAATTAAACGAAGTCTGACAGATAATTTCTTCACATTCGAAAATTTTAGGGCTAGAACTGATAGAGAAGATAAAGAAGAATTTTTGGGACATAAGGGAGGAACTATTCCCTTGTTGAATTCCCACATACCTAGCTAAGAATTTCTGGAGAAGATCCTTGAGAAAGTTCTGAGAAGACAATCGTCTGCCCTAGCTTCTGCTCTGAACTTCCTAACTATTCTACACTTAAACTTTGAGGGAAAGGGTGAAATGAAGGGGAAAAGGTCATTCTACCCCTTTAAGTCCCTCCTAAACGAGCCTAAAATGATGGGATTTAAGCATTAAGAAGGTGGGAAATTACCAACATACCCCTAGAAGAAAGAACTGAAACTAGCCGACACAAACCAACGGGCCTCATAATGGGTCGTTGATAGAAACCCTGACCCGTTGGAACCCACCGTTGGTTCTGGGTCCAGAAACCACGCTCACTAGAAAGGAACCACGGGAGAATACCACAACTTATTGGAATAATAGATGGGTCGTTGGTACCTCTCATTATTACAGGTAAGGAAACTGGGCCCTAAGACAACAATCAACACAATGACTCGTTGGTAAGACCAATGGGTCGTCGCACGACTCGTGGCCTACATTGTTAGGACATGGGACTGAGCGACGGGTGGTAGAAACGACTCTTTGGTAGGAACCACGAGTCGTTAGTTCCTCTCATTGCCTCAGGGAAGAGTTCGATAGAATTCTGAACTTGGGATCCAATAGACGATAGGAAGGATCGTTGTTTCAACCAACAGGTCATCCTATCCCTCATTGTTTCCCCCGAAGGAAATCTGCTATGCTGACAACGACTCAGACAATGGTCTGTTGGAGCTTACCACAACCCGTTTTCTCGGTCGTTCTGCAATAAAATTTCTGGTTTCCCTTGGTTCTTCTTGCAAGGTCTGAGTTTGATCTAGTAAAGTTTCAGAGTGTTACATGCGAGTACGAAAAGTCAGCTACTCCACAGGAGCCTTGCCCTTTCTTAATGCCTCAAAAAGTTTGAAATCTACAAAAATAATATAGAGTAGTGTCATACTTTACTCTTCGAAAAAGGGTCTTAGAAGTTCAAACCCTTTTCTTCAGGGCACTCTTTAAAGGTAAAAACCCAACCCTTCCTAGTTCTAGGTGTTAATTCCCGCATAACCCACGTTCTTTAGCAGGTAAGCCTCATGGAATGATCATTACTCCTCAAACTTCTAATTCCATCACCCCTTTAACTCCCATGATTCAGCCATAGTCTATTAACCTAGGGTTTCTCAATTTATGAATCCACCATTAGGGGTTCCCTATGGATTTTATAGTCAACAATTATCCATCATTGAGATGGGGATCAAGAGTCTTACCTTGGGAGAGGAATTCACTGCTCTAGGGGAGAAAATCACCTTCAAACCCTTTTGTTCGTGTTTTTGGAAATAATGGGGTATAACCCCATAAATCCCATTTAAACCCACTTTCTAATTCCCATCATCTGCTGTATCGATCAAATTTCACTACAGTGGACCCACTACAATGGTCAGGACCACTAAGATGGATCCAGTGGTTAATTCCCCGATCCATTGCGGCATAACTCCGACAGTCACAATGGTCTCGCTGCAACAGAAATTCTACCACTGCAGCGGTCCCCCGAAACTAGTAGCTCCCCCCAAAGTCATCTTTTTAACACTTAGCTCATTTCACAACCATTTTCTATAGATTCTAGCTTTTTCAAGTGTTCTAAGTCCATTCCCCTTTGTAATGATTTACGGGTCATTACACCAGATACCAATTAAAACACCGTTCATCCCCGAATGGTCTACATAAAAGCAAGGAAGAGAACGTACCAAAATTCCACAAACAACTGAGGATATTTGATCTGCATGTCAGCCTCGGTCTCCCAAGTGGCTTCCTCTATAGGATAATCTTCCACTGGACCTTCACCATTGGAATCTCTTTCCACCTCAACTTCTGAACCTCTCTAGCCAATATCGATACAGGCTCTTCCTTAATGGACAAGTTCTCATCTAGCAGCACGGAGTCCCATCTCTACGATACTTCTTCAACATTGAAACATGGAATCTCGGATGTACCCCAGACAACCCTGACGGCAAGGCCAGCTCATAAGCTACTTCTACCACATACCGGAGTATTTCAAATGGTCCGATGTACCTAGGGCTAAGCTTGCCCCGCTTACCAAACCTCACCACCCCCTTCATGGGGATACTTTAAGCAGGACTTGTTCTCCTTCAATAAACTCCACATCCCTCACCGTCTTGACCACATACTGTTGTTGTCTACTTTAAGTCTCCACCAGACGCTCTTAAAGTACCTGAAATTTTTCTAAAGTTTCTTTCAACAAGTCGGATACCCAGGGCCTCACCTCAACTGCATCAAACCACCCAACTGGAGACCTGCATTTCCTCCCATACAGAGCTTCAAATGGCGCCATGCCAATGCTCGAGTGATAGCCGTTGTTGTAAGCGAACTCTGCCAAGGGTAATAATTTATCCTAATGACCCCCAAAATTTATACCACAGGCCCGATGCATATCCTCCAATACTAGAATAGTCCTTTCTGACTGTTCGTCTATCTGAGGATGGAAAGTTGTGCTCAAGTTCAACCTGTTGCCCAACTTTGCATTCAAGGTCCTCTAGAAATAAGAGGTGAACTGAGTACCCCTGTGAGACTCAATCAACAATGGCACCCCGTGCAACCAAATCACTTCCTTCATGTACAGCTTGGCCAAATTCTCAGCATTGTAAGTCACTTGAACATGAAAGAAGTGAGAAAACTTGGTCAATATGTCCACAATGACCCAAATGGAGTCAAACTTTCCCAGAGTCTTTGGAAGACCAACTACGAAATCCATAGCTATCCTTTCCTATTTCCACTCGGGGATAGGCATCCTCTGAAGTACTCCCCCAGGCTTCTAGTGTTTGTATTTCACATGCTGGCAATTCAAACACTGGGCGACATGCTCTATAATATCTCTCTTTATCCTGCCCCACCAATAGTGCTGCTTCAAGCCACGGTACATTTTGGTAACTCCAGGATGAATGGAGTACCTCGAGTTGTGAGATTCTGTCAGGAGAGTCTAAGTTAGCTCACCAACTCAGGGAACACACACATCCCTTTATTCTCAGGACCCCTTCACCATCTAGCACTGCTTTCTTAGCTTCTTCAGACAGAACTTTATCTCGGATCTTACCCAACTTCTCATCCTCAAACTGCCTTGCTTTGATTTCTTCTTGCAAGGATGATTTATCCTCCACGCTAGCTAATATCCCACCTATTTCTATTGAAGATAACCTCACCAAACTGTTTTCCAGTGTCTGAACTCCCTGGCCATCGGTCGTCGAGTAGCTTCTAGACAAGCCAAACAACCCATACTTACTGTTTTCTAACTCAACACATCCACCACCATATTAGCCTTTCCGAGGTGGTATAAGATGGTGACATCATAGTACTTGAGCAGTTCGATCCACCTTCTCTATCTCAAATTGATATCCTTCTAGGAAAACACATACTGCAGGCTCCGATGATCTGTGAATACCTCACAATGAGCCCCGTACAAGTAGTGCCCCGTACACCACTACTGCTAGCTCCAGGTCATACATGGGGTAATTCTTTTCATGAACCTTCAACTTCCTTGAAGCATAAGCAAAGACCTGCCCTTCCTGTATTAATACAACACCTAACCCAGACCATGAGGCATCACAATAAACAACAAAATCTTTGCCTTTTACTAGTAATGATAGGATAGGTGTCGTGGTTAGCAAGGTCTTGAGCTTCTAGAAACTCTCTTCACATTCCTCCAACCACTGGAAAGATACATACTTTTGAGTCAACTTGGTCAGCACCGAGGCAATAGATGCAAAACCCTTCACAAACCGACGGTATTAACTGGCTAGTCCCACAAAAAACCAAACTTCTATCACGGTAGTTGACCTAGCGCAGTTTCTGACTGTCTCCACCTTCTATGGATCAACTTTGATTCCCTCCTTAGAGACCGCATACCCTAGAAAAGACACCGACTCCAACCAAAACTTGCACTTAGAGATATCACATACAACTGCTTCTTCTTCAATAATCCCAACACTATTCTCAGATGATTCTCATGCTCCTACTTGGTATTAGAGTACACCAAGATATCATCAATAAAAACAATCAAAAATAAATCTAAGTAAGGTTTGAAGATACCATTCATCAGGCACATGAATGCAGTTGGGGTATTACGACATGACCAGAAACTCGTAATGCTCATACATGGTCCAGAAGGCTGTCTTGGGAATATCCTCAGCCCGAATCTTCAGCTGGTGATAACCCGATCTCAAGTCAATCTTTGATAATATAACCGCTCCCTATAACTGATCAAACAAACCATCTACTCGAGGGAAGTTAGAATGACATATATACATTCTCTAAAACTATGCAAGGTTTATGAAAATAAGCATATAAAATTTAGTGAACAAAATGTAATTAATGAATATTTATTTCTAAGAAGAATCAATAAACGAGGAAATAACGCTCAGATCTATAAGAAAACTATAAGATGAAAGAGAAAATTAATGAAGTTTAGAATTTACCTTAGATATTAATCATCCAAAAATGAAGTATTCTCTTAGTTATTAGCCACAAAAAATTATCCCTTTTTGCTAGGGATTGAATGTCATTGTTGGAGTCGATACATTATTTTGTGCAAATTCAACATGGATTTCTTGTTTCTTTGAATATATTTGAAAAAATAATTGTCAAAGAAAATTTATATCTCTCTCACCAAATAGCTATTGTAATGAAGCAAATATTAGGTTCTTCAAACTTGTAGAATTTGCGCCCTTGGTTAATGTATAGCTTTAAACGGTTGTGCATTTATTTTCCTCCTTGTATTTAGCGCAAAGTTGAAAATTTTAATAAGGCTTCCATCTTTAATTTTGTAAAATTCTAAGTATGCTTCTTGTATAATTGCAAAATTGATTTATTATTTTGGGGGCTTCAACTCAAAATTATTCTTGTTGTATAATTGCAAAATTAATTTATTATTTTTGGGGTTTCAACTCAAAATTGTTGGGTCTTTCTCCTATCATATTTATTTTTTATTAATAAATTGTTGAATGTGATTTTCAGCTTGCTCGTACCAAGTAAACTGCTCATAAGTCTACAGGAGGAAAGACTCCTACAAAATATCTTGCCACAAAGGTATCGTTGTTTTTAGTTGTCGTGTTCTCTACAAAAGTATATTTGTATGTTTTAGTTCTTAACTTATCTTGTATAGTATTAGGATGCACGTAAGTCCACTTATACTACTAGTGGCGTCAAGAAGCCACATAGACACCGACCTAGTACTGTTGCTCTTAGGTAAATACAGATGATGTATGGTAAATCAATATATTAGGATATGTTCTCTTTAGTATAAGTCATGCTTGAAATACCATTGTATGCATGTTATATATTTGGATTTTACATTGTGCAGTGAAATTTGTAAGTACCAAAAACGTACTTAGCTCCTAAACAGGAAGCTTCCATTCCATAGGCTGGTTCCTGAAATTGCCCAGGACTTCAAGGTACATTTTGTGGATTATTTGTTTTTTCTTTGTGTGTGGGGGGGCGGGGGGGCAGGGGGGTTGTATGCATATAATTGTGGTGAGGATGATGTAAACCTCTACGGTCTAGTGATTTGATTGATTCTTCTTTTTGTGTATGTCTTTGTTTTCAAAGTAATTTGCATTTTCAGGGTCATGCGGTACTTGATTTGCAAGAGGCTGCTGTGACCTATTTGGTGGGTCTCTTTGAGGACACTAAACTTTGTTCCATTCATGTCAAACATGTGACAATTATGCCCAAAGACATTAACCTTGTCGGAAGATGCATGGGCGAGGGTGCTTAGTTTGATCACTGAAGTAGTAACTTTGTTGGTCATATTTTTACTCTTTTCTTGTTATAAAAAGACAATTAAAAAAGTTAGTAGTAGTAGGGTAATGTGCTTCTAAGATTGTTTTGGTAGCTGGAAGTGTGCGGTAATTTTATTGGTGTTTTATTTTTGTTAGGGGAAAAACATGAAATATTTTATTTGGATCTCTATAATTTTTGTTGTCACACCTCTTGTATCGAACAATGTTAAATATTTTCATCTAATGGATAGTTCAAATTGTTGTAGATATTTTTGATTATGCTATACTCTTTAGGGAATAAGGATGATGTTGTCCTCATTTGCAAGATTATGCTGTGTCGGAGTCGATTCAATATTTTGGTGCAAATTCAACATGGATTTCTTGTTTCTTTGAACATATTTGAAAAAAAAAATTATCAAAAAAAATCTATATCTCTCTATCCTAATAGATATTGTAATGAAGTAACAAATCTTAGGTTCTTCAAATTTGTAGGATTTGTTCCCTTCATTTATGTATAGCTTTAAATAATTTTGCATTTGGTTCCCTCCTTGTATTTAGTGAAAAATTAAAAATTTTCATTCAACTTCCATCTTTAGTTTAGTAAAATTCTAAGTATGCTTCTTGTATAATTGCAAAATTTATTTATTTATTAGGGGGTTTAAACTCAAAATTATGCTTCTTGTATAATTGCAAAATTGATTTATCTTTTTGCGGGATTCATCTCAAAATTGTTTGGTCTTTCTCCTGTCATATTCCTTTTTTATTAATAAACTAGTTTTCTACACGTGCATTGTACGTGTGTCCATGCTTGTTTGGGTAGAGTCGTTAGAACGATATATATACATTCTCCGAAACTATGTAAGGTATGTGAAAATAAGCATATAAAATTTAGTGAACAAAATGTAATCATACTCGGACTTCTAATTCACAGTTACGTATATTTGGCCAAAATTTGTCAATCTGCAACAATTTTTATGCAAAACTCTTGTAATATCTTAAACTTGCATCAACTAATTAAGTAATATATATTTCTAAGAAGAATCAATAAACGACGCAATAACGCTCATATTTATAAGAAAACTCTAAGATGAAAGAGGAAATTAATGAATTTTAGAATTTTCCTTCGAATTAATCGTCCAATAATTAAGTGCTTTCTTATTAGTAACTGCAAAAAGTTATCACTTTTTTCTATGGATTTGATGTCATTGTCGTAGTTGATACATTATTTTGGTGCAAATTCAACATGGATTTCTTGTTTCTTTGAACATATTTGAAAAAGATAATTGTCAAATTTTTTTTATCTCTCTCCTAATAGCTATTATAATGAAGTAGCAAATCTTAGGCCCTTCAAATTTGTAGATTTGTGCCCTTGATTAATGTAATAGCTTTAAATGGTTGTGCATTTGTTTCTATCCTAGTATTTAGCGCAAAAATAAATTTTTTTGTTAGGTTTCCATCTTTAATTTTTTAAAATTCTATGATGCTTCTTGTACAATCGCAAAATTGATTTATTTTTTGGTGGGGTTTCAACTCAAAATTACGCTTGTTGTATACTAGCAAGATTGATTTATTTTTGTTATACCCCGTAAATTCTCGACATGTAGATGGCCTATTCCCATGTTGGTTAAGAGTTTTTGAATGCCATACATGCTAGGAAAAGGCCCGGGGAAAGACCGGATAAGAAATCCGTCGAACCATCGCGGAAGGAGCCGGGGCAGAGCCCCTCCGCGATGGCAATGTGCCATGGAGGGAGGGCCTCCGTGTTGGCTCCGTGTCACGGAGGCCCTGTCCAGGCCCAAGTATATAAGCCTCCAACTTCGGTTTTAAAGTTATAGTTCATAAATTTTCTAGAAAAGTCGAGAGAAAACAGAGGGGGGCGAAGGTTCTTTGATAGTTTTCGTCTGATTACGCCGTCAAACGCGGTCCAAACTCAAATTAACTCCAGATACCGAGGTATTAAGCAGTAAGGAGCATTCCTATGGATTTAGTTTTGTGAAATTCGGCCGGCGAATCGTCGTGCTACCGAACTAAGGTAAGTGGAATTGCTCCAAATTAGTGTCAATATACTCCTATCCCTAAAGTGAGTATTTCTCCCTTATGGACTCTCGAGAAATAGCGAGTTTTTGACCGTTTTTCGATAAGCCAAAGTTTGGGCTATATATATATTGAAAGTGATATTTTCTTCCAGAATATTAGCGTATTTAGTTCTAATTGATATATATATGAATGCAGTTGGGAGAAATAGCAGAAGTACTGACCGAGCTACGCCAGTTAGTTAGGAAATCCAAAGCGAAGGTATGTAAAGCTAATTCCTTCGGCAAGTTAGTAATCCAGTACGATAGATAGCGTGATGTATAGAAGAAAGAACTCAGAAGTCGAGAATTGAGTCCAGTTTGAATTTAGCAAGTATGTCTTATGGTATTATGATATATATTCAGAATAAAAATTAGTAAAGCAATATTAGACAGTCAGATGATATCTCAGTTACAGTATAATCAGATAGCCAGATAATATCTCCGATACAGCATAGTTAGTATGAGAATCTGTATAACACAAAAAAGAGTTCAGAATGAGAAATCAGAGTACAGATAGTATTTTCAGTTTAAACATGCTTGCTACATGTGATTATTGTTTGTTGAGACCTGTTTGTGTTATGAGGGCACCCTTTGAGCGTCCTCGCTGCCCCTGGGTTGGTAACTGTGTCGACCCATCGTGAGGGTGGGGATATGCCACTCCAAGGAGTGGTATGCCGTCTGCAGTTGGACGAAGATGGGATGGAGCGTTCCCCATATCATGCTGATCAGCATAGCAGTATAGCTTACCCTGTTGTGCGCTTGCGCCCAAGGGGCAGATTACAGATACAGATTATAGTTTACAGTACAGGAGTCCTTCGGGCTTAGACTCAGTTATTTATATCAGAGGCCATAGCCTGAGCTGGAGACCCAAAGGGCCGGTAAAGGTGCTCGTATTTAGTAGACGAGTGGAGTGATTTATTTTTGGATGATTTTGACCCGGGTAGGGGTATATAGATTGTGTGTTGGTTGGCACCTTCCGGCTTATGGGGGCTGGTATAGGTTTTTGTGTTATATATATATATATATATATATATATATATATATATATATATATGTATATACATGATATCTATTAGTTGATAGACAGCAGGTCGCCATGACGACAGGTATGATTCTACCTTACCTTCAGTACAGGTAAGCCTATTCCAGATCCTGCTAGTTCAGACAGTTTTATATACTTCCTGCTATTCAGAATTTACTAGAATCGTTGCTTATATTCAGTTATGTTTAGTTTGCTTTGCATACTCGGTACCAGTGGTACCGCTCGCCTGTAGGTACTCGTAGACGAGGAGCCGATCCCTCGTGATTCCAGCCAGCTCATTGAGTTATCAGCTCCTGTCATCCGGAGCTATACAGCTAGAGGTCTATTTCCTTTTCTTTTGTTGTATAGTACGGGTAGGTCGGGGCCCTGTCCCGACCATACTATCAGTATTCTTAGAGGCTTGCAGATGGTGTATATATCTCCTTGTGGTTAGTTGTGCCGGTCGTGTGGGGCCGTGCGTATGTTTAGCTGTTTAGTATGGTTATTTATGTTGGCCGTGTGGGCCCATATCTAGTTAGTAGTGGTGACCTTGCCGGTCACGTAGATGTTCAGCATTTGTTATATTGAGTTAGAGATAACTAAACAGCATGGTGGCCTTGTCGGCCCGCATAGGTTTCCATATATGAGTATGATTCTGGTTAGCTGATATTACAGTACAAGTGGATATAGGCCCAGTCGGCCGGAGGCTGTATTTACAGTCGTTATATAGCCCGTTGATTCCATGAATCTGAGTGAGAGCCAGCCAGGCACCAGGTGTGCTTAGGCTTAGTAGTCTAGCAGTTCAGGTCCTAATAGGGCACCAGGTGCCAGTCATACCCCCCAAGGCGGGGAGTGACAAACTTGGTATTAGAGCAGGTCGTGTCCCAGGGAGTCTGCAAGCCGTGCTAATTAAAGTCTTGTGTAGGGATGTGTTGTGCACCACATACTATAGGCAGGAGGCTGCGAGGCATGATAGGATGGTTACTCTTCTTTCTCATTCAGTCGTGCTATAGAGCGGTACAGTATAGGGTTGGGTCCCTAAAACTTATCATATTCTTTGTCTACAGATAAGAATGGCAGACCAGCGTCACCTTGCCACCGGCAGAAGATTAGACATACCAGCAGGAGAATGCACCAGCAGGATGCCTCAGTTCCATTCGATCTAAGGGCGATATAGAGGCTTCATCACAGCCCTCTCAGCGTCCCCCTCACATCAGGAGCCGTTGGGCACGACACCGCCTCGATAGCCCCTATACCTTCGCCATCAGACCAGGAAGTTCGGAGCGCAATGGTTATGTTGGCACAAATGATGGCCACACAGTGCTAGTCAGTGCCACCTGTAGTAGCAGAGCCTTCAGGTGGGTAAGGTAGTTCCAAGGTCAGGGAGTTTTTGGCACTAGGTCCCCACAGTTCGTTGGGTCAGATCAAGCAGAGGACCCCCAGGATTTCCTAGATCAGATGCAGAGATTTTTTTGGGCTATGCATGTGACCCTACAGAATCAGTTGAGCTGGCAGTGTTTCGGTTGCGGGACATAGCTGTATTATGGTACAAGAGTTGGGAAAGGTCTCGAGGGAGAGATGTTGCCCCTCCGACCTGGTCCAGCTTCTCGGAGACCTTCCTGGACCGTTATTTGCCACGGGAGATCCGGCAGGCCGGGATGGATCAATTTTTGCATTTGGAGCAGGGGGCGAGGAGTGTACGAGAATATGCCCTACAGTTTGACTCCCTAGCCCGCTATGCTTTAGCTTTTGTGGAGACTATGCCATCCAGAGTCCACCGGTTCATTATGGGTCTGAACCCGGAATATATTGAAGCTTGCATGACGGCTACGTTACGAGAAGATATGGATATTGCCCGAGTACAGGCCTTTGCCCAGACCATTGAGGGCCTTAGACAGCGGCAATAGGGCAGTAGACAGATAAATCAGGAACAGCACCGCAGAGACAGATCATATGGAATGCAGAGGGAGGTTCAGAGAGGACCCAGTCCCCGATTGTCAGACAGACCGCCTAGACCCCCACCTCCACCACAGCAGCAGCAGCGAGGTAGATTTGCTCGTCGAGGGCAGTCAGAGTTTGGTGGAAGTTCTTGAACAGTAGATTCCCCACAGCAGAGAAGGGGAGAGCAGAGCAGATTTACACCCCTACCCTGCCCTAATTGTGGTCAACCTCACATCGAAGCTTGTAGATATGGCTCCTCGGGGTGTTATATTTGCGGGCAGGAGGAGCACCGCATGAGAGATTGTCCGGCCAGGGGACAAGAGAGCAGAGATAGTTAGGACAGGGGATCCGCGGGGCCACGAGCTCCAGCAGCGTCGGCAGGGCGTAGGCCCTCAAGTATAGTAGGTAGAGGCCAAGGTAGATCAGGAGCCTCTAGTTCAGGTACGGGCTCAAGCCGTACCTATGCATTACAGGGAGACAGAACTTAGAGGCGTCTCCAGATGTGGTAACAGGTATGATGACTATTTTCTCACACCCTGCTTATGTACTGATTGATCTAGGATCCACTTTGTTCTATGTTACCCCATTTGTGGCTCGAAAGTTTAGTGTTGCACCAGAATTGTTACAGCAGCCCCTCTCAGTATCTACACCTGTCGGTGACTCCATTATAGCTAGTAGAATTTATCGAGGGTGTACAGTAGAGGTTGCTGATCGTCAGACTACAGTAGATCTGGTAGAACTAGAGATGATTGATTTCGATGCCATTATGGGTATGGATTGGTTGGTGCCATTCTATGCTAACATAGAATGTTGGACCAAGACGGTCCAATTCCACTTTCCAGGGGAGGCAGTGCGAGAGTGGAAGGGAAGCATAATTACGCCAAAAGGTAGGTTTATTTCCTACCTTCAGGCAAGGAAATTGATAGCGAAGGGATGTATTTACCACCTAGTCAGGGTTCAGGATGTTCGGGTAGAGTCTCCGACACTCCAGTCTGTTCTAGTGGTGAATGAATTCCCTAATGTATTTCTAGACGAGCTACCTGGTATTCCCCCAGAAAGGGAAATAGATTTTGCAATCGACTTACTCCCAGACACTCAACCTATATCAATTCTTCCATATCGTATGGCTCCTGCTGAACTCAGAGAATTAAAGGAGCAGCTGAAGAATCTTTCAGATAAGGGCTTTATCAGGCCGAGTACTTCACCGTGGGGTGCGCCAGTTCTATTTGTGAGAAAAAAAGATGGCTCGCTCCGCATGTGTATAGATTATCGGCAACTGAATAAAGTTACAGTAAAGAATAAGTATCCGCTTCCCAGAATAGATGATTTGTTTGATTAGCTACAAGGGGTCAGATATTTCTCCAAGATTGACTTACGGTCGTGATATCATCAGGTTCGAGTTCGTGAAAGGGACATTCCTAAAACGGCCTTCAGGACCCGATATGGACACTTTGAATTCTTAGTTATGTCCTTTGGGTTGACGAATGTCCCAACAATATTTATGGACCTGATGAACAACACCTTCAGACCATACCTGGACCTGTTCGTGATAGTATTTATCGATGATATTCTGGTGTATTCTCGCTCAGAGGCAGACCAGCAGGCCCATTTACGGACAGTGCTCCAGATTCTCAGGGACCGTCAGTTGTATGCTAAATTTTCCAAATGTGAATTTTGGCTGAACTCAGTAGCTTTCTTGGGGCATATTGTGTCGGATGCTGGTATACAAGTTGACACGCAGAAAATAGAAGCAGTCAAAACATGGCCTAGACCTACCATTCCGACCGAAGTCCACAGTTTTCTGGGATTAGCGGGATATTACAGAAGATTTGTTGAGGGATTCTCCACTATAGCGGCACCTCTAACTAAGCTGACGCAGAAAGCGGTAAAGTTTCAGTGGACAGAGGAATGTGAGCAGAGTTTCCAAGAATTAAAGGACAGATTAACCTCTGCTCTAGTGTTAGCATTACCGGAAGGTACAAAGGGTTATTTAGTGTATTGTGACACATCAGGTATTAGGTTGGGTTGTGTGTTGATGCAGCACGGTAAAGTGATTGCGTATGCTTCTAGACAGCTGAGGAAACACGAAAAGAATTATCCTACCCATGACCTGGAGTTAGCCGTAGTGATCCACGCCTTAAAGATATGGAGACATTACTTGTATGGTGTCCATGTGGATATTTTCACAGATCATAAGACCCTACAGTGTATCTTCACTCAGAGGGAGTTGAATTTGCGACAGCGTCGCTGGTTGGAGTTATTGAAAGATTATGACGTGGACATTCTCTATCATCCAAAAGCCAATATAGTAGCAGATGCTCTCAGCCATAAATCAATGGGGAGTTTGGCGTATCTACAGCCCGAGCAGCGGGAGTTGGTATGAGGAATACATCAATTAGCTAACCTAACCGTTCGTGTAGCAGAAACAGAGGACAACAGAGCGGTAATTCAAAACATCGTTGTGTCATCATTAGTTGTGGAGGTAAAAGAACGGCAAAATGAAGATCCTGACTTGGTCCAGCTTAAGGAAAGAATTCAGCAAGGAAAAGCGCCAGATTTTCAGATAACTGAGGATGAAGTGCTGCGATGTAAGGGCCGCATCTGTGTTCTAGATGTTTCAGGGCTCCGCCAGCAGATTATGAATGAGGTACATTACGCCCGCTATTCTCTCCACCCAGGCGCGACGAAAAAGTACCACGATATCAAGGAGATCTACTGGTGGCCAAGTATGAAGAGGGAAATAGCGGAATTTGTAGCCCAATGTCCTAATTGCCAACAGGTAAAAGCAGAACAATAGAAACCAGGCGGGTTAACTCAAGACATAGTTGTGCCTCTTTGGAAATGGGAAGTAGTAAACATGGATTTTGTGGCAGGATTACCCCGTACCAGGCTTAGACATGATTCCATTTGGGTAATAGTTGACAGACTGACGAAATCAGCCCATTTCTTGCCAGTGAAAGCTACTTTCTCTGCCGAGGATTATGCCGAATTGTATATCAGAGAAATAGTTAGATTACATGGTGTTCCAGTATCTATTGTCTCTGATACAGGAGCACAATTTACAGCTAGATTTTGGCAGTCATTTCAGAGAGGTCTGGGAACGCAGATTAATTTGAGCATAGTATTCCACCCTCAGATAGATCGACAGGCTGAACGCACTATTCAAACACTCGAGGATATGCTACAGGCATGTGTGCTAGACTTTGGGGGTAGCTGGGACGGGCATTTGCCACTGATTGAGTTTGCTCATAATAATAGTTATCACTCAGCTATCCAGATGGCGCCCTTTGAGGCACTGTATGGGTGAAAATGTAGGTCGCCAGTTGGCTGGTTTGAAGTGGGAGAGTCAACGCTGATTGGGCCAGATATTATTCAACAGTCAGAGGAAAAGGTAAAGCTTATCAGAGAACGCCTACTGACTGCACAGAGCCACCAGAAATCGTATGCTGATGTGCGGCGCAGAGACCTAGAATTTGATGTGAATGACTGGGTATTTTTGAAAGTATCTCCAATGAAAGAGGTGATGAGATTCGGCAAGAAAGGTAAGCTCAGTCCGAGATTCATTGGGCCTTATCAGATCCGGTGGAGGGTAGGCCGGTGGCATACGAATTGAACTTGCCTCCAGAATTAGAATCTGTTCATCCAGTTTTCCATGTATCTATGCTAAGGAAGTGCATGGGAGACCCTCGCAGAGTTGTCCCAGTCCAAGATGTCCAAGTTACAGAAGAGCTGGCCTATGAAGAGGTTCCAGTAGCCATCTTAGACAGACAGATTCGTAGATTAAGAACGAAAGATATTGCTTCTGTCAAGGTGTTGTGGCGTAATAGGAACCGAGAAGAGATGACCTAGGAAGCAGAGGAAGATATGAAAACCATATGTCCTCATTTGTTCCAAGCTTAGTCAGATAACAGGTATGTTAGTATTGTTAGTTTAAATAGTGCCTTATAGTATATGTTTAAATAAGATAGTCAACTCTAGTCTTTTATGAGATGGATACTATAGTATTGTGTGAAGTACCTGTATTGGACTTTTCTGCATTTCAGATTCTTGAGATAGTCCATATTATAGGGGAGACTCTGCCAAAATTTTTCTACAAATAACTTGAGTAAGTCGAGAATTCTTATAAGTAGAAGTTCACATTCGAGGACGAATGTTCTTAAGGGGGAGAGAATGTTACACCCCGCAAATTCTAGACATGTAGATAGTCTATCCCCATGTTGGTTAATAGTTTTTGAATGCCATACATGCTAGGAAAAGGCCCGGGGAAAGACCGAATAAGAAATCCATCGAACCATCACGGAAGGAGCCGGGGCAGAGCCCCTCCGCGATGGCAACGTGCCATGGAGGGAGGGCCTCCGCGTTGGCTCCGTGTCACGGAGGGCCTGTCCAGGCCCAAGTATATAAGCCTCCAACTTCGGTTTTAAAGTTATATTTCATAAATTTTCTAGAAACGTCGAGAGAAAATAGAGGGGGGCGAAGGTTCTTTGATAGTTTTCGTCTGATTACGCCGTCAAACGTGGTCCAAACTCAAATTAACTCTAGATACCGAGGTATTAAGAGGTAAGGAGCATTCCTACCGATTTAGTTTCTTGAAATTCGGCCGGCAAATCATCGTGCTACCGAATTAAGGTAAGTGGAATTGCTCCAAATTAGTGTCAATATACTCCTATCCCTAAAGTGAGTATTTCTCCCTTCTGGACTCTCGAGAAATAGCGAGTTTTTGACCGTTTTTCGATAAGCCAATGTTTGGGCTATATATATATTGAAAGTGATATTTTCTTCCAAAATATTAGCGTATTTAGCTTTAATTGATATATATATATATATATATATATATATATATATATATATATATATATATATATATATATATATATATATGAATGCAGTTGGCAGAAATAGCAGAAGTACTGACCGAGCTACGCTAGTTAGTCGGGAAATCCAAAGCGAAGGTATGTAAAGCTAATTCCTTCGGCAAGTTAGTAATCCAGTACGGTAGATAGCGTGATGTATAGAAGAAAGAACTCAGAAGTCGAGAATTGAGTCCAGTTTGAATTTAGCAAGCATGTCTTATGGTATTATGATATATATTCAGAATAAAAGTTAGTAAAGCAATATAAGACAGTCAGATGATATCTCAGTTACAGTATAATCAGACAGCCAGATAATATCTCAGATACAGCATAGTTAGTATGAGAATCATTATAACACAAAAAAAGTTCAGAATGAGAAATCAGAGTACAGATAGTATTTTCAGTTTAAACATGCTTGTTACATGTGATTATTGTTTGTTGAGACCTGTTTGTGTTATGAGGGCACCCTTTGAGCGTCCTCGCCGCCCCTGGGTTGGCAACTGTGTCGACCCACCGTGAGGGTGGGGATATGCCACTCCAAGGAGTGGTATGCTATCCGCAGTAGGACAAAGATGGGATGGAGCATTCCCCATATCAGGCTAATCAGCATAGCAGTATAGCTTACCCTGTTGTAGGCTTGCACCTAGGGGGCAGATTACAGATACAGATCACAGTTTACAGTACAAGAGTCCTTCGGGCTCAAACACAGTTATTTATATCAGAGGCCATAGCCCGAGCTGGAGACCCAGGGGGCTGGTAGAGGTGCTCGTATTTAGTAGATGAGTGGAGTGATTTATTTTTGGACGGTTTTGACCCAGGTAGGGGTATATAGATTGTGTGTTGGTTGGCACCTTCCGGCTTATGGGGGCTGGTATAGGTTCTTGTGTGTTATATATATATATATATGTATATACATGATATCTATTAGTTGATAGAAAGCAGGTCGCCATGACGACAGGTATGATTCTACCTTACCTTCAGTACAGGTAAGCCTATTCTAGATCCTGCTAGTTCAGACAGTTTTAGATACTTCCTGCTATTCAGAATTTACTAGAATCATTGTTTATATTCAATTATGTTTAGTTTGCTTTGCATACTCGGTACCAGTGGTACTGACGCCCGTTTGGGGTGCTGCATTACTTGCCTGCAGGTACTCGTAGACGAGGAGCCGATCCCTCGTGATTCTAGCCAACTCATTGAGTTATCAGCTCCTGTCATCCGGAGCTAGACAGCCCGAGGTCTATTTTCTTTTCTTTTGTTGTATAGTACGGGTAGGTCGGGGCCCTGTCCCGACCATACTATCATTATTTTTAGAGGCTTGCAGATGGTGTATATATCTCCTTGTGGTTAGTTGTGCCGGTCGTGTGGGGCCGTGTGTATGTTTAGCTGTTTAGTATGGTTGTTTATGTTGGCCGTGTGGGCCCATATCTAGTTAGTAGTGGTGACCTTGCCGGTCACGTAGATGTTCAGCATTTGTTATATTGAGTTAGAGATAACTAGACAGTATGGTGGACTTGTCGGCCCGCATAGGTTTCCATATATGAGTATGATTCTGGTTAGCTGATATTACAGTACAGGTGGATATAGGCCCAGTCGGCCGGAGGCTGTATTTACAGCCGTTATATAGCCCATTGATTCCATGAATCTAAGTGAGAGCCAGCTAGGCACCAGGTGTGCTTAGGCTTAGTAGTCTAGCAGTTCAGGTCCTAATAAGGCACCAGGTGCCAGTCTTACCCCCCAAGGAGGGGCGTGACAATCTTTTTGGTGTTTCAACTCAAAATATTTGGGTCTTTCTCCTATCATATTTTTTTATTAAGAAATTGTGGAATGTGGTTTTCAGTTGGCTTGTACCAATTAAACTGCTCGTAAGTCTGTAGAAGGAAAACTCCTACGAAACACCTTGCCACAAAGGTATCATTGTTTTTAGTTGTCTTGCTCTCTACTAAAGTATATTTGTCTTTTTGAGTTCTTATCTTATATATTATTAGGTTGCACATAAGTATGCTCCTACTACTGGTGGTGTCAAGAAGACACACAGATGCTGACCTAGTACTGTTGCACTTAGGTATGTAAAGGTGATGTCTGTTAATTCAATATATTAGAATATGTTCTCTTTAGTCTAAATCACGCTTGAAATACCATTGTATGCATGTTATTGATTGAGATTTTACATTGTGCTGTGAAATCCGTAAGTATCAAAAGAGTACTGAGCTCATGAATAGGAAGCTTCTATTCCATAGGTTGGTTTATGAATTTGCCCAGGACTTCAAGGTTGATTTCTTGGACTTTTTTGTGGGGGAGGGTGGGTCGGTGGGGGTCTAATGCATACAATTTTGGTGAAGATGATGTAACCTCTGCTGTCTAGTGATCTGATTGATTCTTCTTTTTGTGTATGTCTTTGATTTCAAACTAATTTGCATTTTTAGGTTCATGCGGTACTTGCTTTGCAAGAGGCTCCTGAGACATTTTTGGTAGGTCTCTTTGAGTACACTAACCATTGTTGCATTCATGCCAAACGTGTGATAATTGTGCCCAAGGACATTCAAATTGTCGGGATTTATCACTGAAGTAGTAACTTTGTTGGTCATATTTTTACTCTTTTCTTGTTAGACAACGAAAATTAAGGAAGTTAGTAGTAGTAGGGAAATATGCTTCTAAGTTTGTTTTGGTTGCTGGAAGTGTGCTGTAATTTTATTGGCGTTTTATTTTGGTGTCACAACTAAAGTGGCTGTGATTACACCATACTATCACCTCCCGATGAGAGAATTAACGAGTCCCCAACTAGCTACCTATTTCCACAACAATATAAAAAAATAACATAAAACAACTTTGCGAAAGCCTTAAATAATTAAAGAATATCAAACCACGGTCTAGTTACTACATTTTCCAGAACCAGATTTTCATTGCATATGAGGACATATAACTAACACGGTTTAGAAAGAGTAAAATCGAAAAATTAATGGAAAATCATTGTCTGAAAGATAAGACATCTACTGCAGTGGAATGCAAGCAACCCATCTTGATGTGCTCACTTTTGGTTAACTTGTTGCTGCTCCAGAGATGGGGTCAAGATGAGCTTCCCGAATCGAGGTATGCACTCAGAAAAAAAGTGCAGGAGTAACGTCAGTACAAACAAAATACTGGTAGGTATCATCGACCGAACTTAAATACTAACACATATAGAGTGAAATAACATGTAATTATCCCCAAACACAAAACAAGCAATTATTACTCATTCAAAGTTCAACCTGTGGAAGGTGGTTAGATGGCCCGCTCACTGGATTGGGCCTTGCTGCAGTGGTCACTTGACAATACTGTTGTAGTGGTACTTCCTTGGCTGTAGCTCGACTTAACTGCACACCCACAGTCTCCCTTAAATTCTTTTTCCACATTCTACTCATCACAAGCAACTCAGCTACTTGTTTAATATATGAAAACAACAGGGAATATGCAATAGATTATTTTCTACATGTTTTACAGCTCATCATGATTCCGAACTCACTTTATATCCCACGAAAAATCATCATAAACACATTAACATTTCTAACACATGCAACACATAACAAGGAAATTCAGTTCTTTCAAGTTCTCACAATTTCGAGTCATCTGTTTCATTAGACACAATCATTAAGGATCTACAAGGTGATATACTGGGCACACGCCTCCGTCACATCACCCTAACTCTCCAAAACTGATCCTCTTTATACATATATGCTAGAGGGTCCTTTTTCTGCCCTTCCAGTCACGACCTGCAGGGGACTTTAGAAATCAATGTACCGTACCGACATAGTACCCGCTCCCACTTATTTTCTCGTCTGGATGCTCCCCTCGAACATAATCCACTCAGCCATGATCGCTCACCCGGAGGCTCCCCTTGGGCACGAGCCACTCATCTCAGGACAAGACTTTATTCACTTTCTTTTTCACAATTTAGTAAGTTATTGTTAATTCCATTGACATGACTTCTAGGAGGCCTCATCTTACATCTATTAACTTAACATTCAAACAATTTGAGATCATGCTCAACAATACAAAAGGACATGCACAAACCATCCACATTCAGTTCAACATTACACAATTAACACTATCATAGCAGAATCATTAACTCAGCAAATTCAACAAGGTAGATTTTACAACACTGCATGTATAGGGACCAATATACACATCATCATTCCCTATCTATACATGTCATTATGTAAAGTCTAACTACTTCTAAAAAAATCATAAGCTACCTCAGTTGCTAATAGGAATCTCAAGTTACTCTGCTGGAGCCTTGCCTTTCCTCCGTGCTTCCGAACATTCAAAATCTAGAACAAAAGATTAACAACAATCAACAAAATATTTCGAGACAACAAGGGTTTGGAACTTCAACCCTATCTCCATTCTACCCAATTGATGGGGCTCTATTCATTACTTGTAAGTAAGTCTTCCCAGTCTAACCCTACCACAATCATTCAAACTCGGTTCATGGGGTTTGTATTCTATAAACCCTTTTCTCAGTAGTTTTAACACTAAATTCTCCACCTCTACCACATTCTAGGTTTCCAATTCTAGGAATGATGGACTAGCATCATCCCATTCCCCCACGGAGTAACAAGTACATTCCTACAAACCTAGGAACCACCAATCTTTAATACCCATCCAATCAACCCTACTCTCATAGTTCTAGGATTTTTCACCTAGGATTTCCATCATTACAGGTCCCCCCATTGATTCTACGGGGTTAGGGAATCAAAAGTAGAGGAATAACATCAAGTTTCTTACCTTGGAAAGGGGAATTACTCTTCTGTTGGGGAAATCATCTCTAGCTCTTAGAACTTCGTGTCTTATAATAATTGGGGCATAACCCCTGAGACCCCTGTTAAAACCCACTTACTAATTCCTGTTGCCCGCTGCAATGGTCACTTTTCCACTGCAGTAGACCCACTATGGCGGTTAGTTGATGTGCCGTGATTTTACAGCACTTCCGATGCTTAAAACTAAGAAAATATGCAAATTTGGGGTATGTTTATATAGATATAATGTATTTTTGTTGAGTGTTGCAAAAAAATAGGTTCGGATAGTGAAATGGGTATAATGAGGCCAAATTGGGCAAAGTGTGGACTGCCAACTAGGTGACAAGTCGTCGATTCGTTGGACGACTTGTTCCTGGAGTCGTTGAAAGAAGAAAATTTAAAGGGTAACCAACCAATGGTGACCACGAGTTGAAGGAATGACTCATCATGACTGGGAAAGAGTCGTCAAGAGGGTCTTGAGGACTAGGAGAGAAAAACTAATGAAAAATACCTAGGGACACAATGGAAGACTCAACGAGTCATCGGGAGACATGATGACTCGTCGTGACCAAGCAGGTGCAATCGTCATCAACACTGGAAGTTTCAAGGAGTTGAAGTAATGAAGGACCTAACGACTCGTGCAATAACTTAACAAGTCATTAGGTGACCCGATGTCTAGAAGGGATACTAAGCTGAGCACAAGCAATTTATACTTTCCACGACTCATTAAGGGATCTAACAAGTCGTTACCAGACTTATTTCCACTGCCGACCTGCATTCCCTTTTTATTTAGGATAGGATTTTATTTAAGTTTATAAATACTTTATGTAGGTTTATTTTACAGGGTTGCTGAATTTACAACTTCTTGACTATATTATTGAAGTTGTTAATTACCATCAAGGTTTAAGAAACAAGTTTTTATAATTCCATTCTTGAATTTGGGAATTCAAACAACTTTGGAGTATTGTTCATCGGTTCATGTTGATTTATTCAATATGTGTGGTTTCTTTTACAAATTATTGTAAGTAGCAATTATGGTTTATTCAATAATTTGTAATTGTGATTCTTCAAGCATGAGTAGCTAAACCTATAACTAGGGTTGTGGGAACCATGATGAATTAGCACACATAAGCAAAAATACTTACTGAATTTTGAACGGGGTTTATGCATGTATTGTTTTTACCTTTGTTTTAATTGTTTCTTAACGATTGCAAATGTTAGAATTTTCCTTCTTCTTACTCACTGGATCAAGGGGAGTAATAAATGGGAAAAGGGATTAACAATGGAGATTTGAGGCTATCAACTCTCATCTAATAGCTTGACCTTGTCCGAGAATAGCTAATCCGATATTAAGGGTAAGGGTTAATTAAGTATACACCCGTATACGGATCAAGTTGCGTGGTGATATCATCTAAATATAGGACCAACCATTTAGGTGAAGTTAACTTACCGATATTGCATGCTAAGCACCAGAATAAATCACTAGTATAAAATGCCTTGTGGTTATGAAGACACGGGGAACACTGTCACGCCCCGCCTTGGGGGGTTTGACTGGCACCTGGTGCCCTACTAGGAACTGAACTGCTAGACTACTAAGCCTGAGCACACCTGGTGCCTGGCTAGCTCTAACTCAGATTTCTGGAAACAAAGGGCTATATAACGGCTGTAAACATAGCCTCCGGCCAACTGGGCCTATAGCCACCTGTACCTGTAATAACAGCTAACCAGAAATATCTCAATATAAGGGAGCCTATGCGGGCTGACAAGGCCACCATGCTGTCTAGTTATCTGTAACTCAACACAAGACTACTGTAAGGCTACGTGACCGGCAAGCTCACCACTACTGTCAAACTAAGGCCTCACACAGCCAACATAAACTAAAATGCTAAACAGCTATAACAAACTGCACGGCCTCAAATGACCGGCTCAACTGACCACAGGGAAATATATACAGACTGCAAGCCTCTAGGAATACTGGTAAGATGGTCGGGATAGGGCCCCGACCTACCCGTATTGTACAACAAAAGGAAATGATATAAACCTCTGAAATATCAAGCTCCGGATGACAGGAGCTGATGACTCTGCGCTGGGTAGGATCACGAGGGATCGCCTCCTCATCTATGAGTACCTGCAGACAAGTAATGCAACGCCCCACTGGGCGTCACTACCACTGGTACCGAGTATGCAAAGCAACTAGAATAATACAACTGAATACAAATAACATAACTAACAAGTCTATGAGCAGGAGATAACTGAATCTGACGAGCTGATAGGAACTAGATCAAACCTTTCTGCACTGATAGGCAGGAGCGTGTCTGTAGTCACGGCGGCCTGCTGTATAAATCACATAAATACATATACATTTAGCAAGCAAGAGCTAATACCAACCCCCATAAGCCGGATGGCGCCAAGCAAGCAAACAATCTATATACCCCTACCCGGGTCAAAACCAACCAAAAATAAGTCACTCCACTCATCTGCTCACTTCGGAGCTCCTCTACCGACCCCCTGGGTCTCCGGCTCGGGCCATAGCCTCCGATATAAGCAACCGTGTCTGGGTCCGGAGGACTCCTGTGTAGACAGTAACAGATAGGGTCTGGATCCCCGAACACAACTCAACGGGGCTACCTGAAATCAGAGCTACACCTATAATAACTGAATGTACAAACAGTAACAGATAGGGTCTGGTTCCCTGGACACAAAACTCAACAGGGCTATCTGAAATCGGAGCTGAACCTGTAATGCTGATCAGACTGCTACGGGGAAAGCTTCATCCCATCTTCTTCCAAGATGGGGACGGCGTGCCACTCCTTGGAGTGACGTAAAACCCACCCGCTCAGTGGGTGACACGATTACCAACCCAGGGGCGGCGAGGACGCTCAATAAGGTTCCCTCACGCCACATCAAGTCTCAACACACAAATAGCACATATAAATAGCAAGCATGTATAACTGAAAAAGACTATCTAAAATCTGATTTCTTATTCTGATCTATTTCTATACTGAACTGATTCTTTACTGATTATACTGATTCTGAAATCTTTATTTAACTGGTTGTCTAATTTGTAGCCGGGATACTATCTGTCTGAATGGCTAATCTGTAGCCATAAAACTGTCTGTCTATCTGATTTTACTTTATTAGCCTTTATTCTGAAAATTTGTATCTTTTTATTCTACAACATGCTTGCTAATCATACAATAAGCTATACTGAATCTGGAATGCTAACTCGCCCTTTTGGCGCATGCTTTACTAACTTTCGGACTGAATACGATACGGCAACACAACTCAGAGTCTATTAGACTTACTTAATTCTGAACATTCAACTCCGAGAGTTTCGAATACGGAGTTTACTATGATTTACCAAGCTAAAGTTTACTAACTTGCCGAAGAAATACTTTACATACCTTAACCTCGAGTTATCCGACTGTCGGACGAGGCTCGGTCAGCATTCTAGCTAAATCTCCCAACTGCATTCATAAACACGCCAATTAGTATAAACACAACACTATTCTGAAGGACGGCGTCACTTTCGATATAATTATAGCCTAAACTTAGGATTATCGAAAGACGGTCAAAAACGTGCTATTTTTCAAAAGTCTAGAAGGGAGAAGTATTCACTTTACGGCTAGGAACACATAGACACTAGTTTGGAGCAATTCTACTTACCTTAGTCCGGTAGCTCGACGATTTGTCGGCCGAATTTCGTGAAACTAAATCCGTAGGAATTCTCCCTGCTGCTAAATACTTCGGTATTTGGAGTTAATTTATGTTTGGACAACATTTGACAGCGTAATCGGAAGGAAATTATCAAGGAACCTTCGTCCCTTTCTCCTCTCTGGTTTTTCTCTCTGTTTTCACTAGAAAATATAATAATTACTTCATTTAAAACCGAAGTGGGGCTTTATATACTTGGGCCTAGATAGGTCCAACGTGTCACGGAGCCAACGCGGAGGCTCCACCTCTGTGACACGTTGCCATCGCGGAGGGGCTCTGCCTCAGCTCCTTCCGCGATGGTTCGACAGGTTACCCGTCCGATCCTTTCCCGGGCTTTTCCCTAGCACGTATGACTTTCAAATATGCTTAACCAACGTGCGAATAGGCTATCTAGATGCGGGGAATCTTACGGGGTATAACAAACACAATCCTAGTCAATTCACTTTTTGAATACAATCGAATTTAATCAAGGATCTACTCAATGTTCTCTATTGCTTTTCATTATTTTGCGTTGCAATTTTTCCCCCTAGGAAGTAAGTAAGCCAATAGTAGTAGCTAAAAGCATTAACTAAAGTTCTCATCATATTCCTTGTGGGATTTGACCCCAACCCTGGTTGGGTTCTATATTTGAGATCGACCGCTTTGTATCTCATTATGAGGTGTAATTTGGGCGACATCAAATTTTAGCGTCGTTGCCGGAGGATATGGCTTAGGCTTTTGTTAATTGTGTTTTCTTTTCTTGGTCCTTATTTCGTTTTTATTGTTTTCTTTATTGTTTTTTCTTCTTCATAGGTCTCTGGTACATGTATGCCCAGTACTAGGAGCCGAGGAAAATTCCTAGTTCCAATTGACCACGAACTTGAGTGAACACTGCAGAATTTAAGGAACATGGCCAACGTTCATGGACAAGAAATAGTGGAAGAAGCAATGAATGTTGGCTGAGGAAAAAGCTTGAGCTAGACATAGAGAGGCAGCGAGGCTAGCTGAGGAGCAATGCCAAGCTGCCGAAGCTTATCGAGCTAGAAGGAACAGAGGTCCAGACCAGCAGAGGCACCGATACTTTGATGATGACGATGATGATGATGATATTGATGAGGTTGGTGAAACTGGAGATATTGTCCCTCTCTTTTTGCCTGCTGGGGCAAAGTTTGACATTACCTGTGTAATGATCCAACTGTTCAACATGAAAGGGATATTTGCAGGTTATGCGACTGATGATGCACATACTCACTTGACAAATTTCTTGGGTATTTTCAAAGCATATAAACAACTGGGAGTGAGTCAGTTTAGGACTATTCAGTGGGAGTAGGACTTAGCACCGAGTGTACCAGGGTTCCAGTGCACCCAGGTTCCCAGAACTATGTCACCGCCATAGGTTATATTTTATTGTCCTTGTGACTCAGACCTATGATCACCCAGTTCAAGCCTTTATACCCTGGCAAGGTATATTCTGTCCTACCGATGGGGTGTATATATCGGACTCCACATCTAGCTCACGTGGTTATATGTCGATTATAAACTCTCCCACTAGTTAGCTCAGTTTAGTTTCTGATTAGTCAGTTAAGATCAATTCAGTACAGTATTTCAAATTAATACATCAGATTTAGGGCATTTCCTTAACCATCAGACAGGGTCTCTCAAACCATCCAATTATTATAGTTTTTCAGTTCAGCAGTTTTAGTTGTTCATTGCATGCATTCTCAGTTCAACATTTTTTTATTCCTTATTTATGGTTTCTCTCACTTACTCAATACATTCAAAGTACTGTCGCATACCTTTTATACTGTATCATTTTATGATACAGCTGCGTGTTCTCACACACAGCACCGTTAGCCGACCTTGCTCAGACTTTTGCAGTGGCATCAGTTGTGAGTCCTCATCTTTCAAGAATGAAGATTACTTCTTTCAGTTCTGTTTCTTTTATTTAGATTTTAGAGTTAGCTGGGGGCTTGTCCCAACAACTCATCAATTGTAGTTGGCTTTCAGATATAGACATGGTTTCAGACTTTCAATTTTGTTCAGATGTTTTTTTTCAAACATTATGATTCAGCTTTATTTTCATTAATGTTTTTAAATCATTATTCTAAAAGATTCCGCTATATATGTTTACCCTCTTTACGGTGGAGGCTAGAAGGTAGCTCAATCTAGTGTACCGGAGGATCCACCCGTTTTCTAATGTCACGGACATGACTTATCATCGCGCTTTGGTGGTGGCTGCTATTCTAAGTGGGGTGAGGGTCAATATGGGGGCCAAGATTAATAAGGAGTGGAGGTATTTCCACACGAAGACCATCACTGGCCTGTCGTTTCCTTCCCTTATCACCAGGCTATGCAAGCGGGCCCAAGTGCACTAGGAGTCCCGAGATGTCATCGTGGATTGTGACAGGCCCTTCGATCCCTTGAGGGTGAAGGAGGCTCCAGAGAGGGGCAGGAAGAAGAGAAAGTCTGCCTTAGCTGAGGATGACAGCGGGGATGACACTTCTAGACCCTCGGGGCCATTCGAGAGGATAGAGCCCGAGATGGCGGCCATGCGTGAACTTTTTGGAGGGTTGCCCAGACTTCTTTCCCCCAATAGGCCTTCTGCCAGTTGACCTTCCACCAGCCTACTCTTAGTGCAACCACTGCCGATTCAGTAGAGATGCAGAGGGCGACTGCTGCTCTAGCCCAAGCACATGTTGAGCTCTGGGAGGACTTGGAGCGGAAGAGGAGGAGACGACACTTTTGGGTCAAGCAGCTCATTCGGATGTGGAAGAGGATAAAGAAGATTCTGAAAACCCTAGCCCCCAGAAAAGGCCTCCACAGGTGACCCGTCAGGATCTCCCCAAGATCTCCTTCTTTAGCAGGTTTAAGAAGGGAGCGGAAGAGGAAGCAAGAAGTGGCAGCGACGAGGCCTCTGACTAGATGGGTCATAGTATCTTCTTTCCCTGTTTTAAGCTTTATAATTGTTCATTGGTGCCCCCATTTAGGGCTTGTAAGACAATTCTAATTTTTTTTCTGGTTTTTGTTGTTGGATGACAATATCGCTTCTATCTTGGTGTATGTGTCACGCCCCACCTTGGGGGATATGACTGGCACCTGGTGCCTTAGTAGGATCTAGACTGCTAGCTAGTGAGCCAAGCACGTCTGGTGCCTGGCTAGCTCTAATTCAGATTTCTGGAAACAAAGGGCTATATAACGGCTGTAAACACAGCCTCCGGCCAACTGGCCTATAGCCACCTGTACCTGTAACAACAGCTAACCAGAAACATACTCGTAACAAGGAACCTATGCGGGCCGACAAGGCCACCATGCTGTCTAGTCATCTGGGACTCAACAAAAGGAATACTGAACATCTACTTAACCGGCAAGGTCACCACTACTGTCAACTGAGGCCCCACACGGCCAACATAAACTGATATGCTAAACAGCTATAACAAACTGCATGGCCTCATGCGACCGGCTCAACTGACCACAGGTAAATATATACAGACTGCAAGCCTCTAGGAATACTGATAAGATGGTCGGGACAGGGCCCTGACCTACTCGTACTATACGACAAAAGAGAAATGATATAAACCTTTGAAATATCAAGCTTCGGATGACAGGAGCTGATGACTCTACGCTGGCTAGGATCACGAGGGATCGCCTCCTCGTCTATGAGTACCTACAGGCAAGTAATGCAGCGCCCCACTGGGTGTCAGTACCACTAGTACCGAGTATGCAAAGAACCTAAAATAATACAACTGAATACAGATAACATAACTAACAAGTCTGTGAGCAGAAGATAACTGAATCTGAAGAGCTGATAGGAACTAGATCAAACCTTTCTACACTGATAAGCAGGAGCGTGTCTGTAGTCATGGCGGCCTGCTGTTTATTAACTAATATATATATATAAAGCACATAAATACATATATATTTAGCAAGCAAGAGCCAATACCAACCCCCATAAGCCGAATGGCGCCAAGCAAGCAAACAATCTATATACCCCTACCCGGGTCAAAACAACCCAAAAATAAGTCACTCCACTCATCTGCTCACTTCGGAGCTCCTCTATCGGCCCCCTGGGTGTCCGTCTCGGGCCATAGCCTCCGATATAAGCAACCGTGTCTGGGTCCGGAGGACTCCTGTGTAGACAGTAACAGAGAGGGTCTGGATCCCTGGACACAAAACTCAACAAGGCTATCTGAAACCGGAGCTACACCTATAATAACTGAATGTACAGACAGTAACAGATAGGGTCTGGTTCCCTGGACACAAAACTCAATAGGGCTATCTGAAATCGGAGCTGCACCTGTAATGCTGATCAGACTGCTATGGAGAAAGCTTCATCCCATCTTCGTCCAAACTGGGGATGGCATGCCACTCCTCGGAGTGACGTAAAACCCACCCGCTCAGTGGGCGACACGATTACCAACCCAGGGGCGGCGAGGATGCTCAATAAGGTGGGCTCACACCACATCAAGTCTCAACAAACAAATAGCACATATAGATAGCAAGCATGTATAACTGAAAAAGACTATCCGAAATCTGATTTCTTATTCTGATCAGATTTTGTACTAAACTGATTCTTTACTGATTATAGTGATTCTGAGATCCTTCTTTAACTGCTGGCTAATCTGTAGCCAGGGTACTATCTGTCTGAATGGCTAATCTGTAGCCAATAGAACTGTCTGTCTATCTGATTTTACTTTACTAACTTTTATTCTGAAAATCTATTTTTTTTATTCTATAACATGCTTGCTAATCATACAATAAGCTATACTGAATCCGAGAGTTTCAAATACGGAGTTTACTATGATTTACCAAGCTAAGACTTACTAACTTGCCGAAGAACAACTTCACATACCTTAACCTCGAGTTATCCGACTGTCGGACGAGGCTCAGTCAGTATTCCAACTAAATCTCCCAACTCCATTCATAAACACGTCAATTAGTACTAAATACAACACTATTCCGAAGGACGGCGTCACTTTCGATATAATTATAGCATAAACTTAGGCTTATCGAAAGACGGTCAAAAACTTGTTGTTTTTCAGAAGTCCAGAAGGGAGAAGTATTACTCCACAGCTAGGAACACATAGACACTAGTTTGGAGCAATTCCACTTACCTTAGCCCGGTAGCACGACGATTCGTCGGCCGTATTTCGCGAAACAAAATCCATAGGAATGCTCCCTGCTGCTAAATACCTCGGTACCTGAGGTTAATTTGAGTTTAGGCTACATTTGGAAGCGTAATCAAACGATAATATATTACCCCTCTTCGTCTCTCTCTGATTCTCTGCGTTTTCTGGAAATTAAATAAGGATTATAACCTCACAAACCGAAGTGGGGGCTTTATATACTTGGGCCTGGACAGGCCCAACGTGTCACGGAGCCAACGCGGAGGCTCCACCTCCGTGACACGTTGCCATCGCGGAGGGGCTCTGACCCGGCTCCTTCCGCTATGGTTCGGCCGGTTTCTTGTCCGGTCTTTTCCCGGGCCTTTTCCTAGCACGTATGGCTTTCAAATATGCTTAACCAACGCGCGAATACGCCATCTAGGTGCCGGGAATCTTACGGGGTATAACATTCTCCCCCCCTTAAGAACATTCATCCTCGAATGGAAACTGCTATCTAGAGGACTTCTCAACTTACTACTTAGGAAAATTTTGGCAGAGTTTCCCCTGTAATATGGACTATACCAAAAACCTGAAACACAGAAAAGTCCAATACAGGTACTGCACACAATACTTTAAGATTCACTGAATAGCTAAACATCAATCTTTCTTATTTTATTCATACACAACTATAAGGTACTACATAAGTAATAATACGGACATACCTGTTGCCTGACTAGGCTTGGAACAAGTGAGGATATCTAGCTTTTATATCTTCCTCAGTCTCCCACGTCATCTCTTCTCGGTTCCTATTACGCCACAATACCTTGACAGACGCAATATCTTTAGTTCTCAATCTACGAATCTGTCTGTCTAAGATAGCTACTGGAACCTCTTCATAGGCCAGCTCTTCTGTAACCTGGATATCCTGGACTGGAACTGCTCTTGACGGGTCTCCTAAGCATTTCCTTAGCATGAATACATGAAAGACTGGATGAACAGATTCTAATTCTGGCAGCAAGCTCAACTTATACGCCACTTGGTCTATTCTTCTACGAATATGATATGGCCCAACAAACCTTGGGCTGAGCTTACCTTTCTTGCCGAATCTCATCACCCCTTTCATCAGAGACACTTTCAGGAATACCCAGTCATTTACATCAAATTCCAAATCTCTGCGTCGCACATCAGCATATGATTTCTGGCGGCTCTGTGCAGTCAGTAGGCATTCTCGGATAAGCTTTACCTTTTCCTCTGACTGCTGAACAATGTTTGGCCCAACCAACGCTGATTCTCCTATTTCAAACTAACCAATCGGCGATCTGCATTTTCACCCGTATAATACCTCGAAAGGTTCCATCTGAATGGCTGAGTGATAGCTGTTATTATAAGCAAATTCAATTAATGGCAAATGCTCATCCCAGCTACCACCGAAATCTAACACACACGCTCGCAACATATCTTCGAGCGTCTGAATTGTGCATTCAGCCTGTCCATCTGTCTGAGGATGGAATGCTGTGCTCAAATTAATCTGCGTTCCCAGACCTCTCTGAAACGATTGCCAAAATCTAGCTGTAAACTGTGCTCCCTTGTCCGAAATAATGGATACAGGCACTCCATGCAATCTGACTATTTCTTGGATATACAATTCGGCATAATCTTCAGCCAATAAAGTAGTTCTCACTGTCAGGAAATGAGCTGATTTTGTCAATCTATCAACTATCACCCATATAGAGTCATGTCTGTGTTTAGTACGGGGAATCCTGCTACAAAATCCATATTCACTGCTTCCCATTTCCAGAGAGGCACAACTATGTCTTGAGTCAAACCGCCTGGTTTCTGATATTCTGCTTTCACCTGTTGACAGTTAGGGAACTGGGCTACAAATTCAGCAATTTCTCTTTTCATACCTGGCCACTAGTAGTTTTCCTTGATATCGTGGTACATTTTCGTCGCACCGAGGTGAAGAGAATAACGGGCGTAATGTACCTCATTCATAATCTGCTGGCGGAGTCCTGAAATATCTGGAACACAGAGGCGGCCTTTACATAACAACACTTCTTCCTCAGTTATCTGAAAATCTGGCGCTTTACCCTGCTGGATTCTGTCTTTGAGCTGGATCAGGTCAGGATCCTCATATTGCCGTTCTTTCACTTCTACAACTAGTGATGACACGGCGGGGTTCTGAATTACCGCTCTACTGTCCTCTGTTCTGCTACATGAACGGCTAGGCTAGCTAACTGATGTATCTCCCTGACCAATTCCCGCTGCTCGGGCTGCAATACGCCAAACTCCCTATGGACTTACGACTGAGAACATCTGCTACAACATTGGCTTTTCCTGGGTGGTATAGAATATTCACGTCATAATCCTTTAATAGCTCCAACCAACGATGTTGCCACAGATTCAACTCCCTCTGAGTGAAGATATACTGCAGGCTCTTATGATCTGTAAAAATATCAACATGAACGCCATATAGGTAATGTCTCCACATTTTCAAGGCGTGGATCACTGCGGCTAACTCCAGGTCGTGGGTAGGGTAATTCTTTTCGTGTTTCTTCAGCTGCGTGGAAGCATAAGCAATCACCTTACCATGCTGCATCAACACACAACCCAACCCAACGCCTGATGTATCGCAATACACTGAATAACCCTCTGTACCTTCCGGCAATGCTAACACTGGGGCGGAGGTTAATCTGTCTTTTAGTTCCTGGAATCTGCTCGCATGCCTCTGTCCACTAAAACTTCGCTGCCTTCTGTGTCAGTTTAGTCAGAGGTGCCGCTATATTAGAGAACCCCTCGACAAACCTCCTATAATACCCCGCTAACCCCAGAAAGCTACGGACTTCAGTCAGAGTGGTAGGCCTAGGCCATGATTTGACTGCTTCTATCTTCTGCTTGTCAACCTTTATACCAGCATCCGACATAATATGCCCTAGGAAGGCTACCGAGTTAAGCCAGAATTCGCACTTGGAAAACTTAGCATATAACTGGCGGTCTCTGAGGATCTGGAGCACTGTCCACAAATAAGTCCGGTGATCTGCTTCAGAGCGAGAATACACTAGAATGTCATCAATAAATACTATTACGAACAAGTCTAGGTATGGTCTGAAAATACTATTCATCAGGTCCAAGAATACTTCTGGGGCATTCGTCAACTCGAAGGACATCACTAGAAATTCAAAGTGTCCATATCAGGTCCTGAATGCCGTTTTAGGAATATCCCTTTCACGTACCCGAATCTGATGATATCCGGACTGCAAATCATTCTTAGAGAAGTATCTGGCTCCCTGTAACTGATCAAACAAATCATCTATTATGGGGAGCGGATACTTATTTTTCACTGTAACTTTGTTCAACTGTCGATAATCTATGCACATATGAAGCGAGCCATCTTTCTTTTTCACAAATAACACTGGCGCACCCCATGGTGAAGTACTCGGCCTGATAAAACCTTTATCTAATAAATCTTTCAACTGCTCCTTTAATTCAACGAGTTCTGCAGGAGCCATACGATAGGGAGGAATTGATATAGGCCGAGTGCCTGGTAACAAATCAATAGCAAAATCTATTTCCCTTTCTGGGGGAAGACCAGGTAACTCATCTGGAAACACATCAGGGAACTCGTTCACCACCGGAACAGACTGGAGTGTCGGAGATTCTACTCGAATATCCTAAACTCTGACCAGATGGTAAATACATCCCTTATATATCAATTTCCTCGCCTGAAGGTAGGAAATAAACCTACCTTTTGGCGTAGCGGTGCTACCTTTCCACTCTCGCACTGCCTCCCCTGGAAAGTGGAATCGGACCGTCTTGGCCCAACACTCTACATTGGCGTACCATGGCACTAGCCAATACATACCCATTATGGCATCGAAGTCTATCATTTCTAGCTCCACCAGATCTATTGTAGTCTGGCGGTCAACAACCTCCACTGTACACCCTTGGTAAATTCTGCTAGCTATAATAGAGTCACCGACGGGCGTGGATACTGAAAAGGGCTGCTGTAATAATTCTGGTACAATATTGAACTTTCGCGCCACAAAGGGGGTAACGTACGACAGAGTGGATCCTGGGTCAATCAATACATAAGCAGGGCAGGAACAAATAGTCATCGTACCTGTTACTACATCCGGAGATGCCTCTGAATCATGTCTCCCTGGTAGTGCATAAGTACATCTTGAACCCGTACCTGAATTGGAAGCTCCTGATCTACCTCGGCCTATGCCTACTAAACCTGAAGGCCCACACCCCGCTGAGGCTGCTGGGGCTCGTGGCCCTGTGGATCCCCTGTCCTGGCTGTCTCTACTCCCCTGACCTCTGGTCGGACAATCTCTCATCCGATGCCCCTCCTGTCCGCAAATATAACACCCAGTGGAGCCATATCTACAAGCTCTGGTGTGAGGTCGGCAGCAATTAGGGCAGGGTGGGGATGCAAATCTGCTCTGCTCTCCCCTTCTCTGCTGCGGGGAATCTACTATTTTGGAACTGCCACTAGGCTCTGACTGCCCTCTACGAACATATCTACCTCGCTGCTGCTGCTGTGGTGGAGGTGGGGGTCTAGGGGGTCTATCTGATATTCGAGGCTTGGGTCCTTTCTGAACTTCTCTTTGCACCTCGTCTGATCTATCTCTGCGGCGCTGCTCCTGACTAGTCTGTCTACTACCCTGCTGCCGCTGTCTAAGACCCTCTACGGTCTGAGGAAAAGGCTGTACTCGGGCAATGTCCATATCCTCTCGCAATGTAGCTGTCATACATGCCTCAGTATATTCCCGGTTCATACCCATAATAAATCTGTGAACTCTCGCTGGCATGGTATCAACAAATGCTGGAGCATAACGGGCTAAGGAGTCAAACTGTAAAGCATACTCACATACACTCCTCGCCCCCTGCTCTAGATGCAGAAACTGGTCCATCCAGGCCTGTTGAATCTCTCGTGGCAAGTAACGGTCCAGGAAGGCCTCCGAGAAGCTGGTCAAGGTCGGAGGGGTAACATCTCTCCCTCGGGACCTTTCCCAACTCTCGTACCACAGTACTGCTATGTCCCGCAACCAGAACACTGCCAACTCAACAGACTCTGTAGGGGTCACATGCATAACTCGGAATATCCTCTGCATCTGATCTAGAAAGTCCTGAGGGTCCTCTGCCTGATCCGACCCTGTAAACTGCGGGGGACCCAGCGCCAAAAATTCCCAGACTCTGGAACTTCCTGGTCCACCTGAAGACTCTACTGCTACTGGTGGTGCTAACTGGCACTGTGCGGCCATCATCTGTGCCATCATAACTACAGCGCTACGAACCTCCTAATCTGATGGCGAAGGCACAGGAGCTATCGGGGGCGGTGTAGTGCCCAACGGCTCCTAACGTGAGGGGGACTGCTGAGAGGGTTGTGATGAAGCCTCTATATCGCCCTCAGATCGGGCTGGCTCTGACTGAAGTTGAGGCATCCTGCTGGTGCCTTCTCCTGCTGCTGTGTCTAATCTCCTGCCTGGGGCAGGGTGTCGCTGATCTGCTATTCTTATCTGTAGACAAAGGATATGATAAGTTTTAGGAACTCGACCCTATACTGTACTGTGCTATCGCACGACTGAGTATGAAAGAAGAGTAACCATCCTATCATGCCTCGCAGCCTCCTACCTATAGTATGTGGTGCACAACACATCCATAGACAAGACTCTACTCAGCACAGCTTGCAGACTCCCTGGGACACGACCTGCTCTGATACTAAGTTTGTTACGCCCCGCCTTGGGGGGTTTGACTAGCACCTGGTGCCCTAGTAGGATCTAGACTGCTAGCTATTGAGCCAAGCACGTCTGGTGCCTGGCTAGCTCTAATTCAGATTTCTGGAAACAAAAGGGCTATATAACGGCTGTAAACACAACCTTCGGCCAACTAGCCTATAGCCACCTGTACCTGTAACAACAGTTAACCAGAAACATACTCGGAACAAGGAACCTATGCGGGCCGACAAGGCCACCATGCTGTCTAGTCATCTGGGACTCAACAAAAGGAATACTGAACATCTACGTGATCGGCAAGGTCACCACTACTGTCAACTGAGCCCCCACACGGCCAACATAAACTGAAATACTAAATAGCTATAACAAACTGCATGACCTCACGCGACCGGCTCAACTGACCACAGGGAAATATATACAGATTGCAAGCCTCTAGGAATACTGATAAGATGGTCGGTACAGGGCCCCAACCTACCCATACAGTACGACAAAAGAGAAATGATATAAACCTCTGAAATATCAAGCTCCGGATGATAGGAGCTGATGACTCTGCGCTGGCTAGGATCACGAGGGATCGCCTCCTCGTCTATGAGTACCTGCAGGCAAGTAATGCAGCGCCCCACTGGGCGTCAGTACCACTGGTACCGAGTATGCAAAGAAATTGAAATAATACAACTGAATATAGATAACATAACTAACAAGTCTGTGAGCAGAAGATAATTGAATCTGAAGAGCTGATAGGAACTAGATCAAACCTTTCTACACTGATAAGCAGGAGCGTGTCTGTAGTCACGACGGCCTGCTGTTTATTAACTAATATATATATAAAGCACATAAATACATATACATTTAGCAAGCAAGAGCCAATACCAACACCCATAAGCCGAATGGCGCCAAGCAAGCAAACAATCTATATACCCCTACCCGGGTCAAAACCAACCAAAAATAAGTCACTCCACTCATCTGCTCACTTCGGAGCTCCTCTACCGGCCCCCTGGGTCTCCGTCTCGGGCCATAGCCTCCAATATAAGCAACCGTGTCTGGGTCCGAAGGACTCCTGTGTAGACAGTAACAGAGAGGGTCTGGATCCCTGGACACAAAACTCAACAAGGCTATCTGAAACCGGAGCTACACCTATAATAACTGAATGTACAGACAGTAACAGATAGGGTCTGGTTCCATGGACAAAAAACTCAATAGGGCTATCTGAAATCGGAGCTGCACCTGTAATGCTTATCAGACTGCTATGGAGAAAGCTTCATCCCATCTTCGTCCAAACTGGGGACGGCATGCCACTCCTCAGAGTGACGTAAAACCCACCCGCTCAGTGGGCGACACGATTACCAACCCAGGGGCGGCGAGGACGCTTAATAAGGTGCCCTCACGCCACATCAAGTCTCAACAAACAAATAGCACATATAGATAGCAAGCATGTATAACTGAAAAAGACTATCTGAAATATGATTTCTTATTCTGATCTGTTTTTGTACTAAACTGATTCTTTACTGATTATACTGATTCTGAGATCCTTGTTTAACTGTTGACTAATCTGTAGCCAGGGTACTATCTGTCTGAATGGCTAATCTGTAGCCAATAGAACTGTTTGTCTATCTGATTTTACTTTACTAACTTTTATTCTGAAAATCTGTTTCTTTTTATTCTATAACATGCTTGCTAGTCATACAATAAGCTATACTGAATCTGGGATGCTAACTCGCCCTTTGGCGCATGCTTTACTAACTTTCGGACTGAATACGATACGGCAACACAGCTCAGAATCTATTAGACTTACCTAATTCTTGACATTCAACTCCGAGAGTTTCAAATATGGAGTTTACTATGATTTACCAAGCTAAGACTTACTAACTTGCCGAAGAACAACTTCACATACCTTAACCTCGAGTTATCCGACTGTTGGACGAGGCTCGGTCAGTATTCCAGCTAAATCTCCCAACTGCATTCATAAACACGTCAATTAGTACTAAATACAACACTATTCCGAAGGACGGCGTCACTTTCGATATAATTATAGCCTAAACTTAGGCTTATCGAAAGACGGTCAAAAACTTGCTGTTTTTCAGAAGTCCAGAAGGGAGAAGTATTCACTCCACAGCTAGGAACACATAGACACTAGTTTGGAGCAATTCCACTTACCTTAGCCTGGTAGCATGACGATTCGTCGGCCGTATTTTGCGAAACAAAATCCATAGAAATGCTCCCTGCTGCTAAATACCTTGGTACCTGAGGTTAATTTGAGTTTAGGCTACGTTTGGCAGCGTAATCAAACGATAATATATTACCCCTCTTCGTCTCTCTCTGATTCTCTACGTTTTCTGGAAATTAAAAAAAGAAAAGGGAGGAAAAAAAAAGAATAAAAGAAGAACACTCCCCTTTCCATAAGGATTATAACCTCACAAATCGAAATGGGGGCTTTATATACTTGGGCCTGGATAGGCCCAACGTGTCACGGAGCCAACGCGGAGGCTCCACCTCCGTGACACGTTGCCATCGCGGAGGGGCTCTGTCCCGGCTCCTTCCGCGATGGTTCGACCGATTTCTTGGCCGGTCTTTTTCCGGGCCTTTTCCTAGCACGTATGACTTTAAAATATGCTTAACCAACGCGTGATTAGGCCATCTAGGTGCCGGGAATCTTACGGGGTATAACAGTATGGATGCCCGTTTGTCATCCTTAGACATTTGACGTGTTGGCTCCCTTATGATATCGTAGTAATTTACTTATACTCGCATTTCTTGTCCGTTTTTCACTAGGTGCTATTTGTTATCTGATGTTTGTAACATGGGGTACTAAAATTCTAAAAACTATCATTTTGCTTAACCACATGCGCTGCAGCAGTTATTCTTCCACGATTGCTGATCGGTGAAAGCAGTACTTCTTCCGCTGTAGTGAGTCTGCTGCAGTGGAACAGTATTCGCTGCAGCGAAACTCGTTAAGCGGAGAAAATGTATAACAAGATTTCTTCGTTTCCCTGGTCAACTCGAGTCAATCCCACCCATCAGTCTTATCGCGGTTATTACTAATCACACTTAGGAAGATACAAATTAGGCCTGTTGAGATACCAATTGAAATCTTCTAGATACCAATTTGACTCAACTCGGGCAATCAATACAACTGGACGACATGATGGGAAAGAATAAATAGGACTTCCTAAATGCCATATAGCTTCCCGAAGATTAGATGCGGACGTCTACACACCACTTTGCAGGAGTCTACTTGACATTGCTCTTATATTTGTAGACCGGTAACCTAGACGCTCTGATACCAACCTGTCACGACCTAAATGTATAAGTCGTGCGGGTACCTACATCGAATTTACTCGATAGGAGAACTCTTACAATACTTCTATTAATATACAAGAAAATAATTTCAAAACATTTCTATTACTTCTCATTAACTAATAGAAACCTTAAACAAAATAAAATTACAAGATTCCCCAAACATGACTCTCCCACGATCTAGTCTAGATAGGTACAAGAGCTTTATTTGAAATAATTGACAAAACAAATGACCTAGCTTCATCTGGAAAGAAGAACATTGAAGCTGGTGCTGAGTACTCCATGCTAATCAAGGAACTTCAACCTGCCACAACCTATACCTAAAAGGTGTAACAAGGTAGTATCAGTACACTGCACGTACTGGTAGGCATCATCGGCCGACTAGGGTTAATTAACACAACAACATAATAATCAATAGATAATCAATGTTATTAAATGTAACGATTATATCACTCCCAAACACCACACTAGGTATAACTGCTACATCCATGTTCTTAAATCTTATCAAAGTTTGCGCAATGCTTTTACGAACCTATTCATTATTAAATTCCTTCAATTTGTCTCCTTTTGTTTTCGCTGCAGTGAATACTCATATCGCCACAACGGTCCTACTACCGCAACTATATGCCCACTTTAGTGATAATACCACATAGTAAGTACCAAATTTTTCCCTGATCTGGTTCTGTTTATTCTTGCTTTAAAACTCCATAATACCACTATCTTTCTAACCATTTCACTAGGATTAACCAAGTATGTTTCTGCCATTTATTAATCTGTTTAATTATCTATATGATTTTTCAACGCTCCTTTAGTGAAGTACATCAAATAAAATAAGGTCTACTTGCTATCTCACGATACTGCACTATCTTTTGTTCAAACCCATCATGCTATCATCCATAGCCCAGAAAATCAATTTTAAACAAGACATTCAATTGCAATTATGGATTTACTAACTCAAGTATACACAAAAGTCATCAAAATAATATGGAGGAGTCAATTTCCCCAATAGTAAAGTAGATGCACATATCTGGCTTCATACCATGAAAATGTCATAAGATATCATATCTTAACTGGGTAGCCATACATGGTATTCCACCCTTATTTCCCACCTCAAACCCGATTCATGTTTGTACATCCTATATCACACATGTATATCTAGTACCTTTCTATAGCTGCAGTCATATGTATATCAACCAAAACTGCATATTCTCTGTCTCACAATCATACCATTGGTAATATGCCGAGCAAATGCCTTCTCCATATCACTGCACACACTTGTCAGAGGGTCTTATGCTTGCCCTTCCAGTCATGACCTGCAGGGGACTTTAGAAATTCATGTACTGTAGACCCAGTCATATGAAACATTCCTTATACCTGTCTGTGTACTCACTCGTACAACCAGCCGCATGGTCCTTTAGTCATATCTATCTGTGTACTCACTCATATCGCTCGCCCGGATGCTCAACTCGGACACGAGCCACTTGTGCATCCAATCCTTATTCGGAATCTGATTGTATTAACCTATTTATCTGAGTTCCTTACCTCCATCCATAGGCCTCTCATTTACATCATATCAATGTATTTTCTTTCGTATTATCCATCATCTCAGTCACACATTAATTTGATGCCAATTTTCCTGTCAATAGTATAACACAACACGTAACAAATCATCACACAACAAGAATTAGACAAACATCGCAACAAGTACGATCACATACACGAATTTGAATCATCCTCATGTCCAAATAGCAATACAACAGTTATTTTAGCATGTTATAAAACTTCCGACTTAGCCCACTCATTGGTTTGGGCTCCGCTGAAGTGGCATTACTGTCATTACAGTGATCTCGCTGTAGCAGTATACTATCCATTGCAATGGTACTGCTGGCAGTACTGTGATCGATCTTTTTTTTTAGTTTCTTCAGTGTTTTGCTTATTTATACTCACCATAATGAAAATAACGTCACATCAAGCTCACTTCAACAATTAACTTGTCATAGTGTCACCGTTAATGCTAACAATAATCATCAACCCATACAACACGATACCAACCATAACACGTTTAAGTCATTACGTAAGGGATTACTATTTTACATTACGCTTCCTCTCACGTTCAAACATAGCTATAACTTATCAATCAGCCTATTAATTGCATCTCCTACACAGAGACTACGTGATTTATCCGTCCAAGTATTTGCTTCAAAAGAAAGAAGAATTTCATATTTTATATTCGAAAATATTCTGACAATGACACCCGAAAATTAATCTACTCAACGATGTTTTTGATCGAACACATATCTTGGAACATGAGCCCATTTATTAGATAAATTATCTCCCCTAGGGATTTACCTCATTATGACTTTCATCACTCCTCTTCTAATCCGCTTGTTTTTAGATGTTCGCCTATTCCGATTAACAAACAATACATGGTCAAAAATACTAATCTACATTATCGAAAGCATATAAACCATACGCATATATATATTTAGCTAACCAAAGTCTAATTCAAAAGTGAGTAAACCATAGCCTACCTAGGCGTCAAGCTATCATCCTAATTTTTCTTGACTATGAGCCTACATAGTTTTCTTGATTTCCTCGCGAGCTCCTAGCTATGGAGGTCGAATCTCCACGTCTTGAATTCTCTTATTTGTTTCCCAAAAATTCATTTTTTGTTCTTAGGCATTTTTAATAATTCCTCCTCAAGGACTAGGTTTTTAAAATCCTAATCAGAACGAGAATGCGGATTTTTGATCTGCGTTATCCGCTGCAGTGGATACTCGTCCTGCTACAACAGTTCCTCTGTGGGGAAAATCGTCCCACTACAGCGAACACCTACTTGGGTCCACACAATTATGATTAAACCCATTCAAATTTACTCTTCGTGCGCCCTTCATTTCTCAGGGATATATCACGAATTTCAAAAAATTTAAATTCACCCATTTTTATATGGTCGGGATACTATAGAGGTCGAGCAGTTCATTACACGACAACGTGTATATATCACCGCAACTAGCTTATTTTGATTGTGGTTCCATGTTAGCACATAGAGTGCAAAGAAATACAAAAAAAAGATTAGCGGGTAATAGGACCCCCGTAAGATAAAATGTGTTGCTGAAAATACGATCATAGGTTTAGGGGTACTTATGCATTTTTTCTAAAATAAATTGATCGATAAAGAAATTTTCGACGATTTTCAAAAGCTCATATGTCATAAGACGGGTATTTAAAATTATTTTAATTTATTTTGATAAATATTTAGTTATCAGTGATACTTTTATCAAGTATTTGTATGTAGCCAATGTTGCTTTTCGAAGCTGATATTTAAAAGAAATTCGAATATTTTTCCAAACTATTTATTTTTATATTTATTCATTATTCTTAACGGTAGGAAAATATCAGACCATCTTTCATGCTTTATTTTATTTTATTCTTTTGTATTTTTGACACTATACATATTTATATTTGTAAAAATTATTTTTACATCCTCCTCTGTTGAAATGACCTAAGCTGAAAATCGCATTTCGTATTCTAAAGGATTCCTAACACCTTTCCTTCGGATTAATTTGAACCTTTACATGGAATCTAACTGATTTTGCAGACTAGTATTTGAGTTACACATGTTCAATAATTAATTGATTTTCTTGTTTTTCCTTAAATTAGGCGGCACCTTTATTTGTTAATAATTATTTTAGAGTTCCGAATATTGCGCCTTATTCGAACCATTTGGTGAAAATAGGGATCGCGACAAAGATTTGATTTTAGATTACTAATTTTATTGAGTCAACTCAAATTAAAGTGAATGATTTGATCAAGAATCGGAATAAGTGAACAACAATTAACTTATCCATTGTAGTTGTGTCATACATTCCAATGTCACCTCCAAAAGTCTTATTTCTCTATATTATGCTTTTGTACATTTCTTCTCCAATGAGAACGATGTTCATTTGTCATTCTTCGATTGAGACATATTCATAGTAGGTTTCTTATTTTATTTGGAAAATAGTATTTTGCAATGCTGTTTTTGGAGCCACCGAGACTGCAATCATTATTGTGTTAAAGTTGTCAGAGTCATTTTGTACTACTATTATATCAGAAAGTTGTGTAATTTATTGACATCTTCTACAATATAATATAGCTAACCAAATGACCATTGCAAGTAATTTTGTGTTGTACGTATGACGAGAGTTGAAATTTTGAGAGACAAACTCATCTAGAAAAAATATAACATTAACTAACAAGATACTCGCACATAACATTTCTCTTTGCCCTTATACATACATTTGAAACATAATTAGGATTGTATATTTTGAAATATTTCTTGATTTTACTTACTAGCTTTTTCGTTTATTCATCTTATGTCTTGGTTTCATATGTATAGTTGATCGAGCAACTTTGTTACAGAATTATAATGAGCTAATTTACACTAGTAATATATAAAATGAAATTAATAATATTAATGAGTATCAAAGTTTATGATAAATATCTTTTCTTATTAAAGTTAAGAAAGTACTTTTCAAAATTTATTCACTTAATTATGATCATAATACTTGTTAATAAAATATAATTTTAGTTTTTAAAAAATTAAATGGAACATGTATTTCTTATTTAGATGTATACTTGACAAATTTGGGGGAAAACGTAATAAAGAAGAGCCAAATGCAGGGTTTCGGAAGTTTTAAAAATGTGTGGTAGGTCCACAGCTGCATATCAGGTTGACGAATGACCTCGGCAGTCGGCAGTCGGCAGCCGGCACTATAAACTAATTTGAGTGTGAACAAATTTGTAAGCTATATGTAATTTAAAATATCACATTTTAGTGAGTTTGTTACAATTTTTTCATGTTACAAATATATTTTCTATTATAAGTTACTTCAAATAATTTTAAAATGACAATATGTGTCTGTGTGTTAACACTATCCATCTGTAAGAATGTAACACCTCTAATTAATAAAGCTCAAAATTGAGATAATTGAAGACTTCAAATTAAAGAATAGGAGAGACCAAGAAAATGACCAAGTAGTTGCAAATTAGAGTTAGGCAATGACATTGTGTATGA
Organism: Datura wrightii; assembly: GCA_035772735.1. NCBI lineage: Eukaryota > Viridiplantae > Streptophyta > Magnoliopsida > Solanales > Solanaceae > Datura > Datura wrightii. The sequence goes on from JASDFA010000008.1 coordinate 103,992,190, forward strand.
CCTCATCTAAAACCATAAGTGTTTAAATTAAACCTTTATTTATTAAATCATATCTTTATCATCGCTCCTCTTGTGCAGGTGCAATATATATTTTAATGAATCAAGCATGCGAAAATTATTCATAGCAGTGAGACAACAATTCACTAGGATCTCTATATGGTTTAGGATAGTCACCCAATTCAATCTTATACCAAAACAGAGAAAGATCATAAGATTAATCTCATCGTCATCTATTATCAGGTTTTCCGTGCTTTGCCCCAAAAAATAAAGTCCATCCTTGAGAGGACGTGTTGAAGACAGTTAAATAATTAAAAATATATTTGTCTAATTTCTTAATTAAACTTTTAATAGAGATGGTCACACACTCGACCGAGCATACATATTGCGGTGACACCATGTCACCATCTTAAAGATGAATACAGTAACATGTCATACTTCTACACATAAAGGATCTCTTTTCTTTTTGCCATTGAATTATCTACAATGTATTCTCAGTATACTTCTTAACAAACAAAGAGAGATATCAAAGCCTCCACTAGAGGGACATAAGGACTGGTACCTTAGAATGCTTAACACATTATATTGCTCATACAAAAATGCTCTAATATTCTATACAAAAGTAGATACTATAAAGAAGTGAAAATTGAGATTTGAACTTAGCTTAGCTTCACGTTCTAATATTCACTAAATTAATGACCTCGACCATGACGGCTTGGACCAGAATATGCTTCGTTTCTAAAGATTGGAACATGACCATCTGATTTGAAGTTCCGCGTCGAAAGTGGTCTCGTAGCCTCCGCTGCCATTCCGGAGAAAATGAGGATGATGATGATGTAGAATATAAAGATGGAGATACTGTTGAACCGGACGCTCCTTGCAGGCAATTTTACCGATGCTTCTAACATTTGAAGAATATCATAAAGAGAACTCTAATGGGAATCAAGTTTAAACTGAATCCAAATCGTTGTTTTAAGTTTATGTTTTTGGTGGGGTTCAAAATAATGCATGTTGGGCACTTTGGAAAATGTAGTAGTGGCAGCGTAAAAGTGGAAACTTGTTCCTTCCGTTAAGACAAAGAATGGGCAGGGCGGGGGGACAAACTTAACTGGTTTTAGGGAATTCCTTGTCTTCGTTCAATTTGAATTTCGTTTCATATGCGCAATACACTACTAAAAGCATTTCAGTATTGTCAGCTTAATTTCCCAAAAGTCAGCATTTATGTTACCTTTATTTCACATTTGATCATTTTCATGTATGCGCGTAGTTCCTGATCTTAGTTGTCGTAGGTATGTTAGCCTATGGGCTTAGTCAAAGCCCATGTTGTGATATTTGTATTATAGGATTAGTCAATGGATATTATGTAGCATGACTGTAGACATAATTAGCTAGAGTTAAGTAATCATAAACTGTATAAATGTATAATCTATTTCTCAACTATGCTTGTGCTCTGCGTTTTTTTTTTTTGTTCTCTTTTTGCTCAGGTGGTCCTTGCTCCTACTTAGTTTCATTGATCTTATTCAATTGAAATCCTCCGGATACCAATTGAATCCGTTGAGATATTAATTGGACTCAACTCAGGTGAACATTAAACTAAGACGACATGATAGGAAAGAATAAAAGAAAAATATCCTAAATGTCTCATAGCTCCCTGAGGATTCAATGTGGATGTTTGCACACCAATTTGCAGGACTCTACTTGACATTGCTCTTGTACTTGTGAGACTGGTAACCAAGACTCAGATATCAACTTGATACGATTCAAATTGATGGATCGTGCGGGCACCTACTCGACTTTAGTCCGATCGAAGAGCCCCTTTTAAACCCCATTTCACAAGAGGAACATCTTTATCATTTAACATTATCAAATAAACTGAAACATCACTTTTACATTTTAAGTCCTAACAACATTAACAATACTTTTCAAGGACCTAGTCTAGACATGTACAAGATTTCTAATCAAAGTAAAGATAATTGAAAGACACAGCTCAGCCTGAGAAAGAAATGCAGAAGCTGATGCTGAGTACTGCCTCTTCGATCATGAGACTTCAATAACCTGTCACAAATCTACACCCCACAAAAGGTGTAGCAAGAGTAGTATTAGTACACCACACATATTGGTAAGTATCATCGGTCGACTTAGATTAATTTACACAATATAGTGTAAAATCAACAACATCAATAATCAATTTTCCTGCAACAACTTATGACACCTAATCATATTCTACCAAGTTCCCTCAATGAATTCATAATAGACCAATAATATTCTTACCGCATTTAACGTATCTCTAGCTATGAGCCATAGACCTTCACTTTCACTTTAGCCAGTTCCAGAGATTTACAACACCAATACTAAATAATTACACCATCACAATTACACGTGTCTATTTCCAATTACTCGTCAATTTACTTATTATCATGCATAATGTACTTGACACATACCAGTTATTTGATAGAACCATCACCACCAACCAGGTCCAACCCAGAAACAAAAGGTATAGCACACACACTCACCAAATCTCAGGAATTTAAATAGTCAATAACGATCAGGTAGTTAAACCATACTCGAACATGATCATGTAATCTGTACATAACATATAATTTCCTAACAGACATACAAGTCAACCGATAATCATTTGTAATATGCTATCACAACATAGTCGCGGAACTATATCCATACTGAATTGCAGTTATATATCCTCTATATCTCATAAAATCTTATTATGTATCAACTCTGATCACATATCTGTTTCTCATCTATACACACACCATAGGGTCTTGTGTTTGCCCATCCAGTCATGACCTGGAGATTCTACAGAGTCATGTACCGTATCAACGTGGTAGCCGCTTCCACTCAACTACTCAGTCGGATGCTCTTCTCCGACTCAAGTCACTCATATCATAACCACTCATTCATATGTTCACCTCGAACACGAGCCACTCATATAAGAATAATGATATATTTTATAATCACTATGAAGTCATCTCAGTATATTCTCTGTTCATCCATCACAAAAGTTAGTACAACCACGTAGACATTGAACATTACCGGTGTACATTATGATCACAAGATATATATATATATATATATATATCAACATGATCTCAATAATTTAACAGTTCAACTATGTAAGCAAGACCATGTAAGGACGTAACAACCCGAAAACAACATTCAACACGAGTTCTCACACTATCATTACCTATTTAGTTTATAGGCGAACTAAATCGCACACACTTGTCCATCCCTTTTTATAATCATTTTATTAACTAACGATTTCAAAATAATGCCGCAATTACCCTAATAAAGTCAGGCTTTTTAGTTCATAATTCCTTACTATCAATCAAGCACTAGTATTTTTCTACGTTCTTTTTCCTTAGATTTTTATAGGACAATTATACCCTTACTATCTGCCATCCTTTAATTAAAATACAAGAGCTAAATCATTACTAAGTATATACAATATTAATGTAACACACAAAATATGTTTTACCACCCTCGTCTCTTCTTAAGGATCTTAGTATAATTTATTCAAGCTTTATAACCAATCACTACGTAACAATTCTCCCTTCTTATATTAATCTCATTCGAATTATTTTCGAATAATCTTTTTTATATAGATATCCGTCCATTTTATATGCATATATGATTCATTAATCAAAATCTAAACTCAAAGTAAACAATAACCTGCCTACGCACCATGTTGTTGTCATGAAACTGATGCAGTTTCATTTCTTACCCTTAATCTAGAGTTCCTGATGGAGCATCAGTGAGAAGAATTGCGGAGTCCTATTTTTTGAGAGCTACACTCCTTAATTCTTGGGTAAATTGTCTTGATTTTTACGTTGGGGAGTTTTATGAAGGAATCCTTTTTATAATAGGAGTTGGTTCCTGAAATAGACTTAATTATGAAATTCTGATTTGCGTCTTTTGTTACAATGGTCCCTTTGTCGCTGCAACGATCTCGTATAGAGATGGTCTGCCCGCTGCGGCGGATTTCACTTGCCTGGGCCCACTTTATTTTAACTCTGTTCTACTCAATATTTACTTAGTTTCCACCCATTATTCTAAAAATTAAAATCCATACCCATAAATATTTTTAATACTTATCCCCGTGTTGCTAAGAATCTCTAATGATCGGATGGGTCATTACAGAGAGTTTTATTTTTGGGTCTTTATTCAGGAAAAAGGTCTCCTTAGCTTTCTGGACGGTGCATCCAAAATACCGACTGATGAAATAGATAAGGAGGCCTGGATTGCGTCCAACACCATGGTGATTGGATGGATGGTAAGCTTTATGTCGAATGACATTGTTGCAGGAGTTCGAATGTATGAGACGGTGGTTTAGATGTGGTTGTACGTGCATCGGCTCCCTCGTCGATGAAGCTTGGCACAGACTTTTTAATTTAAATGAAATCTGGCTACCTATGAGTAGGGTGACCGAGACGTTGGCAGCTACTACGCCAAATTCATAGTGTTGTGGTCTGAACAAGATCAGCTCATGCCCTTTACCCTCTGTACCCCGAGGTTACAGGAGACCTGTGGTGAATGAAAACATTCTAGGGTGGTCAATTTTCCCATGATTTTGCAACCTGAATTTGATCATGTCCATATTAATATCTTGTTTTGAGAAGCCTTGCCAGATATGGACACGTTTGTTGTTGTCGTCTTACAAGAAGAAATCCAACATTTATTTTCTCTGGGTTGTCCGTTGTCACCCAACTGCTGCTCTCGCTGCTTGCCTTCCTCTCCGCTTAATACACACTCAAGTCATTCCAACAAATCCATCCAGGGCTATGGGTGTGGGGGCTTCATCCATATTGCATTTTGGTGCCCTAAGTAGAAATCCCATCCAGCAACATCATGCAATTTGCCATAAATTGGGTCATGCGTTGACTGGTTGCCAATCCGACTTGCTAGGCGATCCCTGTCCGACACAAAGCCTTGGAGACCGAGGTCATCTAGTACGCTGTTGTTTCCTCCCCTTCGTCTGATATGACCGGCACGACTAAGCTTGTGGAGAAAGTGGTAGCTCGCATCCTTTCTGCATCAACACAAGGTAAAAATCATTTGTTAATACCTCCCAAATATTGGCATATAGTAGTGGTGTTGGTAATCATATAACAGGTGATGCTCCGCAATTATCAAATATATCCCCATTACATTCTCCTACTGATGTTGTTACTGTTAATGATCATATTTTACCTGTGTCTAGTTTGGGTTCGGTTGCTTCCCTTTTTGATCTCCTCCTTGTTCTAAACTTAATGACAAATATTTTTTTTCGGTTGGTGAATTAGCAGCCTAAAATTGTATTGTGTTATTCTCATTATGTAATACCCCAAAAGTCCTAAGGTCAGATTTGAGGGTTAAAATAGTGAAAATAGGATTTTCTGCACTAGGTACAGGACAAGTCGTCCAGTGACTCGTGAGGTGCACCACGAGTTATTAAGTGATTCGTGGGGAAGAGGGTGGACCTGGTTGGATTTTTGGATTTGGGGTTGAACACGGGTGCTACCACGAGTCATCAAGTCACTCATGGCCAGAGGTTGGCATGAAGTGAAAATTTTGGGCAGTGTTGGGCACGACTTCGTCACCACGAGTCGTTGGGTACATCATGAGTTGTGATGTCCCTCGTGGTGACCCTTAGAGATAAGTTGCCAGTGCTGGTCACGAGAAGCAGACTACGAGTTGTGGTGTTGGAGATGATTCATCCAGTCCCTCATTGGGACTGGCAGTGTATATTTTTCGACGAATTTATTAAGGGCTTTTCCTTAATTTCTAAATTTCTAAGATCTAAACTTCGTTGTTTTAAGCTCACAGAAGTGTGTTTTAAGGGGGTTTAGTTCATTTTAAGCTTATTCTCCTCTATGCATGTAAGCCTAGTGGTTTCTAAGGATGATCAAGCTTAAATTCATCAAGTTCTTCCCCAAATTCTTTTTGTCTTTCAAGAGGCTTGTGAAATCAGATTCTCATAGGTATGTATGGTTATGAATGGGTGTACCCATCCACTCCCATGCCCAATCCCTCTTCAATTTCATGAAAATTCTAGTTGATGAATCTATGTAGTTTTAACCCAACATGTGAATTCTCTAAGTATCAATTATGGGTATGATCTATACATGTTTTTAATGTTGAATTATGATTTATGGACATATTTTACAATGTTTTCAATTACAAATTATGTTTTCAAGTTTATTTTTTTCAAATTATGATGCCCACCCATGGAATTTCATGAAAGTTGAGATTATGATATATGTATTCAATTATGATGAGATGTATATGATGAAAGTATGATTTTGAATTACCCATGTCCATGCTCATGTTTTCGAATGATCAAGTCTATATCAAGCATGTTTAAGTATTGGACAAGCCCATATGATTAAGTATGTTTCATGATTTATCTAAACTTCATGTAATAGCTTACCACATGGATTTTGGAGTCTATACTCCTCCTAATTTTTAGCTTGTGGTATGGTTTTTTCCTGGGAGAATGAAATTCAAAAAGTTGAGGAACGAAGTAACCTCATAGCTTAGATGTTATGTTCATGCCAGGGTCGACTTGGAGCTTCTCGAGGTTTCTTATCCCGTATCCCGATTTGGGCCTATGTTCGGGTTGTGACAAACTTGGTATCAGAGAATTAGGTTTTGAAGTGTTCTACAGTGTCCGAAAGCCGCGTTAAGTAGAGTACTTTCCATGTGTGTGAAGTGCGCCACACTTATGACGAATAGGCTACGAAATATTTTAGATAATGTTCCCTTCCTTCATGATTTATGCCATGTAATGAAGTGTCTCTCTATCCTTCTAACTCATGCTATATGCATTTGCAGCATCATGCCTCCCTGTCGAGTTAACGAAAGAAGAAACAAAAACGGAAATGTCCATGAGAACGACAATAGGGATGGGCACCAGCAGGCCCCACCAGCCCATGAGGATCATGTACCCGAGCAGGTTGCTCACGCAGAGTTTAGGGCAGCCACACAGATTCTAGCTCAGGCTTTGACCGCCCAAGTCAACCAACAGGCGGTAGCGCATTTACCTCAAAATAGGAATGCGGCGGTGGTGAGCATCAGATATTTTCTGAGGATGAACCCTCCGGAGTTCCTTGGATCAAAGGCGGACGAGGATCCACATGAGTTTATTGATGAAGTTCTAAAGATCACCCAGATCATGGGGGTGACGGGGGAGGAATGCGCAGATTTAGCCTTGTATTAGTTGAAAAGGGTTGCGCACATTTTCAAGAAATGAAAGGATAGCGGGACAGTTGGAGCAGGCCCCATTGGTTGGGATGAGTTATATACCGCAATTTTGAATTGGTTCTTCTCTCGTGAGATGAGAGAGGTTAAAGTAGTTGAGTTTGTGAACCTGAAGCAAGGTAAGATGACAGTCCAGGAGTATGCTTTAGAGTTCAGTCGCTTGTCCAAGTATGCACCTGAGATGGTGGCAGATCAAAGAGCTCGAGTGAGTCAGTTTGTGCATAGGATAGCTGACTATTTGGTCAAAGCTTGTCGACCACGATGCTTTATCAGGATATTGAATTTCCTTGAATAGTTCTGTACGCCCAATAGATAGAGGTGGTATAGGTGAGTAAGAATGAGAGAGAGGCCAAGAGGGCCAGGACTGATAACTTCCGATTCTCCCAGCCGAGACTTGGTGGTGGGAACTGTCAGTAGTTCCACCAAAGATTATCATCCCCAGCGTTGTCAGCTATGAGTGTGCCATCCAAATCTAGGCGCGATTAGAAGGGACAAGCACTAGACTCTCGAGGCCAGGGAGCAGACCCATAGAGTCCAGCATCCCGGTGTGTGGTAGGTGCGGTCGGAGACACACGGGCCAGTGTTTAGTAGGTACAGGTTCTTGTTTCGAGTGTGGGAAGCTCAGACATATGCTTAGAGATTATCCGACAATCAAACAAGGCCATGATAGGGGCTGAGCCTAGCCACTAGTTCAGTAGCCCCACCAGCATGCACAGCTCAGCAGGGTATATCCGCTAGTGCGGGCGGTGGTCAGCGTCAGAACAGATTCTATGCCCTAGCATCTCGTCAGGAGCAGGAGGTATCTCCAGACGTAGTCATTGGTATGTTAAAAGTATTCCACCTTGATGTATAGGCATTATTAGATCCAAGCGATACCTTATATTTTTTTATGCCCTAGGTTGCTAGTAGTTTCGGTGTTAGTCCCGAAATCCTATCAGAATCCTTCTCAGTCTCTACTCCAGTTGGTGATTCAGTTATAGCTCAACAAGTATACATAAATTTCCCTATCACAATCCTTCAGAAGGTCACCTCAGTAGATCTAGTAGAGCTAGCCATGACATATTTTGATGTTATCTTTGGCATGGATTGGCTACATGCATGTTATGCCTTAGTAAATTGTAGATACCTTGCGATAGAGTTCCAATTCCCGAGTGAGCTAGTCCTAGAATGGAAGGGTAGTTCAGTTGTGCCTATAGGTCGCTTCATTTCCTATCTTTGATCTAAAAAGATGATTTCTAAGGGTTGCATGTATCACCTAGTTAGGGTTAAGGATGTTACATCTGAAACCCCGACTATCCAATCAATTCCTATAGTGTGTGAATATCCCGAAGTGTTTCCAAATGATTTATTAGAAATTCCTCCTAAGCGGGAGATCGATTTTGGTATTGACCTTCTTCTCGATACGCAGCCTATTTCTATTCCTCCTTACAGAATGATTCCAACAGAGCTAAAGGAGTTGAAGGAGCAGTTGAAGGACCTCTTAGAAAAGGATTTCATCAGACCTAGCAAATCCCCGTGGGTTTCACTAGTCCTCTTTGTCTGAAAAAAGGATGGTTCCCTTAAGAAGTGCATTGATTATCGGTAATTGAATAAGGTTATAATCAAGAACAGGTATCGCCTCTCCAGGATTAATTATTTGTTTGACCAGCTTCAGGGTGCTAAGTGCTTTTCAAAGATAGACCTCAGATCCAGGTACCATCAGCTCAAGGTTTGGGGAAGTGACATTCTGAAGACAACCTTTAAGACTTGGTATGGTCACTATGAGTTTGTAGTTATGTCTTTTGGGCTAACAAATACTCCTGCAACTTTTATGGATTTGATGAACAGGGTGTTCAAGCCATATTTGGATATATTCGTGATTGTGTTCATAGATGATATTCTCATATACTCTTGGAGCGAGGAGGATCATGCCGCTCATTTAAGGGTAGTGCTATAGACTTTTAAGGATCGCCAGTTGTATGCTAAGTTCAGCAAATGTGAGATTTGGTCAAACTCAGTGGCATTTTTGGGTCATGTGGTGTCAACTGAGGGTATCCAAGTGGACTCTCAGAAGATAGAAGCTATGAAGAATTGGTCTAGACCAATTAGTCCTTCAGATATCAAGAGTTTCTTGGGTTTAGTTAGTTACTACCGGAGGTTTGTTGAAGGGTTTTCATCCATTGTGGCACCGTTGACTAAGTTGACCTAGAAAAAGGTGAAGTTTCAATGGTCGGAGGCTTGTGAGAAGAGCTTTCAAGATTTGAAGAGTTGACCCACCTCAGCATCAGTGTTGACCCTACTCGAGGTACCTATAGGTTTGTGGTATATTGTGATGCCTCAAGGATCATCCTTGGTTGTGTATTAATGCAGCACGGTAAAGTTATAACCTATGCTTCCAGGCAGTTGAAAGTCCATGAAAAGAATTATTCGACTCACGACCTCGAGTTGGCAGCGGTAGTATTTGCCTTGAAGATTTGTAGAAACAATCTGTACGGGGTCACATATGGATATGTTTATGGACCACAAAAGCCTACAGTACGTGTTTACCCAGAAGGATTTAAATCTACATCAGAGAAGGTGGTTGGAGATTCTTAAAGATTATGATATGAGTGTCCTTTATCATCTGGGCAAGGCAAATGTGGTGGCAGATGCTCTTAGCAGGCTTTCTATGGAGAGTGTGTCCTATGTAGATGAGGGAAGGAAAGAGTTAGTGAAGGATATGCACCGGCTTGCCCGACTAGGAGTTCATCTTGTTGACTCAACAGATGGTGGTGTCATTGTGTAGAATGAATCAGAATCATCCTTGGTGACCGAGGTCAAAGCTAAACAAGACGAGGATCCTATTCTGGTAAAGTTGAAGGAAGCCGTTCGAAATCAGAAAATGGTGGTCTTCTCCCAAGGGGAGATGGTGTGCTTCGATATCAGGGTCTTCTGTATATTTCGGGTGTTAATGATTTGAGAGATCGGATATTGCACATGACTCATGGTTCCAGATATTTTATACATCCAAGTGCCACCAAGATGTACCATGACCCAAGGGAAGTCTATTGGTGGAATAGCATGAAGAAGGACATAACATAGTTTGTGGCTAAGTGCCCGAATTGTCAACAGGTGAAAGTGGAACATCAGAGACTTGGAGGTGTTCTCCAAGATATTAGTATCCCTACTTGGAAGTGGGAGGATATCAATATGGATTTCATTACAGGGTTACCTCGTACTCGCCGATAGTATGACTCTATTTGGGTGGTTGTAGATAGGTTGACTAAAGTAACTCATTTCCTACCGGCCAAAACTACCGATTAAGCGAAGGATTATGCTAAGTTGTACATTCGGGAGTTAGTTCGGTTGTATTGAGTTCCCTTATCTATTATATTAGATAAAGGTACTTAGTTTACCTCCCAATTTTGGAGATCATTTTCAAAGGGACTTGGTACTCAAGTCAAGCTTAGCATAATAATTCACCTGTAAACAGACAGTTAGGCTGAGCGGACCATTTAAACTCTTGAGGATATGTTGAGGGAAAGTGTGATTGATTTCAAAGGTAGTTGGGATGATCATTTACCTCTCATTGATATTTCATATAACAACAATTATCATTCCAGCATTCAAATGGCTCCATTTGAGGCTCTCTATAGGCGGAGATGTAGATTGCCTATTGGTTGGTTCAAAGTCGGTGAAGCTACGTTGATAGGACCAGATTCAGTTCATGAGGCTATGGAGAAGGTTCAGCTTATATGGGAAAGGTTGAAAATAGCTTAGAGTCATCAAAAGTTCTATGCGGATGTGAGGAGGAGAGAACTTGAGTATGAAGTTGATGATTGAGTGTTTCTGAAGGTATCTCCCATGAAGGGAGGGATGAGGTTCAGAAAGAAAGGGAAACTCAGTCCCCGTTATGTTGGCCCGTACCGGATTGTGAGACGGGCTGGAAAGGTAGTGTATGAGTTGGAGTTGCCCTCAGATTTGGCTTTAGTACATCTAGTGTTTCATGTGAAACTCTTAAAGAAGTGCTTAGGTGATCTGACTCTAGTTGTTCCGGTGGAGAGCGTAGGTGTGAAGGAAAGCCTTAGTTATGAGGAGGTTCCAATGGAAATACTGGATCGTCAGGTTCAAAAGCTAAGAAATAAAAAGTAGGTTCAGCAAAAGTTTTATGGAGGAATCAGCATGTTGATGGAGCTATGTGGGAAGCCGAAGCATATATGATGGCTAAATATCCGCATCTATTACCTCACAACTCAGTTTAAGCTTGAGGTATCAGTATCCTCCCTAGTACTCTATTCAATTTCATGTGCCCCAGTTTCTTTCATGTCAATGTATGTATGTGTGATCCATGAATTTAGTTCAATTATGTGATTTTGTCCGGAGTCAGTCACTCCATCAGTTTTCAGCTCTAAATATTTAGTATTTGATATGGTAGTTGCATTTCTCAGTTTTTTTGTATGTTTACCCATATTTGAGGATGAATATTCCCAAGGGGGAGATATTGTAATACCCCGAAAGCCCTAAGATCAGACTCAATGGTTGTAACAGAGAAAGCAGGATTTTCTGCACCAGGTCACAGGACGAGTCGTCCAGTGACCCTTGAGGTACACCACAAGTCGTCAAGTGACTCATAGGGGGAGGGAGGACTTGGTTGGATTTTTGGATTTGGGGTTGACCGTGGGTGCTACCAGGGATCGTGGTCATGACCACGAATCGTCAATTCACTCGTGGCCAGAGGTTGGCATGAAGTGAAAATTTTGGGCAGTGTTAGGCATGGCTTAGTCACCACAAGTTGTTGGGTACACCACGAGTCGTGGTGTTCCTCTTGGTGACCCTTAGAGATAAGTTGCATGTGTTGGTCGTGAGAAGCAGACCACGAGTCGTGGTGTTGGAGACGATTCGTCCAGTCCCTTGTTGGGACTGGCGGTGTATATTTTCCTGCAAATTTATTAAGGGCTTTTCCTTAATTTCTAAGTTCCTAAGACCTAAACTACATCGTTTTAAGCTTAGAAAAGTGTGTTTTAAGGGGATTTAATTCATTCTAAACATACTCTCCTCCATGCATTCAAGCCTAGTTTCTAAGGGTGATCAAGCTTAGATTCATCAAGTTCTTCCCCAAAGTCCTTTGGGCTTTCAAGAGGGTTGTGAAATCAGATTCTCCCAGGTATGTATGGTTATGAATGGGTGTATCCATCCACTCCTATGCCCAATGCCTCTTCAATTTTATGAAAATTCTAGTTGATGAATCTATGGGGCTTTAACCCAACATGTAAATTCTCTAAGCATCAATCATGAATATGATCTATACACGTTTCTAATGTTGAATTATGATTCATGGACATATTTTATAATATTTTCAATTACAAATTATGTTTTCAATTATTTTTTTTACAAATTATGATGCCCACCCATGGAAGTTCATGAAAGTTGAGATTATGATATATGTATTCAAGCATGATGAGATGTATATGATAAAAGTATGATTTTGAATTACCCATGTCCATGTTCATGTTTTCTAATGATCAAGTCTATGTCAAGCATGTTTAAGTATTGGTCAAGCCCATACAATCATGTATGTTTCATGATGTATCTAAGGTTCATGTTATTAGCTTACCATATGATTTTGGAGTCTAGACTCCCGCTATTTTTAGCTTGTGGTATGGTTTGAGCCCATGGATCTTCATGTAATGTTTTTAGAATATGTATGTCATATTATAAGTCAGCTTCGTTGAAAATCAATAGATAGTATATGCATGTTTTTGGAAGTAGTATCTAGCACCGAGTAGGCTAAGGGTCAGTTAACCCGATGCCTCAAAACTACGTGCCAACATAGGTATGCTCAGATTATTTGGGACCTCCCTTGTGAGCTTCCCCTATTTTCAAGGGGTCTTCACCTTGATATCAATATCATGGTAGCGTCCTTAACCCTCGCAAGGCTTTTGACGGCTCTGCCAACTTGAGTGTAATAGTCAGGACCATGTAAGCTCTATCGTGGTAATATCAGTTATATGACGAGTCTCCCATTATTCCTCATGATTTCAGTTTTGCATGTTCATCAGTCATGATATTATGTTATCAGCAGGTTTGTCCCAATGTTCAGTTTTACTTATGATTAACAGTTTTCAGGTTTGGGTCATTCGATTTAGTTATGATATTTAGTTATATTTAAATCATGTTTTCAGATATTCGCATGGAAGCCCTACTCTCAGACTCTTATAATGAAATATTTTATGATATGCATGATCTCTTATTTTACTTAGTGGCTTTACTTACACTGCATACTCGGTACATTCCATGTACTTACTGCATGCTCTATGTTGTATCGTTTCATGATACAAGCTCAGATATTCAGACTCAGCCTTGTTGTTAGCCAGATCCTCAGTATTAGCACCTTCCAGCCAAAGTTGGTGAGTCCTCATCTTTCGAGGACTTTTTATTTCATATGTATTTTCAGTATTTTTAGTTTCAAACTTTAGTGAGTTAGTTGGGGTCTTGTTCCATCAACTAGTTAGTAGTAGAGGCTTATCAGACATAGTATGTTTTCAGTTTCAAATTGTGTGATGTATTCAGTTATACGATGTTATCAGATTTTCAAACTTCCACTATGTTATATGTTAGATTTCCACATTTAAAATGTTGAGCTTATGTTATGATCATGACATGGGTCGACTTGGAGCCTCTTGATAAGTTGGTAATTCACCAACTCATTAGGCTCTTAAACCTGAATTTTTGCTTAATTTTTGAGTTGTTTATGTGGATTTTATGCCCATTTTTCTTTTGTTGTGAGCAAATGCCTAATGTGAAGAAAGAGCAAGAAATGGAGCAAGAATGAAATTCGACGTTCCACCGAAGAAAATCGGCGAAACATCGGTCAAAGCCCGATCACCATTGCCTCTGGGAAACAAGCCACCGGCGAAACACGCGTTGCCAACAGCGACTCGCCGGTCCAACCACCGAATGACACCTGACTTGTAGGATTGAAGAGCAAAGTATCGGCGGTGCGCGGATGGAGATCGACGAAACGCCGAATGATCAGCCGATGGTTACTGGAATTTGATAAAGACCCAGAAAGTGTAACCGATGGTCCACTGATTGTAACCGGTGAACCGTCGGTACTTCGACCGATTCCAGAATGCTGCTCAGGGGCAAAATTGTCCAACACGGAAAAAGAGAAAGATGATGCCCTATTTTCTTAGATATATAAATTTTAGAGAAAGTATTGTGTACAGAGTATAGCATATCATATCATATCATATCAACTTTTTTCATTCCTAGATTTTAGAACATTCCTTTGGCAAAAAAGAGGAGAAATTGATTGGTAGAATTTGAAAAGTACTATTCTCGTTTTCTTCTTCTTCTTCTTCTTAAAAGCAAGGTACTTCCATTGGTGAAGACTACTTGTGAACTTGATTTTACTACTCTTGTTATTGAACTCAATGAGTTTTGTTAAATGTATTTTTGAATTTCTTAGTTATGAGTAACTAAATCATTAACTAGAGGTGTCTGATGATGAATGCTTAATTAGAGTGGGTATTTCTAGAGTCATCTCAATATTATTTAAATAAGTGTAAATCTGTTAGATTCTCTTCAATCTATAATGGGAGATTAATTGATTACGATGTGGGTCTAATTGTTCTTACTTGATTGTTCCTTGCAAAATAGTAATAAGTATTGGAAGAGAATTTAATTGTGGGTATGGATGAGAGATTGTGAAATTGGGCTAGAAATAGCCAAAATTACATTCTCACTCCTAATTAGTAGCTAATAGCTAGAAATTAGTGCAACTATTAATCCAAATCTAATCGGGTTGAGCTAATGATGACTAGAGGTTTGATAAAACTGTAGTAACAGGTATTTATAAAGCTGAAAAGCAGTAAATACCCATTTTCCCTAGATTATTTACACTAATTGTACTTATGAGATGACCTCGCATGTCCCTATCTAGTTAGTATATCATTTACACCACACCTCTAGTCTTTCTCATTCTTGTCAACAACCTTGGTAATTTTGCTATATGTAGGTAACCAAATTAGCAATCATACTCTATTACAAGTTCCAATCTCCCCCGACTTGTTTATTTTTATCTTATTTCTAAGTGGTGCAAGCTAACTTCAATTTCTCAACTGACACTTATAATTATCACTCACTAGTCCTTGTGGGATTCGACCCCCACATCCGTGGGATTACTTGTTTTGATACAGCGACCATGTATACTCTTTGTATGAGAAGTATATTTTGGATGTTATCAAAAATGGCGCCGCTGTCGGGGACTAGCGCTTGATATTCTTATGTTGATTGTTGAGTTGAATAGCTTTGCATCTTTGTTACTTAACGTGATTTTGTTGTGCTTGTTAGGCTATCACAACCATATGAGTCATCACTCCCAAGAAGGGGATAGCTTGGTGGAAGGTAACATGGAGCATGAGGACGATAACCCGGTGATCCCAGAGGTTGCGGGAGCCATTCGCCTACCACCCACGGTAGGGAATGTCGTCTTTCATATCACAAGCACCATGCTGCTTTTGTTTCAAATGAATGGACTCTTCGTGGGTAAACCAAGTGAGGACGAAAATAGGCACTTGAGAAATTTCTTGGAGATATGCCAGCCTTTCAACATCATAAATATAAGTCAAAAGTCTATCAAGCTAAGGCTTTTCCCATTTTCTCTAACGGGAGAAGCGATGATGTGGTTGGAAGAGTTGCCTCCTGGTTGTATTACATCTTAGAAAGAATTAACCAAATCCTTCTTGGATCGTTTCTTCCCTCTATCGAAAATGTTGCAGCTGAGGGATGACATCACAAATTTCAAGCAAGATCCTGGAGAGCCTTTGCATGGGGCATGGCTACGGTCCAAAAAGAAGGTTGCTCTTTGTCCCAATCATGGCCTTCCTAATGGAGTGCTTATCCAAAGCTTTTACTGAGCCCTTGACTCCATCAACAAATTTTCTGCCAACAATTTAGCCGGAGCGTCTATTATGGATCAAACATATGGGTTGGCTAAAGCCATTTTGGATAGAATGACAAAAACCAATAGGACCTATCACACGCGAGAGACAAATGTATCTACACATGAAATCATCTCTAGTGCTTTGGTGGCTGAGTTGCGGAAAAGAGATGAAGAGAGAGATGAAAATCTTGCTAAGATGATGACATAGCTGGAATTAATGAAAAAACATATGATGGGGATAGGGCCCAAGGTGGTAAATGTTGTAGGTATGCAAGTTCCTTTGCAATATGAAGGAGAATCATCACCACCAAGGTATGAGGAAGAATGCCAATAAATGGGAAATCAAATGGGAAATCCTCAACCTGGGGTTCAAGGGACCAATCAAGGCCCTTGGCGCCTAAGGGACGAAAATCAAGGCTGGAGAAACCGTGATGCACAGGGATGGCCTGATAGAAATGAAAGATGGGGAAATAAAGAGCAGAATCAAGAGGGAGACCTCTATCATCGAAATTCAAACCCGTATGTTCCCCCTCCAAAAGATAGAAATACTCAAAGTCAGCGGGTGTGAGCGATGCTGGTAGCTTAAACAAGAGATGTTAGCAAGAGTCCTCAAGAAAGCGGGGTCAACGGAAAGCGGGGTTAGGGAATTGAGAGGGGAGGTGTCTAATCTTGCCCAAATAGTGAGCTCTCATTCAGCCTCCATCACCCATTTGGAAGCTCAAATGAATCACTTGTTCGCTGAAATGAACCCTCAAATGAAGGGAACGCTCCCAAGTGACACAATGCCAAACTCGAGGAAAGATAGTCAATCCACGGCTATTGTCACTAGTAGTGGTAAAATGGTCGAAGATGCATTTGTGAATCCCAAGGAGGTTAATGATCCCGAATTTGTCACTAGTAGTGGTAAATTGGTCGAGACGCATTAGTGAATCCCAAAGAGGTTAATAATCCCAAATCAAATAAGGAAAATGGAATTGACGAGATGTCAAAGACTTCAAGGAGTGGTGAAAAGAGTGAAGAGGAAGGTAAGGAGAAGGATGATGAAATCCCCTCACGTGTTGATGAAAATGAGGTGGGGATAAAGGCCCCAAATGATGACAAGGTTGAAGCAAGAGCTCCACCCCCTTACCCAAAATGATTGGCCAAGAAAAAGAAGGACGATCAATTCAGCAAATTTATTAACATGTTCAGCAAGTTGTCCATTAATATATAGTTGGTGGATGCTCTTCTCCAAATGCCAAGATATGTTAAATTCATGAAAGAATTGCTGAAAAAGAAGAAAGTGGTAGATGCGGGTAGTGGGGAGATGACGCACCACTACAGTGCAATGATGATGAGCAACCTTGCCCCCAAGCAGGAAGACCCTGAAGCTTTCGCAATCCCTTGTACAATTGGGATATGTATGTTTAAGAAATCTCTATGTGATCTTGGTGCCAGCATAAGTTTAACTCCCCTAATCATTTTCAAGAAGTTGTGACTTGGAAGCACAAAGCCTATGTCTATGAGGTTGCTCATGGTGGATTGTTCCATTAAAAAACCTGTGAGGGTGTTAGAAGATGTGTTAGTAAGGGTGGATAAATTCATCCTACCTGTTGATTTCGTAGTCCTCGATTGTGAAATGGATATGTAGGTACCCATTATTTTGGAGAGACCATTGCTAGCTACGGGAAGAGCTGTTGTTGATGTGGAGCTAGGGGAGCTCAAGTTCAAAGTTGGATGTGAAGAAGTCACCTTCAAGGTTTTCCTGTCAGCTGAAACTCCCACTTAATGCAAGGTGATAGGGTTGTTGCATAAAGAGAATGAGGATAGTGGAATTGAGATGGAGGAGATGGAGTCGGAGGATGATTCGTCGAAGAAGAAATATTAAATAAGAGCTACGTCGTGCCATGACGTTAACTGAGATGCTTCTTGGGAGGCAACCCAAGTTTTTTATTTGATTTATTTTATGTCTTTGTTGTTTTTATTTTTGTAGAATCAATGAAGTAAGGAGAAAAGAGGGAAAGAACCACAATAATGTAGAATCAATGAAGTAAGGAGAAAAGAGGGAAAGAACCACAATAACGCGGGAACCGCACTTGACTGACGAACCGCTGATCCAGAAGTGCGAACCGCCACCTCAGGTCACGAGCAGGAAGAAGGCTGGGATTTTGAGCATTTGATCGGTAGACACTCCGGTGAACCGCCGATGCAAAACTGTGTACCATCGGTATATCCCCGATATACCACAGATCACCTAAAGCACTGGGAGCCCAAGTGGCAGCTCACCGGTGGGTCGCTAATCCAGTTCGCGAACCGCAGGTCAATAGCCTGCTGAGATACAATGAACTGGCATTATTTCAAGTGTAAAAGGTAAAAGCGGTGGAACGCCAATTTAATTCAGCGAACTGTTGATGCAGTGCCGGTCGAGGTATGATTTTTGTTCAGAATTTATATCAAGTATGGACCCACCTGATCCCAAATATTTGCTTGAGCCGTAACTATTTTGCATAATAATTCCCTTAGATTCCTCTTTTTACCATTTTTCCATACTCTTTTTGTCTCCCCATTACCCAACCTTTCCACTTCCTCATATTTCCCTCTTTCCCACCTTTCCACTTCCCACCAACACATTAACTAACCATTACTACCCCACCATCTCCTCAACCTATCACTATCTCACTTTCCCACCTATAAAACCTCTCCCTTCCTTCACCAACATCCTCACTACACTCACATTTTCTTTCTCTACTACACAATCTCTTAAGTTGCCATTGCTGAAATTTGCTAAGCTCCAACAAGATAGAGCTTGCAAATTCATTCCGACAGTGTGGTAATGTATCTTTGTCTCTTTCATGTTCTCATCAATGGCACATTACTTTTGATTTTCAGGTGGCTTGACCATACCTATCTTTTTTCTTTTAATACTCTTCCTTCCTATTGAATTCATGAGTTATGCTCTGTTTGTTGAAATGGGTGGGGGAATGGTATCTTTTCTATGCAAATTCGAAACGGGTAAAGTCTGTGTAACCCACTAGGATTGGAATGTCATGCTTTGCTTGATGATAGATTGGGTGACGCCATTCTTAAGGGTAAAAAGTTATTTGAGTCCTATGTCGTGTGTAGAGTTATGTTGCACTAAGATATGTGTGTGTGTGTGTATATATAAATGGGCACCATTGAAATGTTTGGAATTAATTTGGGGATGATGATATTCCACGATTCGCCGGTAGGGTCCGACAAAACGCCAATGAAATGTCAGTCCAAGGCATCGTTAGCTTCAGGCCACTTTCTGGATCCCATGTTGTATCGGTGGTTCGCAGATCGATACTGATGACTCGCCGCCTTGTCGCTGGTACACTTTAGGTCTGCTCAGTCTTTTGTTTCATAAAGGTGAGTCATCAGCGGTTCACATATTCCTCATGTGAATCGTCGGTTTTCCACCGATGATGCCAGTTATTTTACTCTTATTGCTTCTCATTTCACTCTTAAAGTAGCATTAGTTATTTCAATTCAAGTACATTGTGGTTTTCACTAACACTATGTTTGCAGAAATATCATGTCTTCATCCAGAAATACTAGAAGGGGCAAGGCCCCTGCATCATCCACCAGTAAGGGCAAGGGCAAAGCCAAGGCCTCAGCACCACCTGGAACTCCAAAGAGGCCATCATACTCTGTGTCCCAAACATGAAGGAGCATTATGTCATATGTCAGGGTCGGTCCACAACTTTGGAGAAGCAATTTGATCTAGTGGGCTTGCGTGGTGATCTTCCCAACATTACCGCCCAATTCATAGACAGGCAATGGCACGCTTTTGCCAATCCTCTCCCGGCCTACTATCCCGGTTTGGTATTGGAGTTCTATGTTTCCTACCAAGCTAGGCAGGATTTCATGAATCACAGAGGCAAAGTAGATGTCTTCCCGTGCCTACCATCGGTTATGATAAGGGGAGTGAAAGTCCACATCACTCCTGCTGCCATCAACTACTTATTTTGGAAAGATGAGATTGACTCGGGTATAGAGTATATGGCCTGGGTGGCTGATATAAAGGACCAATTCTCATGAATAGCCCCAATCATCGCTGCTGATACACATCTGTGGGCATCCATGGGTGGCAAAATCTTCTCCATGATTTGAAGTTTGAGGCCAAGTTGTGGTTGAACTTTATCTGTGGTCATATCATCCCTTTCAAGAAAAAGCAAAGGGTTAGCTTGGAAACAACAATTCTCATTACCTGCATCATGACTGGAGTCCCTATTAACTTTGGGAAGATTGTATCCTAACAAATAAAGAGGAAGGCACGACAGCTAGCACTTCCATGCCCTACGCTGTCTTTATTCCCCAGCTGTGCGCACAAGTTGGAGTGCCTTTGTTCCCAGATGAAACCCATGCTGCTGCTTCAGGAGTGATTGCCATTGACCGGAAGAGAGAAGCTGAGGCACCCGCAATGAAGAGGAAACGACTCAAGCCTTGGGGTGGTTGAGGGATCCCTTTCCCATAGGTCGGACCACTCATCACATGCCCCGGATTTGAACATGCCTCAGCATGAAGTGTCAGAGCAAGCTTCAGGCGACATGCCTCCTCGGGGAGCATCTCCCCTCCTATATCCTCCCAATCAAATTATCTCCACAGACTTGTGAAAATGAAAAATTCTCACGAGATCCAACTCCAAATATTGGCCAAGAGTCTCCCCATACTCGTTGCTCAAACAATTAAGAAGGAGCTCAAATATTTGTATGAGAGTGTCACTACATTGTGCAAGCGGGTGGATGCGGTTGAGAGGGCTTTTACCTCTCTCTAAATTGAGGTGCAGGAATGAAAAAGTAGGACTTCAACAGAGGTTCCTGACATGAGTGCCCTTGACACCGCAATGGATGCTCCCTCCACAGTTCGAGGCCCCATTGATGATCTATTTGAAGGCTTGGGGGATGATTTCATTGGGCTAGGTGAGGTCAGTGGTGATGGTTCAGGTGATGTCGCTGATGAAAATAACGAAGGATGACCCGCTCAGGGAGTCTCTTATCCCTTTCCCTTTTGCACGCCTACATTGGGGACAATGTATTTTTTTAAGTGGGGGAGGGATGAGTGTTTGTTTGTTGGGAGGGGTCATTGATGTTAGTTTTTTTTTTCGAATTGATTTGATGCAACCTTTATTAGGTTTTTGTTTATATTGGTTGTTGATAATTGCCCTTGATGGGCTTGTTATGGTAATGAAATGAGTGGCATGATTTATCTCTTGAATGATGATGTGTTAGTGCCAAAAGAGTCTTCGCCTTGAATTGATAAATTTTGTGTGCATGACCCAAGTTTTCTTATTTTCTTCTTCTCCTTTGTAAATAGTAGGATAGTAAATAAACTTCAAGGGTTTTTTTCATACCACAGTCCTTTCTCTAGGAGCATGTTTTTGTTTTCCTTTCCCTTTTTGTTGTTGAATCGGGTTGGCAATTCCCGATGATAGACTGTGTGATGACTCTCTTAAGAAAAAAATGCCATGTCATTTTTGAGTCTTTTATGGAGCTATTTTAAGAGGCATCACCAGAAAAAAATTTTGAAATAGAATTTTAAAATGGGGTCATGAAAATGAATGATAACGAGCTGATGTTTGAAGCAAGAACATAACACTCTTTATCATACTTTGTAAATTCCTTGCTTGACTTATTGATAATGCTCAAACCACACCTACTACTGATGTAAGAAGCGGACATTATCAATAAAGAACCCAACAAAGATGTTGAGGTCGAACCCAAATGGAATATGGAAGATCTAGATTAATGTCGGTAAGTGAACTAGTTGGTTAGTTACTCCAATTGGGGGGTTTAAGAAAAATAATAATTAAAAACAATGATTGAAATTGTGATGTAAAATCAAGAATTAAAACTAACAAGTATTTGTGTTCCCCATGGTTTCATAACTGCTTCGGGTATACACACATGATCAATACCAATGCATACTTGTAGAACTGATAACTAGGGTTCATCTAAACGACTGGTTCGTCCCTATTGGATGACTATACTCAATCACCGGTTCAGGTCTCATGAGCGATTTTAAATTAACCGTTATCAATTTGTTTCAAATATAACTATCCTGCGACTACAGCTCAAGTTAATACAATGATCATCAAGATAAAGGCTTTGTCGTAATTCTTTTTTCCTAATCTCTACCTCTCTATGCTCAAGCAAGTATAGAATTCGGGCAAGTCCTAACATTGAACACCGTTAAGAAACGTTTAAGCATGAATATAATACAATACAAACGTTTTGCATTGGTTTTGAATCACTTTTGTGCAACCCTAGCTCATTACTCCACCATGGTTCCCATAACCTTAGCTATGGAGGTTTTAGCCTCTCATAGTTGCAAGGTTGTGATGTGCATTAATAATTAAACACATAAATCAAAACTTACAATGATAGATGAGAGAAAAACTTCTTCGATTATATCCAAAATAACTCAAGAACAATTCACAAAGATAAAGAAGAAATCAAGAAAAGGTTGATCACAAGCCAATCAACTCAATTATATGTTGTCTCGATGTTCTCTAAAGTTTTCCTACGTCCTCTAACAACTTCTCATGAAAATAAAACATAAAAGTATTTATACAGATATAAGAATCCTTTTCCTAAGATAACAGGGTAAATTTCTATAACTGGTGCCTCCTAAGCCACGATAGATCCTATGACCCGCAGCAGGATTGTACAGGTCGTACCTGCTATCCGTATGTCCTTGGTTTGCTGAAATTTGTCTAAGTGTTGGGCCTTGGTACGACTCATACATGCTTCCTACGAGTCGTAATGTTCTTTCGTGGCTTAAATATGAGAATTCTCAATTTTGCTGAAGTTTTGTCACGAGTGTGATGGTACGACTCGTACCTTGATGCCACGACTCGTACTGTCTATCCGTGTCAAGAGTCAGCCTCTTGTGCAATTCTTCTTAATATTTCCACAACTCAATGCTATGGCTTGTACAACCGTTGTACGACTCATACTGAGAGTCATAGGATACACTATTCATAATTTAGCCATCTAAAACTTTTCACGATCTTCAGTACGACTCGTAGCATCAACCTACGGCTCGTACTGAGACTTGTGACTTTAGCCCATTTTCTGAACTTTCAGGCTATCTTTTGCACATTCTTGCTCCAACACCTATTTGTCCTGTAACCAAAGAAAAAGTGTCTTATATCCATATAAATACAACTAAGTCCATGCTATTTTCTTAGTTTTGAGCATCGAAAGTGTCATAAACTCATAGCACGTCAACACCCTCAACTTAAGACTTTTGCATGTCCTCAGGCAAAGAAAAGAAAAAACTACACACGACGCTCAACTAGAAAATAAACCTAGAATACTACAGCCAATACCAAACAAAAGTTGCACTATACATTCAACAACTTTTGACCCTTTTTCCTTGAACCAATATCTGCTAATGTAGTACAAGAAACCACAAACATGCTAAGTAGGGATCAAGACATGTCATCTAGCTATCAACAAGCAATCAAGTCATCATCGCTGCTTTACACACAGACCAATGGTAAAATTAAACATAACCCATGTACCCTAACAACAAATGAAGTCCCCACTCATAGATATAGTGTCAGATATTGCATAGGACTAAAAAAGCGATACTCTCACTCTCACAAAGAAGTTTCAACTATTGTGTATCAGATACCATAGGCTTGCCCTTATTTTCTCTGCTTCAGTCTGTTAGATGTTTATATAAGGATCAGTATAGGACTTGTTGTGGCTTGTAATGTAGGCTTTAGGGCTCGACATAATAAATATGAGAGATTTTTGAGTCACTTTCCCTTCCTTGGCACTACATACATTGGCTTCACCGTTCACCTATTTCACCCTCTTTTTCTAATTTCTTTTCCTCCCTTTTCACCTCTTTTGTATGCATTTGTATGGATGTGGTGTATTTTCAACCTTTTCAAGCATTTATTTATTTTTCTTTTGAATTTTCTTTTTCAAGATTTTCAACTTTTTCATCTCTTTTTTTTTTCACGTCACACCTCATTTTTAAACTTTTCTCTTTTCTTTCCCTTTTTCTCATTCCCACCATTTATTCACCCCTACTCTAGCCACCCTCAACTTAGGAATTTTTCCTATGTTGAGGTTCACAATATCCAAGAAAGGACCAGGGCCAGAACAGGTTCATTATAAAAAATGGGTATGGTTCATCAGTTAGTCAAAGAAAATGGTCTATTAAAGGCTCAAAATTGAGATCAAGGGAATCATATGATTTTGGTAGGGTCACTTAGGCTAAAAGTGAGCTTAACAAAAAATGGCCTATGATCATATCCTAACCAACCATCCTTAGCCTACGCAAAGACCAACCAAGAAAGTTCTAGATCTTCAACACAATACTGAACTAAGCATCAAACCTCACTCACTCGTGGAACATGACTTATATTCGCTCTACCTATTTGTTTTACATATGGATTAACATGAATCCTCATTCTAACAAACTAAATGACATCAAAAGATCCACAGAATTTATGCATGCAGTCACAAGTACATAGCTAATGCACTAAAAGTTTTAAACAAAGTCAATTTTTTTCAAAAATTCAAAACTAGTGCACTTTCATTGGTTGAGTACTCCTAAGTTATTTCCTAATTAAACAAAAATCACAAAATAAAAAAATAAAATCCTAAATATGTCGGTTCTACTAGATAGCATGCCCGATGGAAAAAAAATACGGTAAGAAAAACCCTCGGACGAATCCAAAAATTTCAAAAATTACAAGTACACCCCCTCCCTTTTTTGAAAATTGAGCTTCGTCCTCGAAGCATGAAATAAAAGAACAGAGGGATTTGAACATACCTATGGCTCTCTAGGCGCTCTTGTCATCCTGCGGAGGAGGTACTTTTACTGTATTCGTGGCTAGCAGTGGCCGACGCACTCAATAGTGTATCAATAGGTGGAGTGGTTACCCCCTTAGTAGTCTCGGTAGCCTCGACAACCTATGTTGTGATCGGGGCTGAATATGGCTCGCCCGAAGGGTCCTTGCAACTAGCAAGCTCAGGCTGAGCCATGGTAGAGCTGCCTACTCCTCTAGCTTGTTCCTATAGCTCTAACATATGTGAGTCATGAGTTGTAGGCTCTCTGCTCATGCCCGCTTGTGTTCTCTTCTTTCTTTCTTCCTTTTCTTCCTCAAACTTTCTTCTCCAACATCCTCGGAGACTCTTTTCTTCCCTTTTTCTCTAGAAGTTGTCATCGGCTCCCAATAAGCCGCCAAATCAATCTCCTCATCAGTCTCTTCATCAAGGTCGGAAGAGTAGAGGCTGATATGACTTCCGGTTGTCGTGATGACAACTCGACTACTTGGCTTCGAAGAGCCCCCATTTCCTCACGGAGACTGCTGGTATCCGTCTGCTCTGCCATACATATTTTGAACCGGCTCTCAAATCTATCCAAGCGAGCATGTAAGGCATGTATTCCTGTGTCAATTTCTGCTTTGATCCATGGCTTCACATTCTCCATCATAGCCTAAATTTTTCTATCGGCCATGGTCAACCTCTTGGCCAATTTCTGTAGGAAATCATGGGGCAAT
This sequence comes from Datura wrightii, assembly GCA_035772735.1. Lineage (NCBI taxonomy): Eukaryota > Viridiplantae > Streptophyta > Magnoliopsida > Solanales > Solanaceae > Datura > Datura wrightii. The sequence continues at coordinate 104,017,869 of JASDFA010000008.1, forward strand.
AGGATGTATCCTGCAGGAGACTAAGTCGGCAGGCTAGGAATTGTTGTGGTAGAAGTTCTAGGAGATTCCTCTGAATGACGGGTATCTATAGCCGGTGTCTCGCTTTGCTCCTGTGAGGTGGGGGAATTCACCTGTGTGCCCCCGGCTGGATGGGTATGTGGAACTGCTGTGGGAATTTGGGACCTACTCACCAGGTTCATTTCATCCCAGATTAAGACAATGTCTACTATCCTCTGCCATCCAATCAAGCGCTCCTTACCCCATCGCACTGGCACTTCTGCCTCTTTGCATAATCTAAATGAGGCTCGGGAAGGGGATGGTAGTGCTCTATCCCACAGCCCAATCTCATATTTCCTCTGCAATGATCCTCAGGATGTTGATAGGGTATCTTCACATTAGGCATACCAAGAAAGTTGCTCTGTCAACACTCAGAGTGTTGTCATTGACCGTGGGTGCTAATCGGTGGCACACTAGTGTCCAACAGTCTTTAGTTATGAAGTTGAGTGAGTTTTTGGTAACCTGCTTTCCACTTGAGATCCATTCTGCTTCCTCTTTGTCCTCAGCTATGACACCCGCCAACCATTGTAGCTGCCTCTGTCTCTCCTTAAATCCCAGCTAAGTTGCTTCAGTGCCTCCACTCGGAACTCATATTCTGGTGTGACATATGAAGGTATGAATTGAGGCCCGTACACGATCCGAGAGATAGTCCACTCAGATATGTCTATCTCTCGCCCTCTGACCATGACACTCTCCAATATGGGTTGGTCTTTCACTTTCTGCCCCGTCTTTGCCTTTTCCTCCATGGTCGCTGAGTAGTTGGCGTAGAACTCTCAGACTATCTTTGAAGTATATTGGTCCGGAGTCCTATCCATCCATTCGAGCCCATAAAAGCTGAAAATCCACTTCATCTCCTCTACTTCATTTAATGTGTTTGTAAGGATCCGCGGTTCTTCTTGGATGCTCCGCCTAGGTTTGTTTTTGGCAGTGAGAGTAATGCCTTGTTCATAGATTTCCTATGCTCCTAGCACTCTCCACCGGATGGTACGACTCTCCCTAGGCAGGATTTGCTGTTGCTCAACATTGGGAGCCTCCCCCTCAGACTTAGAACTACCACTTGTCTCTCCGGATTGGGTCTCCTAAAACCCTTCTTCTGCATTTGAGATGCTTCCCGACTCCTGATTACCTTTTTTAGCTCCCTCCTAGAGTGGGGAACTTCGGCAGATGTGGAAGTAGTTGTGATGGCTTGTGCTTTGGCCTTCGCCCTAATGGTTCGGGTTCCATCGGTGTCTGATGTATCAACCTGGTACTCCTCAACTGAACCATTAGGGGAGTGTCCTACTTGCTCAAGCTCAGACTCAGATGGTTCATCATGTAATATCCTCTGAGCAGTTGCCTTGGATGCTTTGCGCTTCATCGTCATTGTACCTGTAGAGAAGAGAGTTAGAATTCCATATCTAAGAAAGAAAAACAAGAAGAGAAATTCTCAGTATCTAACCATGGGTCAATAGTACAGGTAATACCTTAGAGGTACGACTCGTATGAAGTCCCAAAAATCCTATGTGCATGTTACGACTCACAGGTACGACTCGTACCATAAAGGTATGACCCGTACCTTCATTTATCTAAGGATGCCCCTTCACTGCAAATTTCTCTGTATTTTTCCACGACTCATGGTACAAGCCGTAAGTCGATTCCAAGAGTCATAGGAAGGACCATACTGCCTCATCTGGACTTGGCCCTATTCAGGTCTTTGGTACGAATGCACAGTATGACTTGTAGTGGCAAACCACTAATCATACTAGGTTTGGTACCTCTGGTCTTGACATTTTTAGCTTGGGACAGTTCCAACGAGCCATCCTACGAGTATTAGTATCAAACCATGAGTCATAGGAAGGCTTGTGAAGCCTGTCCCTGTCCATAATTTGTTCCAATGTTTAGGAAATCTTATTTATGTTTTGGGTACTCATAATTCCCCAAGTCTAGGCATGTAGTTCAATCCATTTAATTCTACTCATCCCTCCCCTTTTAGTCACTACCCGTAGCTCAATTTTAAATGCTACAATGCACAAGTTCATCAACTTTTAAAAATGTTTTCCCACTCGCACATAGTCCTATATCCCTGGTCATTACCTCTTTGAAATTTTTTTGAGCAAAAACTAAGACTCGCAGAGGTTTTAGCATCATTACATCAATCATATAAGTTTTCTCAATATTCAAAATAATACACTTACTTGTTGTTGGTTACTTCAACCGGTAATGAAGTATTAGGGTTGAGAGGAATTCGATTGAGTAAGAAATTGCTTGGATTTTTCTTTGGTTTTGAGCTACGGGTGTGGAGAGTAGGGAGTGCAAGTCGTGACTTCATGATGTTTGCGTGGGAGAAGGGTCGGTTTAGGTTTGAAACTTTAAATAAGTGAAAGGGCAGAATTTTAAAACTCTGGGCTAAGTCAGGTAATTTCATGGATTTTGGCCCGTCACGACTTGTACCACGAGTCATAGGTAGTGATGAAGGGCGTAGTCATGCACTTCATAGACATAAGTTTTCTCATACTTTGCTATGTTTTGAGGATAAATTATGTGTGTTTTCATGGGTTTATGTAATATATTTGTGAAAATAGCTAAAGCACATGATTAGATGCTTTCAGGTCTAAAAATGATGGATTTTTGTGTATTTGATGCTTTGGAATGAATTTAAAGAAAATGGAATAAAGTGAGGACTGGGAGGAGAAAACCTGGAGAAATGTCCAGTGAAGGTAACGAGTGACATAATGATTCGTCGTGTGAAGTGACGACTCATCATCAGACACTGTGAGCATCTGTCAGGTACACTGGAGGAAGTAATGATCAATGGCCACAAGGGACTTAACGACTCATGCCCAGTCCTAACGAGTCGTTAGGTGACCCGTTGCCACGGCTGGGCCTAATGATTAGGACGATTGTGCTTGACTGATCACGACTTGTTTGAGCTCCTCTCGAGTCGTTACTTAGTTCATGACCACTGCATCCTGGAGTCCATTTTTAATTAGGAAAAAGAGCTAAAAATCCCAAATTAAATCCATGGAGGATGCGACAAAGGAAGGTGCAAAGCGGCAAGGATTCCAAAATAGGAAAAAAATGGATTTCCTACTTCAACTAGGAAAACAAAAATTAAATCCCAAGCCAAATTCATCAAGGAATGAGGAAAGCATCTAACTACTATAAATACCCTTTATTTTCATGTAATAGCTATCAAGCTTTAAATTAAGTATCAAGCTTTAAATCAAGCTTTAGATCAAGTTTCAAGTTCAAAAGTCTTCAAGTAGGATTAGAGTTTTAAGTCTCAAGTTTTTAGATACAAGTTTGGTGTCTTACGTTTGTAACTTCAAGACGATTGTTGAATTGTTCTAGTTTATTATTGCAATAATCAAGTAAGTTTCTTCCTATCAACGTTGTAAGTATTAATTTTTGCTTTTATTTATGAATTCTATTAATTTACTTATAAACATGATAGGCTAAAACCACCACAACTAGGGTTGTGGGAACCATGACAAATTAACACACATAGGTAAAATACTTAGTGATTCTTGAATGGAGTTTATACATGTATTGTTTCTTCCTTTGTTTTAATTGATTTTTAACGGTTGCAAACGTTAGAACTTGCCTTATTCTTACTTACCAGATCAAGGAGGTAATGAATGGGAAAAGGGATTAACAACGGAGATTTAAGGCTAGCAACCCTCATCTAATAGCTTGAACTTGTCCAGGGATAGCTAATCCAATATTAAGGGTAGGGGTTAATCAAGAATACACCTATTGAGGGACCAAGTTGCATGGTGAAAATCATCTAGATAGGGGACCAACCATTTAGGTGAACCTAACTTACCGATATTGCATGCTAAGCATCGGAATAGATCACTAGTATAAAGCGCCCTTTGAAGTCATGGGGAACACTTACCCTAGTTAGTTGCATAAATTTGGAATCAACCTTCACAATTTCTCAATATTGTTATTTATTACTTTGATGAATTCCCCCCTTTGGAAATAATTAACTAAAAAGTTTAAGCACTAGCATTCTTATATATCCTTCCATATTCCCTGTGGGATCGACCCCAACTTCTAGTTGGTTTCTCTATTAACAACATCCACTTCATACTTCCGAATGAGGTGTGGTTTGAGCGTTATCAAAAAGTGGTGCCGTTGCCGGGGAATACGGCTTAGGATTAGATTAATTGCGTATGTTTAACTTTTAGTCTTTATTTCCTATTTTTTCGATTTTTCTTTTATTTTGTGACGTGTCACAAGGCAACGTGGTAAAATAAGCGGCCAAGATGTGACCATGGTCCCAACAGGTATCTTGATGAAGTCTGAGTAATCAAGATACCTGTGTCGTGCCGCGACGTTAAATCAGGAGCTACTTGGGAGGCAACCCAAGATAAATTTTTCACTTTTATGTGTTTGTTCAAGTGTGCAGGTGATAGCTCATAATTTTCAACAAAACAATTTGAGCATGAAATACATAGATGGGGCAAGTTGCACTTGCCCCCACAGACGACGAGGAGTAGAGGCCCAGGAAGTCTCCTTTCACTTTATTACATTATGTTTATTTGTTTTACCACCGGGGACAATGTAACTAATTAAGTGAGGGGTGGGAGAAGTGAACTTCATATTATCATGCATTTCTTAATTGCTAAATTTGCACATGGTAGGACTAGTTTTTTTTGTGGGATTTATGATCTATCTTGCATGCTTGTTTATGTGTAGTATTTTATTTTATTTTGGGTTCCTCCGATTTTTATTTTCTGTACTTTTCCGGTGGATAGTCCCTTAGAACCGACTAGAGAGTCTAGCTTTTTATTTTTATTTTATTTTCATTGAGTCATGACTTTTTCGGATGATGAATGGATGACGACCGTCTTAAGGTTAAATTAGTCATTAGGAAGAACAAGAACTTGAGCCTTACGAATGTTAGGTGCTTCACTTTAGGTATCATTGAGACTTTATTAAATTCACTCAAAAATTCATGAAAAAGGTAGAAACACTTAGTCTTTTGGAAATTGACTCTTGTACTTGAAAAAATGGGCTTAATTATGTTATGCATGCAATATGGATATATGTGTTTATGTGATCTTGATTTCCATTGTTAAACCATCTTGTGTCAATGTTTGAGGAATTATCTTTGATATACTCCATGCTTCTAAATTGATGTCTAGAACTTGCCCGGTGTGTGTGCAAAGAGAAATAAGAATGATGGATTTAGGAAGTGATATAGGCATTTCTTTGGTAACCATATTTTTATCCTATTTTACCTACCTTGATTGTAATTATCCTAGTTAGCTATGTTTGAGCCATATCCTATTCTTTTGATAGCCATATTACAAGCTTAATCCCTTTTGTTCTATTGACTTGTATTTGATCCAAATGCACTTTAATGAAAATTTTTGTAGGAAAGGAGCATAATTGGAAAAATGAAAGGAAAAGCTAAAAAGTGTGGTGAATTGGAAAAAAAGAAAAAGGTGAAATTTTGCTAAACAAGGAGGGTGATTTTTAGTGGGAAAACAAAAAGAAGAAAGAGCTTTGAAAAATTGAAGATCATGATTTACTGATTAACCGTACCCAATTGTTTACAATGAACCTGTTCTGGCCATGGTCCTTCCTTGGATATTGTAAACCTCAACATAAGAAAAATGCTTAAGTTGAGGGTGGCTAGAGTAGGGGTGGGTAAAGGATGGGAACAGAAGAAAGGAAAAGAAAAGAGAAAAATAAAGTGAGTGAATAAGCTCAATGATGGAAAGAAAAATCCCCACGAGTCACCTAAATTGAAAAACTTAAAAAATAAAAGGAGGTATAAGGAGAAAATTTGAAAATTGAAGAAATGTGCTTAAAAATCGAAATGTTGTGAAGTATTAAAGTGCTTAGGGAGATTAGTCACTATCTTGGCCAAATAGTTCATACCCATCCCTTAGCCTACATTACAACCAAATTAAAGTCCTAATTGATCCTTGATTCAAAATTCTATATTAGCAGAATATTACACTAAAGGCAAGCATATGGGTCGTCTTTTGCATGTATGTTGAGTTCTTTTGTGAGAGTGAGCGAAAATTATTTTATTTATGCCCAAGTTAATTTTGTTCTATATCTTGTGAAAGGGCATCTCTCCAAATTGTGAGGGGCATAATGGTAAGACGTTGGTTTAATCTTGATTGCTAAATGACATGTAATTCATGTTGGCCCAAAATATGTATTGATAAGTTAGTTTTCAAAAGCTAAGTGATTTCGAACTTTGACATCTTAATGTTGAACCTATATGCATGTGAGTTATTTGAGCTTCATTGACGTGTCTCATGATCCTAAGTGTAAGTAGACCTATTCGTAGGATGAATTTTGTGCTTAAATGTTAGAAGAGAGGTAGTAGATTGTTCGAGGACAAACAATAGTTTAAGTATGGGGTGTTGATGAAGGGAGTACTCACGCACTTCATAGACATAACTTTTCCCATACCTTGCTATGTTTTAAGGATAAATTTTGTGTGTATGTATCGGTTTATGTTATATATTTGTGAAAATAGCTAGTGCACATGATTAGATGCTTTCAGGTCTAAAAGTGATGGGTTTGGTGTATTTGATGCTTTGGAATGAATTTGAAGACAATGGAATAAAGTGAGGACTGAAAGGAGAAAACCAAAAGAAATGTCCAATGAAGGTAACGAGTGACATAACGAGTCGTCGTGTGAAGTGACGACTCATCATCAGACACTGTGAGCATCCGTCAAGTACACTGGAGGATGTGATGATCCATGGCCACGAGGGACTTAACGACTCGTGCCCAGTCCTAACGAGCCGTTAGGTGACCTATTGCCACGACTAGGCCTAATGCTGAGGACGACTGTGCTTGACTGATCACGACTCGTTTGAGGTCCTCTCGAGTCGTTACTTAGTCCGTGACCACTGCGACCTGGAGTCTGTTTTTAATTAGGAAAAGGAGCTAAAAATCCCAAATTAAATCCATAGAGGACGCAGCAAAGGAAGGTGCGACGCGGCAAGGCTTCCAAAACAGGAAAAAGGTGGATTTCCTACTTCAACTAGGAAAAGGAAAATTAAATCCCAAGCCAAATTCATCAAGGAATGAGGAAAGCATCTAACTACTATAAATACCCTTTATTTTCATGTAATAGCTATCAAGCTTTAAATTAAGTATCAAGCTTTAAATCAAGCTTTAGATCAAGTTTCAAGTTCAAAAGTCTTCAAGTAGTATTAGAGTTTTAAGTCTCAAGTTTTTAGATACAAGTTTGGTGTCTTACATTTGGAACTTCAAGACGATTGTTGAATTGTTCTTCTTTATTATTGTAATAATCAAGTGAGTTTCTTCCTATCAACATTGTAAGTATTAATTTTTGCTTTTATTTATGAATTCTATTAATTTACTTATAAACATGATAGGCTAAAACCACCACAACTAGGGTTGTGGGAACCATGACAAATTAACACACATAGGTAAAATACTTAGTGATTCTTGAAAGGAGTTTATACATGTATTATTTCTTCCTTTGTTTTAATTCATTTTTAATGGTTGCAAACGTTAGAACTTTCCTTATTCTTACTTACCAGATCAAGGAGGTAATGAATGGGAAAAGGGATTAACAACGGAGATTTGAGGCTAGAAACCCTCATCTAATAGCTTGAACTTGTCCAGGGATAGCTAATCCAATATTAAGGGTAAGGGTTAATCAAGAATACACCCGTAGACAGATCAAGTTGCATGGTGAAAATCATCTAGATAGGGGACCAATCTTTTAGGTGAACCTAACTTACTGATATTGCATGCTAATCACCGGAATAGATCACTAGTATAAAGCGTCTTGTGGTTATGAAGTCATGGGGAACACTTACCCTAGTTAGTTGCATAAATTTGGAATCAACCTTCACAATTTCTCAACATTGTTATTTATTATTTTTACAAATTCCCCCCTTTGGAAATAATTAACTAAAAAGCTTAAGCACTAGCATTCTTCTATATCCTTCTATATTCCTTGTGGGATTGACCTCAGCCTTTATTTGGGTTCTTTATTGACAACGTCCGCTTCATACTTATGAAGGAGGTGTGGTTTGAGCGTTATCAGGTAGTCCCCATGACTTGTCCCCTGGAGTTGTGCTTTAGAGAGTAGAGAAACTTACCTGGGACCTACAAATTCATCTTACAACTCGTACAATGAGGATACGGGTCGTACTATGACTCGTAGGCCTTCATCCCATATGATTTAGCTTGTTCACAGGTATAATGAATATTACGATATGTATATTTACGTTACACGTAGGACCAACCGTACCCTGAACCCCTTCTTCGAAGCACTTCTCTTATTCTCACCACGCCTCCTGCTATGGCTCATATGATGTTGTCGTGAGTCGTACTGAGAGCTGTAGAAGCTGCTTTTTCAGCAGTTTTATGCCACCTATATTTGCCCTGCATACTAAATACACATCAATTAAGTTACTTAGGTTGCCTCCAAAGAAGCGCTTGATTTAACATCGCGACACGACGTTGGTGGCCTGGTTGCTCAGAATTCACCAAGCCACTACTTGGGTTGCCTCACAAGAATCATCTAATCTAACGTCGTGGCATAATGTAAGTCTCATGACTACTCATAATTCATCAAGTGACTCAGATTCATCCTCTAGTGCTGAGACTACACTAAATTCCTTTAGTTGTTGCATTAATCGGCAGATGTAAAAGGTGACCGCTTCTTTGTTTAGTCTGAACTTCAATTGGCCCACCTCCACATATACTAAGGCCCTCCCAGTTGCAAGAAATGGTCGCCCTAAGATGATGGGCACCTCATAATCAACCTCGCAGTCCAAAATTACGAAGTCTGTTGGGCATATGAATCTGTCCACCTTAACAAGCACATCGAACAGGATCTCCACTGGCTTCTTCACAGTTCTATCAGCCATCAGTAGTCACAAAGTAGTCGATGTGGGGGCTCTTAAACCCAATTTCTTGAACACTGCCAAGGGCATTAGGTTGATACTCGCTCACAGATCATAAACTGCCCTTGCGAACTCGACATTGCCAATGGTAAAAGGTATAGTGAAAGCACCTGGATCTTCCTTCTTTTAAGCCAGAACCTCTATATCTATGGCACTACAGTGATGTACATTATCTATCGGCTCATAGCTTACCAACCTCTTTTTTGTCACCAAATCCTTCATAAACTTAGCATATCCCAACATTTGTTCCAATGCCTCAACCAATGGTATGTTCACGGATAATTGTTTAAGCATTGACAGGAATTTCTGGAACTTACCATTTTTTGCCTTTTTCTTCATTCTTTGGGGAAACGGTGGCAGTGGTCGCGGGATAGCTCTGTACATTTGAGTCGCTCCTTGATCAATTTCAGGTTCTTTCTCACCTATTGGGGCCTCTGGAAACTCGACATTCTCCATCTCAGTACTTTTCTCATACTCCTCAGTTATGCTCTCTTTCTTCCATTCAACCACAACCGAAAAAGGGGGGTCAACTGTGGTCTTACCACTCCTAGTCATCACCGTCATTCAGTGGCCATCATTTTTTGGGTTCTGAACGGTGTTGCTAGGTAGTGTACCCTTTTATCTAGGGTTAAGTGATGCTGACAGTTGCCCAAGCTGTTGTTCAATTTGCATGATGCCTGTCACATGAGATTCCACTCTCTGACCCATACTTGATATGTCACCATGGATTTCCTTCAACTAAACATTAGTGGACCTCACCTTTTTCAACATCTCATCCGTCATGGTCTCTAACTTTGATTGCCCAGATTCTCCCTCTCATGCATTGGGAGGCACATAACTATACATTCTCTTAGCTCTACCGAATCTGAAACAACAGGTGCTGAAGGATCAATAACTCTACATTCTATTAGCTCTACCGAATTTGAAACAACAGGTGCTGAAGGTACAACAGGTGCTAAAGGATCAATAACCCTACATTCTCTTAGCTCTACCGAATCTAAAACAACAGGAGGGGTTGAATCCCCTCCCACAGTAATTCCGACTGGAACTTGGAGGAACTATGGTATGAGGAATAGGAAACTCGCTTCGAGCCTCTAATCTATTTCTCGGATTGGTAGGAGGGCGATTAGCACCCTTCCAAATATTAGTGCCAATGAATCTCGTAGCAACTCCAGGCGAATTTTAAAACATAAGCACGATATAGATTTAATGCACCTCTTACATCTTTGCTCTATAGCACGATCTATTAATGATCAAAGTGAAACAACTCCTAAATGCCCTATAGCTTCCTGATTATAAGTATGGTGCACAACATACCCATAAGCAAGACTCTACTAGACACGACTTGTGGACACCCTAGGATACGACTTCGTTCTGATACCAAGTTTGTCACGCCCCAAAATTGGGGTAGGGTGCAACTGGCACTCAATTCATGATTGATCGAGAAGCCGGCTATATGACATCTGTAACTATAACACTTAGGCCATCCAGGCCACCTGTCATAATCAACTGAAGAATAAAATGGACCAATAAGGTCTCAACAATACGGGGTAAACAATCGAAATGCAACCAAGGCAATTAGTGTGCTAAACCCAGAAACAATAAGCTGACGAGGCCATAAACTGAATAACATTGTACACACTAAGTCCACAAAGCCTCTAAAGAGTAAACTGACTGATGGTCGGAACAGGGCTCCTACCTACCCATAACTGCACCTCAAAACTCAAGAATAAATAAACAAGCCCTAGCTCTAGGAAAAAAGGAGCATACCAACCATCTGTTGATCTTACGAACTGCTACTCAAATGGCCATCCTGACCTCTACCTGCACCTGCGCCATGAACGCAGGTCCCCAAGCAAGGGGACGTCAGTATGAATGAAATGTACTAGTATGTAAGGCTAAAACTGTAACCATGAGATAACAATCCTGTAATAACTAACTTAGCACATAAACATATAAAGGATAAATATAACCTGGAACTCTACAACCTGTAATTGATAATAACTTACTATAACATAACTGAACTCAAGATAACAGAACCAAGAATAAGGAAGGGTAACAACCTGGAATCTGGGAAACTGAAACCTGATAATAACTCTATAATGAGATGAAAATGCAATTAATAAATGCACAAGAAAGAAACTACAACTGTAATGCTAGCGACCAACCAACCGTAAATCCATATATAAAATTCGTCCAGCTGGTGTACCACACCGAGGTAAAATTAAAAGATCTCCAGCAGATGTACTAAAATAAAAAGATCTCCAGCCGATGTACCACACCCGGTAAAATAAAAATATCTCCAGCCGGTGTGCAATACCGGGGTAAAATAAAAATATTCTCAATCATAATCATGAATGGAGCTGATGAAGCTTATACTGAGTCAATTTAAAACTTGTAGCATTGAAATGACAAATGTTTAATTTGTGGCTGTAATCAGTCTCTTTCGTAACATATAAATGCAAATGAGCACATATACCATGTAAAATTAGCAAATATGCACATATATCACGTAAAGCTGTCCAAATATAAACAAACATGTCAACTCAGTGAATCAACGGACCTTCAGGAGGTTTAGCCAACTTAAGAATTTTAGTAGACTTACAAGCAATGTCCTATAGATAGTCTTACCAATTTAATGTATCGCTTGAGTAGAAGCACATAGATTCCCATTTCTATACAATCCTTTGACATCTAGGAACTACATATATATACTGCCCACAGGGTGGTTCCTTTACATGTATCGACAACTACACATTGGAATTTCATTGCCAAACTTATCACGTCGATGAGCACATGCAGTTCTCTATTCATTTGCCTTATTTGCAGGAAAACATGGGACTTATAACTTGAAGCTTGGAGTTATTTTCATAACGCTTAACATATACATAGATCTGAGAGCTGAATTACAGACATACAACGTATGAGACTTCTGTATAACGTATAAACTCGTATTTAGTTAGCTGAGTGACCTCCAGGGGACTTCCTGGGATTAGAAGTTCTAAGCTTAACTGATCATTTTCATAGCTTGTGCTTACACTTACTTAGACATTAGTAACATTGGTACATGGGAGAATCTCTCCTCTGAATTTAGGGAATTCAAATGATAACTCAACAAGAGCTAAACATATAGACGCGTCACTTGAATATAACTGAAAAAAATTCAATTGTATGTTATAATATGAAAATCATATACATTAAGACTTCTTACTAGAAATACATATAAAGACTTAAGTTCTTAGGCTGGTACGCAACTTCAAATACTTGATCGAGACATTAGCAGGATTCTCGGAATATGATCTCTTGAAAACTTCTTAGATTAGCATAACACACTTCAACATAACTTAGCGACTGGAAGACATTACTTAAGAATATGAGATGTGGATTTGTTCAACTTGAGAATTCATAAGCAACTCTCCAAATGCTGCCTTATAGGCAAATAAAGACTTATAACCATAATTCGGATGACGCTGGATTGACTTTCACAACTTTGTAATTAACCGAGGAGATTACGAAAGCTTACATTTTTATAATGGATTAGAATCTCCTAGGATCACCCTTTTCGATCAAGGAAGACAATTTCAACGCTTAGAATCGATAACTTAACATAAATGTTTGGGGAAATAGCAGAGAGCTTCTCTTTAACTTAAGTTACTATTTTACAAACGTTCAACTCTAGCTAATTTATACAAGGTCGTCACCTAATATTCATTATATCATTACCACATAACGTATTTATATAATTTATTTAATTTAATGCCTTTTCGACTCTCAGGAGGTTCAGATAGCACAAGAGTTACAGTAAATTTACAACGACACTCTAAAGACAATTCTTGTTGCCCTAGCGTGTAACTTGAACGTAGGCATAAGCGTAAATATATACTTATTTTCGTATAACCTGATAACATTAAAAAATTGTGTATAACCTGCACATAAAGATGGTTTCATAGAAATATCAATAATTTACACATTCGAGTTCTATCTTTCAAGTTCAACGTATCGGTTTGTTCGAAAACTCGTTAACTAGTCAGTTAGATGAAGGGAGAGAAATAAAGGAATCTCCTCTTTGCCTTATATACCTTAGAACATGTTCATAAGAGGGTGGATAACTATTGTAAGGCATTTTCATTTCGTTGTTCTCGTTTACCCTTATTTTGCTTAAAATTGTATTCTAGCGTTAAGTTCGTTCGCGTGTCATCTTCTTGCCTTTTTACCAATTTCACATAGAAACTAGAATTTTGAACACATTTGATATCACATGCATGCAATAATATAAAGGACTGGCTCACGGTGCCCATGCTGAAGGGACTTCAGACTCGATTTTCAACTACAACAATAAAAATCGTAAACAATACGCCTTTCACTTCACATTTGTTCACTTCAAGAATATTTAACTCTTCAAGCCTTCTATGAAGTATTTCTAATACTTTGGGCGGAATCATGTATGCCTCAATAGGAACACAAAACATAGGAACATTGGCCCGATCAACAACAAGATTTCTGCTTGGAAAATAAGAATAGGGACGCCTTTACATGCCCTCACTTTGTCGTGTCTTTTTAGCCAATTTCTTCCGCTTGCTAGAAACTCTGACACCTTCAACTTCCTTACTTACACTACATGGAATGAGTACTGTTTATGCCATGTTCCCAGTCACAATTCATGTCCCAAAATGTACAACCAAACAGCCACATCATAATATAATTTTCAGCAATCCTACGTACCTTAGGCATCTTAAACTTGAGGCAATTCAAGAGAGTTTCGCTTACGTGTTTTTGGTGTTTAACCTGTCCAAAGGTGTGGTGTATTACTTCCATCTTTTGGATAAATTCCAGCATCCATACGGCTGTAACAACCTCCCAAAAAGGGGAAGAAACCTCAGTCAAATATCACATAAAACACATATTGACTTAATGTCATTTTCTTACTTTAGCTTGCAAATTTTAGGGGATAAACCAAGTAGGAACAATTACCTTTCACTTGTGTATAAACCCTGCCCATATGGGGTTCCTCTTCAGCTAAATTCCATTCCAAAACTGTAGCAACCATGCTGCCAAACCGCAGCAACAACACACACCCAAGCAACATATAAGTTCCAATTTCACTTCCAACATAACTTGTTAATTCATGATAATTTAAAGAGTACAAAAACCACCTCCTTTTGTACTCAACTCTCACCAATATGGAGGTAGAACTTCACCTCTCTACTTCCCAAAAATGCAGCATCTTGGCAGCCAAAAATGCAGCAACTCGACAATTAGAAGCTCACTACATAAGAAACTATTTCCAAGCTTGGACTGTAAGGAAATTTGACCTATATATACAATTTATTACCTGGGATTTGTTTTCACCATTGGATAGAGCTCTTAATTCTGCGAATTTTGAAAAAAAAATGAGGTGAAACGGATTAGAAATGAGCTTTTTATCTCAAAATTACTTCATATTGGAAGGCTGGGCGGTGCCCACGAGCGGCGCCCATGTGACGTGCCCTCGCGCGCGCCTGCTGCCTGCCTGTCTCGGTGCCCGCGCGCATGGACGCTTTTCCAGCCGACAGTGCTATCTTCAAAACAGCATAACTTTTTACTCCGAACTCCGATTAACGAGCGGTTTTTTTCACTGTAAACTAGACTCAAATATATTTCATTTGATAGGATATAGGACCTCTGAATCATTATATATTTGGAGAAATGTTCATTTAAAATTGACCCTTATTTACAATCTTCACATACTCTTCGCTTTTCCCTTTGCACATGTTTTCCTCCTCACCTATGGACAACCTACAACCCATAATTCCCTTAATATGACATATAAATATTAAATAATTATCAAATAAAATAAATAAGATAGTTGGGGTGTAACATCCTCCCCCCCCTTAAAATCATTCGTCCTCGAATCAGGGTTATACCTCGGTAGCCGTAACTTTAGCCATAACATCTTTAAATTATTCCTTGCATTGTTTCATAAACATACATTTCATTTTTCATAAGCACATCCTCTTTATATTGCCGCTTATTATCAAACTGTACTTGCTCAATTCCATCTATTTGTCTGACGTATGATAGGCATACTTTAGTACCATAAAATCGGTAACTTTTCTAACCCTAAGAAAATTGATACACTACCATGGGAGTTATGATTTATTCCAATACCACCTTTCCATTAATACCATTAGAAAATATCACAGAAAAAAGTGAAAATCACGACTTAACCACTTAACATATAGAATCAGTGTCAAACCTGAAGTTGCTCTTTTACCTTTGCTTTTACTTGAAGGTATAACAGGTGCTAAAGGATCAATAACTCTACATTCTCTTAGCTCTACCGAATCTGACACAACAGGAGGGATTGAATCCCCTCCCACAGTAATTCCGACTGGAACTTGGAGGAACTAAGGTATGAGGAATAGGAAACTCGCTTCGAGCCTCTAATCTATTTCTCGGATCGGCAAGAGGGCAAATAGGACCCTTTCAAACATCAGTTCCAATAAATATCGTAGCAATTTTCCTTACTCCATGAGAATTTTAAAACATAAGCACGATATAGATTTAACGCACCTCTTACATCTTTGCTCTATAGCACAATCTATTATGATCAAAGTGAAACAACTCCTAAATGCCCTATAGCTTCCTGATTACAAGTACGGTGCACAACATACCCATAAGCAAGACTCTACTAGACACGGCTTGTGGACTTCCTAGGATACGACTTCACTCTGATACCAAGTCTGTCACGCCCCAAAATTAGGGTAGGGTGCAACTGGAACTTGATTCATGATTGATCGAGAAGCCGGCTATATGACATCTGTAACTATAATACTTAGGCCATCCAGGCCACCTGTAATAATCAACTGAAGAATAAACTAGACCCATAAGGTCTCAACAATACAGGGTAAACAATCGAAATGCAACTAAGGCAATTAGTGTGCTAAACCCAGCAACAATAAGCTGACGAGGCCATAAACTGAATAACACTGTACAGACTAAGTTCACAAAGCCTCTAAAGAGTAAACTGACTAATGGTCGGAACAGGGCTCCGACCTACCCATAACTGCACCTCAAAACTCAAGCATAAATAACTAAGCCCTAGCTTCAGGAACAAAGGAGCATACCAACCATCTGTTGATCTCACGAACTGCTACTCAAATGGCCATCCTGACCTCTACCTGCACCTGTGGCACGAATGCAGGTCCCCAAGCAAGGGGATGTCAGTACGAATGAAATGTACTAGTATGTAAGGATAAAACTTTAACCATGAGATAACAATCCTATAATAACTAACTTAGCACATAAACATCCAAAGGATAAATATAACCTGGAACTCTGCAACCTGTAATTGATAACAACTTACTATAACATAACTGAACTCAATATAACTGAACCAAAAATAAGGAATGGTAACAACCTAGAATCCTGGAAACTACAATCTGATAATAACTCTATAATGAGATGAAAATGCAATTAAGAAATGCACAAGAAAGAAACTATAACTGTAATGCCAGCGACCAGGCAACCGTAAATCCATATATAAAATTCGTCCAGTCGGTGTACCACACCGGGATAAAATAAAAAGATCTCCAGTCGATGCACTAAACCAGTATAAAATAAAAAGATCTCCAGCCGATGTACCACACCGGGGTAAAAAAATAAAAAGATCTCCATCTGATGTACCACACTTGGGTAAAATAAAAAGATCTCCAGCTGGTGTACCACACCGGGGTAAAATAAAAAGATCTCCAGCCGATGTACCACACCGGGGTAAAATAAAAAGATCTCCAGTCGGTGTACCACACTGGGATAAAATAAAAAGATCTCCAGCTGGTGTACTACATCGGGGTAAAATAAAAATATCTTCAGCCGATGTACCACACCGGGGTAAAATAAAAAGATCTCCAGCCGGTGTGTCATATCGGGGTAAAATAAAAATATCTCCAACCGGTGTGCAATACCGGGGTAAAATAAAATATTCTCAATCATAATCATGAATGGAGCTGATAAAGCTTATACTGAGTCAATTTAACACTTGTAGCATTGAAATGACAAATGCTTAATTTGTGGTCGTAATCGATCTCTTTCGTAAAATATAAATGCAAATGAGCACATATACCATGTAAAATTAGCAAATATGCACATATATCATGTAAAACTGTCAAATTATACACAAACATGTCAACTCAGTGACTCGACGGACCTTCAGGAGGTTTAGCCAACTTAAGAATTTTAGTAGACTTACAAGCAATGTCCTATAGATAGTCTTACCAATTTAACGTATCGCTTGAGTAGAAGCACATAGATTCCCATTTCTATACAATCCTTTGACATCTAGGAAGTACATATATACTGCCCACAGGGTGGTTCCTTTACATGTATCGACAACTAAACATTGGAATTTCATTGCCAAACTTATCACGTCGATGAGCACATGCAGTTCTCTATTCATTTGCCTTATTTGCAGGAAAACATGGGACTTATAACTTGAAGCTTGGAGTTATTTTCATAACACTTAACATATACGTAGATCTGAGAGCTGAATTACAGACATACAACGTATGAGACTTCTGCATAATGTATAAACTCGTATTTAGTTAGCTGAGCGACCTCCAAGTGACTTTATGGGATTAGAAGTTCATAGCTTAACTGATCATTTCCATAGCTTGTGCTTACACTTACTTAGATATTAGGAACATTGGTACATGGGAGAATCTCTCCTCTGAATTTAGGGAATTCAAATGATAACTCAACAAGAGCTAAACATATAGACGCGTCACTTGAATATAACTGAAAACAATTCAACTATATGTTATAATATGAAAATCATATACATTAAGACTTCTTACTAGAAAGATATATAAAGACTTATGTTCTTAGGCTGGTACGCAACTTCAAATACTTGATCGAGACATTAGCAGGATTCTCGGAATATGGTTTCTTGAAAACTTTTTAGATTAGCATAACACACTTCAACATAACTTAGAGACTGGAAGACATTACTTAAGAATCTGAGATTTGGATTTGTTCAACTTGAGAATTCATAAGCAACTCTCCAAGTGCTGCCTTATGGGCAAATAAAGACTTATAACCATAATTCGGATGACGCTGGATTGACTTTCACAACTTTGTAATAACCGAGGAGCTTACGAAAGCTTACATCATTATAAATGGATTAGAAGCTCCTACGATCACCCTTTTCGGTCATGGAAGACAATTTCAATGCTTAGAATCGATAATTTAACATAAATGTTTAGGGGTATAGCAGAGAGCTTCTCTTTAACTTAAGTTACTATCAAACGTTCAACTCTAGTTGATTTATACAAGGTCATCACCTAATATTCATTATATCATTACCACATAACGTATTTATATCACTTATTTAACTTAATGTCTTGTCGACTCTCAGGAGGCTCAGATAGGACAAGAGTTATAGTAAATTTACGACGACACTCTAAAGACAATTCTTATTGCCCTAGCGTGTAACTTGAACGTAGGTATAAGCATAAATATATACTTATTTTCGTATAACCTGATAACATTAAAAAAATTATGTATAACCTGCCCATCGAGATGGTTTCATAGAAATATCAATAATTTACACATTCGAGTTCTATCTTTCAAGTTCAATGTATCGGTTTGTTCGAAAACTCATTAACTAGTCAGTTAGATAAAGGGAGAGAAATCAAGGAATCTCCTCTTTCTTATATACCTTAGAACATGTTCATAAGAGGGTGGATAACTATTGTAAGGCATTTTCATTTCGTTGTTCTCATTTACCCTTATTTAGCTTAAAATTGTATTCTAGCGTTAAGTTCGTTCGCATGTCGTCTTTTTGCCTTTTACCAATTTCACATAGCAACTAGAATTTTGAACACATTATTTATCACATGCATGAAATAATATAAAGGACTAGCTCTCGGTGCCCATGCTGAAGGGACTTCAGACTCGATTTTCAACTACAACAATAGAAATTGTATACAATACTCCTTTCACTTCACATTTGTTCACTTCAAGCATATTTAAATCTTCAAGCATTCTATGAAGTATATCTAATACTTTGGGAAGAATCATGTATGCCTCAATAGGAACAAAAAATTAGGAACATTGGCCCTATCAACAACAAGATTTCGTTCTTGGAAAATAAGAATACGGACGCCTTTACATACCTCACTTTGGAGCGTCTTTTTAGCCAATTTCTTCCGCTTGCTAGAAACTCCGACACCTTCAACTTTGTTACTTACACTACATGGAGTGAGTACTGTTTATTCCAAGTTCCTACTCACAATTCATGTCCCAAAACGTACAACCAAACAGACACATCATAATATAATTTTCAGCAGTCCTACGTACCTTAGGCGTCTTAAACTTGAGGCAATTCAAGAGTGTTTCGCTTACGTGCTTTTGGTGTTTAACCTCCCCAAAGGTGTGGTGTATTCCTTCCATATTTTGGATAAATTCCAGCATCTATACAGCTGTAACAACATCCCAAAAATGGAAAGAAACCTCAGTCAAATATCACATAAAACACATATTGACTTTATGCCATTTCCTTACTTTAGCTTGCGAATTTGAGCGGATAAACCAAGTAGGAACACTTACCTTTCACTTGTGTATAACCCCTTCCCATATGGGGTTCCTCTTCATCTAAATTCCGTTCCAAAAATGTAGCAACCATGCTGCCAAACCGCAGCAATGACACACACCCAAGCAACACATAAGTTCCAATTTCACTTCCAATATAACTTGCTAATTCATGATAATTTTAAGAATAAAAACACCACCTCCTTTTGTACTCAACTCTCACCAATATCAAGGCATAACTTCACCTTCCTACTGCCCAAAAACGCAGCATCTTGGAAGCCAAAAATGCAGCAACTCGACAATTAGAAGCTCACAACATAAGAAACCATTTCCAAGCTTGGACTGTAAGGAAATTTGACCTATCCATACAATTTATGTTATACCCCGTAAGATTTCCGACACCTAGATGGCCTATTTGCATGTTGGTTAAGCATATTTGAAAGTCATATGTGCTAGAGAAAGGCCCGGGAAAGGATCGGATGGGTAACCGGTCGAACCATCGCGGAAGGAGCCGAGGCAGAGCCTCTCCGCAATGGCAACGTGTCACGGAGGTGGAGCCTCCGCTTTGGCTCTGTGACACGCTCGCCCTGTCCAGGCCCAAGTATATAAATCCCCCACTTCAGTTTTAATCTCATTTTCCACCAAATAATTTCCAGAACTCGCAGAGAAACAAAGAGAGACGAAGAGGGGAATATATTATCGTTCGATTACGCTGCCAAACGTAGTCTAAACTCAAATTAACCTCAGGTACCAAGGTATTTAGCAGCAGGGAGCATTCCTACGGATTTAGTTTCGCGAAATTCGGCCAACAAATCGTCGAGCTACCGGACTAAGGTAAGTGGAATTGCTCCAAACTAGTATCTATGTGTTCCTAGCTGTGAAGTGAATACTTCTCCCTTCTGGACTTCTGGAAAATAGCAAGTTTTTGACCGTCTTTTGATAATCCTAAGTTAGGCTATAATTATATCAAAAGTGACGTTGTCCTTCAGAATAATATTGTATTTAGTACTAATTGACGTGTTTATGAATGCAGTTTGGGAGATTTAGTTGGAATACTGACCGAGCCTCATCCGACAGTCAAATAACTCGAGGTTAAGGTATGTGAAGTTGTTCTTCGGCAAGTTAGTAAGCCTTAGCTTGGTAAATCATAGTAAACTCCGTATTTGAAACACTCAAAGTGAATGTTGAGAATTAAGCTAGTCTGATAGATTCTGAGTTGTGTTGCCGTATCGTATTCAGTCCGAAAGTTAGTAAAGCATGCGCCAAAGGACGAGTTAGCATTCCAGATCCAGTATAGCTTATTGTATGATTAGCAAGCATGTTGTATAATAAAAAAAAGATACAGATTTTCAAAATAAAAGCTAATAAAGTAAAATCAGATAGACAGACAGTTTTATGGCTACAGATTAGCCATTCAGACAGATAGTATCCTGGCTACAGATTAGCCAAGCAGTTAAATAAAGATTTCAGAATCAGTATAATCAGTGAAGAATCAGTTCAGTATAGAAACAGATCAGAATAAGAAATGAGATTTTAGATAGTCTTTTTCAGTTATAAATGCTTGCTATTTATATGTGCTATTTGTTTGTTGAGACTTGATGTGGCGTGAGGGCACCCTATTGAGCGTCCTCGCCGCCCCTGGGTTGGTAATCGTGTCGCCCACTGAGTGGGTGGGTTTACGTCACTCTGAGGAGTGGCATGCCATCCCCAGTTTGGAAGAAGATGGGATGAAGCTTTCCCCATAGCAGTCTGATCAGCATTACAGATGCAGCTCCGGTTTCAGATAGCCCTATTGAGTTTTGTGTCCAGGGAACCAGACCCTATCTGTTACTGTCTGTACATTCAGTTATTATAGGTGTAGCTCCGGTTTCAGATAGCCCTGTTGAGTTTTGTGTCCAGGGATCCAGACCCTATCTGTTACTGTCTACACAGGAGTCTCCGGACCCAGACACGGTTGCTTATAGCGGAGGCTATGGCCCGAGCCGGAGACCCACGGGGGCCGGTAGAGGAGCTCCGAAGTGAGTAGATGATTGGAGCGACTTATTTTTGGTTGGTTTTGACCCGGGTAGGGGTATATAGATTGTTTGCTTGCTTGGCGCCATCCGGCTTATGGGGGTTGGTATTGGCTCTTGCTTGCTAAATGTATATGTACTTATGTGTTTTATATATATTAGTTAATATAGAGCAGGCCGTCGTGACTACAGACACGCTCCTGCCTATCAGTGCAGAAAGGTTTGATCTAGTTCCTATCAACTCTTCAGATTCATTTATATTCTGCTCAAAGACTTGTTAAGTTATGTTATCTGTATTATGTCAGTTTCTTTGCATACTCGGTACCAGTGGTACTGACGCCCAGTGGGGCGCTGCATTACTTGCCTGCAGGTACCCATAGATGAGGAGGCGATCCCTCGTGATCCTAGCCAGCGCAGAGTCATCAGCTCCTGTCATCCGGAGCTTGATATTTCAGAGGTTTATATCATTTTATTTTGTTGTACAGTACGGGTAGGTCGGGGCCCTGTCCCGACCATCTTATCAGTGTTCCTAGAGGCTTGCAGTCTGTATATATTTCCCTATGGTCAGTTGAGCCGGTCGTGTGAGGCCGTGCAGTTTGTTATAGCTGTTTAGCATTTCAGTTTATGTTGGTCGTGTGAGGCCTTAGTTTGACGGTAGTGGTGACCTTGCTGGTCACGTAGTCTTACAGTAGTCTTGTGTTGAGTTACAGATAACTAGACAGCATGGTGGCCTTGTTGGCCCGCATAGGCTCCCTTATATTGACATGTCTCTGGTTAGCTATCATTACAGGTACAGGTGGCTATAGGCCCAGTTGGCCGGAGGCTGTGTTTACAGCCGTTATATAGCCCTTTGTTTCCAGAAATCTGAGTTAGAGCTAGCCAGGCACCAGATGTGCTCAGGCTCAGTAGTCTAGTAGTTCAGGTCCTAGTAGGGCACCAGGTGCCAGTCATACCCCCCAAGGCGGGGTGTGACAATTTATTACCTGGGATTTGTTTTCACCATTAGATAGAGCTCTTAATTCTGCGAATTTTGAAAAAAAAAATGAGGTGAAACGGAGTAGAAATGAGATTTTTAGCTCAAACTTACTTCATATAGACAGGTTGGGCGGTGCCCGTGTGCGGCGCCTGTGCGACGCCTACCTATCTCAGCGCTCACGCGTATGGGCGCTTTTCTAGCTGACAATGTTGTCTTCAAATGAGCATAACTTTTTATTCTGAACTCCGATTAACGAGCAGTTTTTTTCACTGTAAACTGACTCAAATATCTTTCATTTATAGGATATAGGGCCTCTGAATTATTATATATTTGGAGATATGTCCATTTAAAGTTGACCCTTATTTACAAACTTCACATACTCTTCGCTTTTCCCTTTGCACATGTTTTCCTCCTCACCTATGGACAACCTACAACCCATAATTCCCTTAATATGACATATAAATATTAAATAATTATCAAACAAATAAATAAGATTTTTGGGGTGTAACACCATTCCTATTGGATGACTATACTCAATCACCGGGTCAGGTCTCATGAGCGATTTCAAATTAACCGTTGTTAATTTGTTCCAAATATAATTATCCAACGACCATAACTCAAGTAAATACAATGATCATCAAGATCAAGGCTTTATCGTAATTCTCTTTTCCTAATCTCTACCTCTCTAGGCTCAAGCAAGTAAAGAATTTGGGCAAGTCCTAATGTTGTACACCATTAAGAAATATTTAAGCGTGAACAGAATATAATACAAGCATTTTGCAATGGTTTTGAATCACTTTTGTGCAACCCTAGCTTATTACTCCACCATGATTCCCACAACCCTATCCATGGAGGTTTTAGTCTCTAATAGTTGCAAGGTTGTGATGTGCATTCATAATTAAACACATAAATCAATTCTTACAATGGTATATGAGAGAAAAAATTCTTTAATTATATATAAAATAACTCAAGAATAATTCACAAAGATCAAGAAGAAATCAAGAAAAAGTCGATCACAAGCCAATCAGCTCAACTCTTTGTTGTCTCGATGTTCTCTAAAGTTCTCCTACGTCCTCTAAAAACTTCTCATGAAAATAAAACATAAAAAGTATTTATACAGACATAAGAATTCTTTTCCTAAGCTAACAGGGTAAATTTTTATAACTGGTGCCACCTGAGCCACGACAGATCCTACGACCCATACAATCGTACCTACTATCTGTATGTCCTTGGCTTGCTGAAATTTGGCTAACTATTTGGCCTTGGTGCAACTTGTATATGCTTCCTATGAGTGTACTGTTCTTTTGTGGCTTGACTCTGAGAATTTTCAATTCTGCTGAAGTTTGTCATGGGTGTGTGACGGTACGACTCGTACCTTGACATCATGACTCGTACTGTCTATTCGTGTCAGGAGTCAGCCTCTTGTGCAATTTTTCTGAATATTTCCACGACTCAATGCTACGGCTCTTACAATCGTTGTGATCACAGGCAAAAGTAGCATGCCCGAGATACGCTTTATGACTTAAATTAGTCTTGTTTATCTAAGTTATTGTATACATTTTCATGTAATTTTATATGAAGTGAAGATATGTGCTAACCAGCATGATTAGCCTTTGTTTTGTAGGTTTGATGACTTTTGAGTAACTAATCCATGAGTTGGTGAAGTAGAGGCTTGGAAACGGAATTAACACGCGAACGTCGGCAAAGAGGAGGCACCAAACAGCCCACCTGCGCATCGGCAACGTGCCACGGCAGGCAGGCTGATCACAACAGCCCACCTGCACATTGGAAACGTGCCACGGCAGGTTGGCTGCACGACCAAGAGGTGTCAACGCGCTGCCCAAGCAGCGTGGCACGCTGCCAACGCGGTAGGGTGCTGCCGGGGCTAATTTCGGGTGAATTCCGGAGAGCCTTCGCGTTAGTGGCGTGTCACGGAGGCATTGCTCCGCGATGCACTCTGTGACACGTTGTTTGTTATTCCGGGAAAAAGTCCTACTACTATAAATAGCACACTTAGGTTTTATTTGAGATATTCTGACTTGGTGGAGCAAGAACGTGGGTTATAGGCAGTTGAGGGACGAAAATATCAGGGTTTTCTCTCTCTTTCTTTCTTCTTCAATTCAATTGCTTGTATGATTAGCACTCATTTAAAGATGTTTAATCCACAAATGAGTGGCTAATTCCTCTTCTTGCTGAGGTTATGAACAATTGTGATGAAATGTGATCATTGATTCTTTGGTTTTTCATCTTTTCTTCCATGGTTGTTCTATTAATTCTTGTTCTTACTGCATTAATGTGTGGCCTACGTTAATGTATATCTAAAATGTCCGGTTTCACTCGAGAGAGCAAGAAATTGGAAAGTTGTGAATTAATAGGATATGTTCTTTACTTGGTTTGGGAAAATTGAGTATTGATTTGCTTTCAGGATAGAAATATACCTCAAAGTCATATTAGTCAAATTAGGAACCGGATTTGTATGGCTAGAACATGAATTGCATTTAATCACAGAAATGTAGGTGAATGGTTCATGATTCTTAAGTGAGGTTAAATACGAGAGATTTAATCTCTTGGCAATAGTTCTTGGCTAGCAACCGGAGGAAAAGATTAACCAAAGTATAATGATAATTAATTTCATTACATGTTCGTTTAACCTCAGCATGCTCTCATTCATAGTTCAGACTCAAATTAGATAATTGTTTTAGCTTTAGTATAAAAATTATAAAACAAACAATCAAACTTTTGGTTACACTGTTGTCTGCATTTTTAGAAGTAAAATATAGTACACTTGAGCAGATTGCACTTCATCCAAGTCTCTGTGGGATCGATACTTGGCTTACTAAAGCAACTTTACTACTTGTTCAACCACGTGCACTTGCGTGTCGTTTTATATACCCACAATCACACGAACAAGTTTTTGGCGCCGTTACCGGGGACTTGGCAATTGGTGAATTTGTTTTAAGTGTTAATTTACTGTATTTTATTTTCTAAGTGTTGACAACTTGGTCTTAGTGTTTGTTTTAATTCTTCTTTATATTATTTTATTTTTCTGCTTGTTCGTATACCCTTATTGACATGACATCGTGGAATACAAATGTTTTAAATGGTGGATACTCATATTTTGGCGAATCTTGTATGAATTGCGGAGGACCCCACTTGTGGCAACACTATAACACGTGCAATATATGTGGTGGTCAAGATGGCCATTGGGATGGCTGTCCGAATGCATATTCCCCTCCCCCAAGCCCCTACTATGATCCTTCTGTTGTTTTTTCTGAATATAGGCATGATGAAAATGAGGACTTGGGACGCCAAGCTCAAATAGAAGACATGCTGAAACAACTCCTGGAGCAATTAGAAGCAATGAAGGAGGCGATGGCAGTATTGAGAATTCAGCAAGAAGAGAATGCAGAGGCTCTAGAAAGGATGAGCGTCAAATTCACGGAGATGATTGTTGAGGCTGAAGCTTGTGATAAATTGCAGGTAACGATTTTAGCCGATATTCAAGAGGAACTACAAGAGGAAGACAAGGGTGAATTTTTGGATGAAGCCCAACAATTAGAATCTCTTGAGTGTCCCCGTGATGGGCTCACACTTATGGAAAATCCATTCATGGAAGAAGAGATAGAGTATCCCCCATTTGACATTAATGGAGAGATAGATGTCGATGCTGAGAAGGTGTTTACAAGTAAGGAGGTCAAGCACAATGAGTTTCAGAGTTGAGGTTTATTGGACCACACTCGAAGCATTTTTCGACATTAAGTTTGGTTGACAATATAGAAATAGAGTCTTCCAAGCTTATAGAGAAATGTCTAGAGGAGGACCAAGCCCCGTATATTTTGAAATTTGCTAACTCGGAGAGACAAAATGACTTCGCTTACTTGAGGACCAATAAGTTCAAAAGGCAACATCTACTGCTTGGTCCCTACGATTTTTCACCACCACCCCTGGAGCATAAGAGGAAGTTAGAGAAGAAATTAGGGGTGAGATTCATATCCTCAAGGTGGAGGACAAAGCGGTGAAACTTGATACGTCGTGCCGCGATGAAAAATTAGGCGCTGCTTGGGAGGCAACCCAAGGGTACCATGGGAACCATTTTAATTTCTTGCATTTAAGTTGATGTTATTTATTTTTCATCTTGTGTTGTTTTGGTGGAAAGTTAAGCACAGATGGAGGGGAAGTCTGAGTACCCGTGGAGGAGGAAGCTAACAAGCATGGAAGAGAAAAAGTGTGGGGTCGAACACACACTTGTGCAAAGTTGAAGAAAGGCATGTTGTTAGCTAGGCCTAAAGGCCTCAGGGAGTATTTCTCATCCTTTAATTGTTATTTTGATGCTATGAGGACATAGCATGATTTAAGTGTGGGGTGAGAGAAATTTCAAGGGAAATTTCAAATTTTTGTGCTTAACGATTTTTGGTGAATGTAATGCTTGTGAGAAAATTGAAATTTTTTTTTGAGTTAAGCATGAATTCATCACCCATTGGTTTTTCTTTTCGGTTCTTTTCCGACGGGGGGTCTTTGAACCGAAGAATAAAAATTTTCTTTTTCTGTCTTTCCTTTGTCTGTATATAGTGTTTTTAGTCATAGTTAGGGACTGTTTCCGATGATGGATGGATGACGACCGTCTTGAGGAAAAATTAGTCGGTAGGTGTTGGGTTTTTGAAACCATAACTAATTGATGCTTGATGTTCTTTTTATGTTCTATACATGGTTGTAAGATGCAAGTATGTTCAGTGTGAAGCATGCAAGTGTATAACTTTGTTTGAGACACTTAGGCTCTTGAATTTGACTCAATATGATGGAAGCTTAATTCTGAATTCTTGTGATTAGCTGAGTAAGAGTCTACTGATTGTGTCTTGATTTGAGCATGTGCCATGAGTGTAAGGTTTTTGAGTATTCTGTGCTATTATGAAATGTCTAGAACTTGCCTCGTGTGTATATAAAATGAAATGAAGGATGTGAATTGTAGGAGATGATTTAGGCATTTCTTTGAATGAACCAAACTTTTATCCCTCATTATACCTACCTTGAAAAATTAATCCTAGTTAACCCCATTGAGCCTTGAGCCTATTCTTTGACAGCTGCAACATAAGCTTAATCCTTTTTCTTTCATTATCCTTGAAATTGAACCAAAACTCTTAAGCGCTTAAAGGAAAAATCCGAAAGAGTAATGGAGTGAGAAGAATGAATAAGAAGGGAAAGTAGCAATTGTAAGAGTTGAGAAAGGTCGAGGGTGCACTTGTTTGAATGTGGGTGAGTATTAGTAGGGAGTAAGAAAATAAATAAATGAAAAGTTACTTATAGAACTCCTTACTAATAAGATAAAAGTGCCTAAAGAAAGGGGGGAACAAAAGAGGAAAAAGAAAGATGAAAAGAGAAAAAGGTGAAGTGAGGGAAGGGAGGTTGGTAATGAAGGCGTGATGTATTAAAAACGCTTAGGAAAGATAGTCACTATTACTGGCAATAATAGTACTTACCCGCACCTGAGTTACATTACAACCTAAAAAGTCCTACTTGATCTTACATTCATACATCCTTAAATTAGTGGAATAAAACACTAAGGGCAAGCTTATGGGTCATTACATGATGCATGTGAATTCTTTGTGAGAGTGAGTGTAACTCTATGCATGTACCCACACATGTTGTGATATAAAAATTGTTTTTGCGTGTGAAATTGGGTAACTCTCTTTCCGTGAGGGGCACATGTTGAATGAAGGATATAATTCATGTGGGATTTCTTAATCAGTTGATTTGCATGAGTTTGCTAAGATTGAGAGTCGATTCTTGAGGTTAAGAAGTCTTAACATAGTTGTACTTCATTTCAATGATCAAATCAGGCATGCTCTATTTTTAGCTTGTATTTTACGTAATCATTATAGTCGTAACTTGAATTATCTTGCTAAATTAGTTATGTAGGAGTCTCCATATGCATGATATGTAAAAGGTTGTTCGAGGATGAACAAGGCTTTAAGTGTGGGGTTGTGATCACAGGCAAAAATAGCATGCCCGAAATACGCTTTATGACTTAAATTAGTCTTGTTTATCTAAGTTATTGTATACATTTTCAAGTAATTTTATATGAAGTGAAGATATGTGCTAACCAACATGATTAGCCTTTGTTTTGTAGGTTTTGATGACTTTTGAGTAACTAATCCATGAGTTGGTGAAGTAGAGGCTTGGAAACAGAATTAACACGCGAACGTCGGCAAAGAGGAGGCACAAAACAGCCCACCTGCGCGTCGGCAATGTGCCACGGCAGGCAGGCTGATCACAACAGTCCACCTGAACGTTGGCAACGTGCCACGACAGGTTGGCTGCGCAACCAAGAGGTGTCAACGCGCTGCCCAAGCAGCGTGACACGCTGCCAATGCGGCAGGGTGCTGCCGGGGCCAATTTGGGGTGAATTCCAGAGAGCCTTCGCGTTAGTGGCGTGTCACGGAGGCATTGCTCCGCGATGCACTCTGTGACACGTTGCTTGTTATTCCGGGAAAAAGTCCTACTACTATAAATTGCATACTTAGGTTTTATTTGAGATATTCTGACTTGGTGGAGCAAGAACGTGGGTTACAGGCAGTTGAGGGACAAAAATATCAGGGTTTTTTCTCTCTTTCTTTCTTCTTTAACTCAATTTCTTATATGATTAACACTCATTTAAATATGTTTAATCCACAAATGAGTGGCTAATTCCTCTTCTTGCTGAGGTTATGAACAATTGTGATGAAATGTGATCATTGATTCTTTGGTTTTTCATCTTTTCTTCCGTGGTTGTTCTATTAATTCTTGTTCTTACTGCATTAATGTGTGGCCTACATTAATGTATATCTAAAAAGTCCGGTTTCACTAGAGAGAGCAAGAAATTGGAAAGTTGTGAATTAATAGGATATGTTCTTTACTTGGTTTGGGAAAATTGAGTATTGATTTGCTTTCAGGATAGAAATATACCTGAAAGTCGTATTAGTCAAATTAGGAACCGGATTTGTATGGCTAGAACATGAATTGCATTTAATCACAGAAATGTAGGTGGATGGTTCATGATTCTTAAGTGAGGTTAAATACGAGAGTTTTAATCTCTTGGCAATAGTTCTTGGCTAGCAACCAGAGGAAAAGATTAACCAAAGTAT